>JASWHV010000005.1:33418589-33861089 GCA_030760725.1 Neostapfia colusana | reverse complement strand
TACGGAGGGACGGAGGAGGCTAGGTTAGCCAAAAGATGGTTATAGGTTTAAGGACACAAGGTGACCCTGCTTTTTCAGGGTAAGAAGGGGTAGAGAAAATGCCTCGAGCCGAGGTCCGAGTACCAAGTGCTGCAGCGCTGAAGTATGAGCCCCGTGGACTAGCTATTGCTTCTCCACGAGGCTCATACCAGGTGCTACGGCGCTGAAGTATGTAACCCATGCAATACTCACAGGAAAAGCTCGAACGACCTTCAACAAAAGGGTACCTGTACCCGAAACTGACACAGGTGGGTAGGTAGAGAATACCTAGGGGCACGATACAACTCTCTCTAAGGAACTCTAACACAACCCCATTGGCCTTGTCGAGCCAGGATTACGCTGAGGAGTGCTGCGTTGCACAGAACCGGATAACGCACATCAAAGATACAAAGCAGAAGCAAAGTTTTATTACATAAACAGGTTTATGAACAGTTGTACAACAAAATAAGTTCCGTCTACACTCACGGGCGTAGATTACGCATCGAGTTCACGTTAGCCCGTGAACGTGTCCCCGCTAGCATGCACACACACTAACACGGCGGCGTGCACGACTTCAACTCGACGGGGTTCCCCTCCTGGGGTGCCGTCTCCTCCTCGGAAGTCCCTTCCTCATAGACCCCTGCAAAAGCTTCAAACACAAGCAGTGAGCACAATGTCTCAGCAAGACTGACCCGTCTCTCCTATCCATGAAACTTCTACATGAATGGTTATAGGGTACATGAGGTAAAAATAAGTTGCAAAGGACTCATCTAATTAATGGAACCTTACTTTCAAATTTTAGCAACAGGTTGTTGAGAACCTTACGCTAAGGCACATGAGAGAGCCGCAATCAAACAAGAAACACATTTCTCTCATGTACTTTGCCTAAAGTTGAAAAGAACTTTAATTAGCTCTAAACTACAACAAGACATTAACAAGCAAAGTGTATCTTTCAAATCAGCAAACTTTTAACATGTACCTAACCTGTTCTTTCTACGTCACGGTACAGTGAACAAGTGGTACTCACTGACCGCGAGGGACGGCAATTATAATCGATTTACACCTGCAGTGTTACCCGAATAACCCGTCACGTACACTCGTACTCGATGTTGCCTACAGCAACCATCACAGTCGTCGTATGCAACCACCTTTCACCCGTCAACCAAAGTTTGAACCGGTCCAATCGTCCTGAGCAAGAGGTCTCTGCGCGCGCATCCACAGTGCCGCCAGCCGATTTACACCTCGAGCTCTCAACCTACCCTATGAACGACCAGCTATGCCTCAACACCCAACTACCCGAGTTACATCGGTTTCCCGGTTCCCATATAGCCGGTAGGTCTTCGGTACTGTTCTAGCTTGTTCAACAGGCCCACACACGGCTCGGTCCTCAATCGACACAAACGGAGCTATAGCACCCAGGCCCCAAAGTCCTGCTGCCCTTACTCTCCGCTCGGTCTCATTGTTTCTTGCCATGTATTTCATTTTCTATCTTTACCCGAGTCGAGTGCCTCTAGCCTATCCTCACGAGTAGTTCCAACTACTCGACTTGTACCGAATCCTACACTATCTTAGCATTGCAGTAGCTAAATGGGGTTTTCAATCCTAATCCCAACCCCTGGTTTTCTTGGCTATGCATTTGGGTTTCAAACAAGACTCTAATGCAAGAAGTAAGTGGTACTCAAAGTAAGTTCTCAAAACAGTAAAAAATTGTAAAAAGGTTAATGCAAACCGGAGCTTGCCTTGCTGCTATTGATCGTAGGCTAGCTACTCTTCCGCAGTGACGAAGTCTAAGACTTCGGGTTCCTCCTCAACCTTAGCGACTACATGAGATAACATGTATATGTATCAATTTAAATGCATTTGAATTGAATTTAAACTTGTGAAGACTATAAGTCTTATTAGACAGACCCAATGACTCTGAATTTTTTTTACTGTAGTTTGGTTACAACCTAAATGGAGACTTGGCCAAGTTTCATTTGCAGCAAAGCTCATTTGAGCTCTCCACAAATAATTATGTACTTGACCTTAATTGGAGCTCCTAGGGTGTTATAGGGATTTTCATGGAGCAACCCATGACTTTCTGAAAATTAGATTTCCAGAGGGTTCTAATAGAGTTGGTCTCACTTAATTTGAAGGTTCCTAGCTAAAGATATGAGCTAAACAATTTCAGAGAAATTCTGAAAATGTTTCTTGATATTTTCTATTTTCTCTGGAACAGTTTTATTAATCACATCATTAGGTGGATCAAATGAGCTCAAATGGATCTGAAATTTTTATGGTAGCTCAGGGATATTTTGTTGAACATCCTAGCAATATTTCAGAATTTTCCTCCAAAGGATTCTCCAGTTAAAATTCTAAACATTTTAAACTTTGCAGAATTAATTCTGGAGAAATAAGGATTTTTCATAGGGTGAAACTTAATTTGCTGGAAAGTACTAAGAGAGCTGAATCAAAAAAAAATTTGATTCACTCGAGTTGGAGTTTCCTAGCCAAAGTTATGTGGGTTTGAAGTTTGAACTAAATCTGAAAATCAGGAAAAAGTTTAAACCGCTGTGCATGGGACCGGGGCTACGTGCCAACTTCTCAGCGGTCGACACACAGGGCTATGGAATCCTTCGCGCGCAGCCGCACCCGATCTGGTGCTACAGCCACCGGAGCCCGCCATCGCTGCCACAATATCAGCCAAAGTGACCGTTGGTGGTGGCGGTGGCAGTTGTTGCTGCTGTCCCGAGGAGTCCTCGGGAGGCTGTTGGGAGGTCTCTCCCCCCTAACTGGAACCCCCAACGTCCGGGTTGGCACGAGTACGAGTCATTCTGAAATTCAAAACAGCAGCGATCAGCATATGTCATACTTAAAATTCCATATGAAACAGTAAGTATTTGAAGTGACGCATGAATAATTTGCACAACATTGACATATATTGATAAAGCATAAACTTTATATAAGATACATTAGTCTCAGATCTCCGAGAAGTCGTGCTCATGTCGTCACTACCTATACATATGCCACTGTCTACACGACATGTCACTGATTACAAAAGTTTTGGTTACATCACCCATGCTGCCCTACTCGGCAACGGTAACCTCCTACTCGGAGTAGAACTCGACCTCCTGCGGGTCGTCCTCCTCCGGTACCTCTGCTGGTGGCTCTGGGTCCACAACCTCCTCTTCTGGCTCAGGTTCCCCCATTGCCGGAAGACCCAAGACCACGGGTACGGCACCTACCACCGGTATGCCCATTACCGAAGGTACGAGGTCCTGCAACGCGTGCACCTCGTCCATGGCTTGGTTGTAGTCCTCTTCCCATCCTTGCCCCTCCTCAATAGCGTCGTCCTGCTCTTGAGTAAGGACCTCGTTCTGCTTGGTCAGAGCCTGCACCTGTTGTTGCAAAGCCGTGATGTCGACACGGCTTTTTCTCTTTGCCTTCTTCAGACGAAGCAACTGATTATATTGTTTGTTCAGTCGCTTAATCATCGGAAGGAGCACATTGCGGAGTCCGCTGTGAGCACTCTCGAAATGGTCTCCACAGCTTGTGATCTCCTTGAGCTTTGCAGCAAGACAATCCATATGAACAGCTTGGCTGTCCATCACGGCTTTTCCTGCTCCCAATTGGAGACTGAGGTTTGCCTCCGCGGGATTGTACCTTGGGCAACCCCGGATCGGTTTACCTCTATGTACCTTCCCTCCAACACATGCTTAGCTCATCCCTCCACCAGAACGAGCATGTATGGAGTGCCCTCCATAGCTCTGACGTGTAGTTGGCAGAAACGCGACATGGTGTCGCGGGCTGCCACTTGCAACATTTCCTCCGGCTGTCTACCTCTCACCATGACGGTGAACGGTGCCCAACCGGGTGGCGTAGGTCCTGCAGGAACTTTGACATGGATCGTCCATGCCTTCTTCTTTGGTGAAGTACTGCGGCATCTTGCTGTACCCGAAATATTGAAGCATTTGCCTCAAGGCTTCCAGATAGCCGCTGTGGTGAGAACAGTGAGATTCCATCCACCCGTTCTCCAACTGTCTATCCGCTGTCATCTGTAGAAACATATTTGAGAAATGTCAAATATTTATTTGAACAGTAAACCATTGAGTTATAACATAAAACATGTCATTGAACTCATAAAACTTGGAAACATAGTTCAAACTTAAACAAATTTGACTGCTGATCTGCTGTCCAATATGACAGCCCTGACCAGTTTCCGTTTCAACCTGGTTTAGACCATTCTAAAGCAAAACCAATTCTGGAGCTCAACATCAAAGTTAAAGATAACTCCAATAGCTTTCCAGAAAGTATTTGCTTGGCCTAAGATCGGCCTTGGTTCAAAAGTTATGAAATGTCGAAGTTGATAGAATTTCTGGAGAAAATTGGACAGCACCTCCCTGCTTTAGGTACTGATTTGATCCAAGAATTCCAGTTAATTATACTCCCAATATGACAAAACTTGTAAAGCTCTTCCATAGCTTTCCATAAATGTATAATATGACCCGGACCTCGAAAGAACTCAACCTCTAACCTCTGATTAACTTCAGCCTTAATTCAGCTTAAAACAGGGGACTCTGTCCTTAGTATCCTATAAATTGAAAACTTGTTAACTTTGAATATCCTGATTAAGGGAAGGAGTTACATCAAGTTTTAGTGCTCTGGATTACAACTTTAAAATTTTACAATGCAGTTGCTCATTTAGTGGGATGTGACGTCGATGCGTCACCAGATCATGTCGGTACGACGCCCTTACAAAGAAAAACCTATACCGGACTTAGCCGGCTTCGTTAGTCCAGTGGCACTAAATGTCACTCGCACACGGATGCTACACGTCTACCATTTCGCGGTTAGACTACCTGCAGATACCTCAAACAATCGTCAGACTCGGCTTCACACCGAGCCCGGTATCCATACAGTTCATACACCCGGCTGTCATCACTCGCCCGGATGTTCTCAAGCCAAACACGCCTTGAGCTGCGTGTTCACGTTACTGACCTCATGACAGGGTCTCCCAAATTGCCCAAAGCACGCCAGGGACAGACGTTGCTCGAATACCCCAAACGACATGAAGAGTCATAGAGGATATTAAAGCGGGTCGGGTTACCTGCCACCCGTGGGGCTCCACCCTTTAGCTTGTGCGCACTGGTGGACAGCACTTACGTGCACCCCCAAGACATAAAGCGTCCCGAGATGAACGATTTTCCGACATAAGCAAATAGGTTAGTATGCCACTTTCCATACACTAATAAAATCCTTATATGGGCTACTAACTCGTTCCTCCCTGGATTTTTGAAAATGATGACCTTTGTAGTGCGCTAAACCTCAAGCGAGCTCTGATACCACGCTGACACGACCCCATTGACCTTATCGAGCCTGGATCACGCTGAGGGGTGCTGCGTTGCACAGCACTGGATAACGCACATCAAAGATACAAAGCGGAAGAAAGTTTGATTACATAAACAGGTTTATGAACAGTTGTACAACAAAATAAGTTCCGTCTACACTCACGGGCGTAGACTACGCATCGAGTTCACGTTCAGCCCGTGAACGTGACCCCGCTAGCACGCACACACACTAACACGGTGGCGTGCACGACTCCCACTCGACGGGGTTCCCCTCCCGGAATTCCGTCTCCTCCTTGGGAGTCCCTTCCTCATAGACCCCTACAAAAGCTTCAAACACAAGCAGTGAGCATGATGGCTCAGCAAGACTGACCTGTCTCTCCTATCCATGAAACTTCTACTTGAATGGTAATAGGGTACATGAGGTAAAAATAAGTTGCAAAGGACTCGCCTAATTAATGGAACCTTACTTTCAAATTTTAGCAACTGGTTGTGGAGAACCTTACGCTAAGGCACATGAGAGAGCCGCAATCAAACAAGAAACACATTTCTCTCATGTACTTTGCCTAAAGTTGAAAAGAATTTTAATTAGCTCTAAACTACAACAAGACATTAACAAGCAAAGTGTATCTTTCAAATCAGCAAACTTTTAACATGTACCTAGCTTGTTCTTTCTACGTCACGGTACAGTGAATAAGTGGTACTCACTGACCACGAGGGACGGCGATTATAATCGATTTACACCTGCAGGGTTACCCGAATAACCCGTCATGTGCGCCCGTACTCGATGTTGCCTACAGCAACCATCACGGACGTCGTACGCAACCACCTTTCACCCGTCAGCCAAATGTTGAACCGGTCCAATCGTCCTGAGCAAGAGGTCTCTGCACGCGCATCCACAGTGCCGCCAGCCGATTTACACCTCGAGCTCTCAACCTACCCTCTGAACGACCAGCTATGCCTCAACACCCAGCTACCCGAGTTACATCGGTTTCCCAGTTCCCATTTAGCCGGTAGGTCTTCGGTACTGTTCTAGCTTGTTCAACAGGCCCGCACACGGCTCGGTTCTCAATCAACACAAACGGAGCTATAGCACCCAGGCCCCAAAGTCCTGCTGCCCTTACTCTCCGCTCGGTCTCATTGTTTCTTGCCATGTATTTCATTTTCTATCTTTACCCGAGTCGAGTGCCTCTAGCCTATCCTCAGGAGTAGTTCCAACCACTCGACTTGTACCGAATCCTACACTATCTTAGCATTGCAGTAGCTAAATGGGGTTTTCAATCCTAATCCCAACCCCTGGTTTTCTTGGCTATGCATTTGGGTTTCAAACAAGACTCTAATGCAAGAAGTAAGTGGTACTCAAAGTAAGTTCTCAAAACAGTAAAAATTTGTAAAAAGGTTAATGCAAACCGGAGCTTGCCTTGCTGCTATTGATCGTAGGCGAGCTGCTCTTCCGGAGTGACGAAGTCTAAGACTTCGGGTTCCTCCTCAACCTTAGCGACTACATGAGATAACATGTATATGTATCAATTTAAATGCATTTGAATTGAATTTAAACTTGTGAAGACTATAAGTCTTATTAGACAGACCCAATGACTTTGAATTTTTTTATTATGGTTTGGTTACAACCTAAACAGAGACTTGGCCAAGTTTCATTTGCAGCAAAGCTCATTTGAGCTCTCCACAAATAATTATGTACTTGACCTTAATTGGAGCTCCTAGGGTGTTATAGGGATTTTCATGGAGCAACCCATGACTTTCTGAAAATTAGATTTTCAGAGGGTTCTAATAGAGTTGGTCTCACTTAATTTGAAGGTTCCTAGCTAAATTTATGAGCTAAACAATTTCAGAGAAATTCTGAAAATGTTTCTTGACATTTTCTATTTTCTCTGGAACAGTTTTATTAATCACATCATTAGGTGGATCAAATGAGCTCAAATGGATCTGAAGTTTTTATGGTAGCTCAGGGTTATTTTGTTGAACATCCTAGCAAAATTTCAGAATTTTCCTCCAAAGGATTCTCCAGTTAAAATTCTAAACATTTTAAACTTTGCAGAATTAATTCTGGAGAAATAAGGATTTTTCATAGGGTGAAACTTAATTTGCTGGAAAGTACTCAGAGAGCTGAATCCAAAAAAATTTGATTCACTCGAGTTGGAGTTTCCTAGCCAAAGTTATGTGGGTTTGAAGTTTGAACTAAATCTGAAAATCAGGAAAAAGTTTAAACCGCTGCACGTGGGACCGGTGCTACGTGTCAACTTCTCAGTGGTCGACACACAGGGCTACGGAATCCTTCACACGCAGCCGCACCCGATCCGGTGCCACAGCGAATCCCGGTTTTAAAATATCAGCCGCTGACAGGTGGGACCGGGGGCTTCGTCTACCTTAGGCCTCCCGCGCTCGGCCGTCACGACCCCTCGCCGGAGAGCTCGCTGGTGGCCTCTGTCGTGCGCCAAACTCCATGATATTGGCTGCCTCTGCCTAAATCCATCCGGGGAACATGATGCTGGGCTGAGCTCCTCACGACAATCACCGGAACATGGCCGGTGACAAGCAGCGACTTCGGAAGAACTTCGGCCGTGTCGGCCGGACTTCCTAGCACCCCAAACGATCGAGCAAAAGGACATAGAGCATCAGTAGACCCTAGGAAAGACCGACATGAGCTCAAAACAGCTCGGAGGAGGTCCTTGGTAGGCTCTCACCGTGTGCCCGACGCTTCCTGAGCCATCCGCCGTTGGCAAGCCCGGAAATACGCCGTGTATAGGGGTTCTCATGCTAGAGGTTGTGAAGGCAACTTGTGCGCCACTAAGTCTAGTTCGTGTAGGAACGGTTTGAGACTCTCTAAACATTTCTGGAGTGTGAATTTGGCGGATCCGCATCTGAAGGTAGGTCTGCGCCGTGTGAAAGGGGAAACTGAAATTCGTCGCCGGTGATCAAACACTCGAGCTATGGTTCGGAGGTGAGCAGCACCAGTCTCTAACACGTCCGGGGACGCCTTAGCTTGGGCATAACACCCTCCCGTTTGGGCTGTTCACGGGAGCCCGAGGTGCGGCGGACTTAGTTCACCGGAAAGAACCTTCGGTAGGGGCGAGATCAACCGAGTTCAGCTAATTCCCTACGATGGGGAAAGAGAAGTGAAGCCTCTAGTACCGTTTTACAGCTCGGAGAGAGTGGAGAGGCTGTGATCGTGAGCTCTTCTGATCGTCACTGATTACAAAAGTTTTGGTTACATCACCCATGCTGCCCTACTCGGCAACGGTAACCTCCTACTCGGAGTAGAACTCGACCTCCTGTGGGTCGTCCTCCTCCGGTACCTCTGCTGGTGGCTCTGGGTCCACAACCTCCTCTTCCGGCTCAGGTTCCCCCATTGCCGGAAGACCCAAGACCACGGGTACGGAACCTACCACCAGTATGCCCATTACCGAAGGTACGAGGTTCTGCAACGCGTGCACCTCGTCCATGGCTTGGTTGTAGTCCTCTTCCCAGCCTTGCCCCTCCTCAGTTTCGTCGTCCCGTTCTTGAGTAAGGACCTCGTTCTGCTTGGTCAGAGCCTGCACCTGTTGTTGCAAAGCCGTGATGTCGACACGGCTTTTTCTCTTTGCCTTCTTCAGACGAAGCAACTGATTATATTGTTCGTTCAGTCGCTTAATGATCGGAAGGAGCACATTGCGGAGTGTGCTGTGAGCACTCTCGAAATGGTCTCCACGGCTTGTGATCTACTTGAGCTTTGCAGCAAGACAATCCATATGAACAGCTTGGCTGTCCATCACGGCTTTTCCTGCTCCCAATTGGAGACTGAGATTTGCCTCCGCGGGATTGTACCTTGGGCAACCCGGATCGGTTTACTTCTATGTACATTCCCTCCAACACATGCTTAGCTCATCCCTATACCGGAACGAGCACGTATGGAGTGCCCTCCATAGCTCTCACGTGTAGTTGGCAGAAACGCGACATGGTGTCACGGGCTGCCACTTGCCACATTTCCTTCGGCTGTCTACCTGTCACCATGACGGTGAACGGTGCCCAACCGGGTGGCGTAGGTCCTGCAGGAACTTTGACATGGATCGTCCACACCTTCTTCTTTGGCGAAGTACTGCGGCAACTTGCTGTACCCGAAATATTGAAGTATTTGCCTCAAGGCTTCTGGATAGCCGCTGTGGTGAGAACAGTGAGATTCCACCCACCCGTTCTCCAACTGTCTATCCGCTGTCATCTGTAGAAACATATTTGAGAAATGTCAAATATTTATTTGAACAGTAAACCATTGAGTTATAACATAAAACATGTCATTGAACTTATAAAACTTAAAAACATAGTTCAAACTTAAACAAATTTGACTGCTGATCTGCTGTCCAATATGACAGCCCTGACCAGTTTCGTTTCAACCTGGTTTAGACCATGCTAAAGGCAAAACAAATTCTGGAGCTCAAAATCAAAGTTAAAGATAACTCCAATAGCTTTCCAGAAAGTATTTGCTTGGCCTAAGATCTGCCTTGGTTCAAAAGTTATGAGATGTCGAAGTTAATAGAATTTCTGGAGAAAATTGGACAGCACCTCCCTGCTTTAGGTACTGATTTGATCCAAGAATTCCTGTTAATTATACTCCCAATCTGACAAAACTTTCTGTTACAAAGTTGTAACCCATATCGTAAACTTTTCATAACTACCTCATTTTCTATTTTTGGATTTTTATGCAGGAAGTTATGCTCAATTTACAGAGAGTTACAGAGAGTGTTTGCTCTGCCCTGTTTTCTGGACAGTTTCAACTCTACTGCATTTTTCGATTGGTTAAGGGATGAAACACCTCTGGACCTCAACAGAAAAGTTGTAAAGCTCTTCCAAAGCTTTCCATAAATGTATAATATGACCCCGACCTCGAAAGAACTCAACCTCTAACCTCTGATTAACTTCAACCTTAATTCAGCTGAAAACAGGGGACTCTGTCCTTAGTATCCTATAAATTGAAAACTTGTTAACTTTGAATATCCTAATTAAGGGAAGGAGTTACATCAAGTTTTAGTGCTCTGGATTAAAACATTAAAGTTTTACAATGCAGTTGCTCATTTAGTGGGATGTGACGTCGATGCGTCACCAGATCATGTCGGCACTACGCCCTTACAAAGAAAAACCTATACCGGACTTAGCCGGCTTCGTTAGACCAGTGGCACTAAATGTCACTCGCACACGGATGCTACACGTCTACCATTTCGTGGTTAGACTACCTGCAGATAACTCAAACAATCATCAGACTTGGCTTCACACCGAGCCCGGTATCCATACAGTTCATACACCCGGATGTCATCACTCGCCCGGATGTTCTCAAGCCAAACACGCCTTGAGCTACGTGTTCACGTCACTGACCTCATGACGGGGTCTCCCAAATTGCCCAAAGCACGCCAGGGACAGACGTTGCTCGAATACCCCAAACGACATGAAGAGTCATAGAGGATATTAAAGCGGGTCGGGTTACCTGCCACCCGTGGGGCTCCACCCTTCAGCTTGTGCGCACTGGTGGACAGCGCTTACGTGCACCCCCAAGACATAAAGCGTCCCGAGATGCACGATTTTCCGACATAAGCAAATAGGTTAGTATGCTACTTTCTATACACTAATAACATCCTTATATGGGCTACTAACTCGTTCCTCACTGGATTTTTGAAAATGATGACCTTTGTAGTGCGCTAAACCTCAAGCGAGCTCTGATACCACGCTGACACGACCCCATCGACCTTGTCGAGCCAAGATCACGCTGAGGGGTGCTGCGTTGCACAGCACCGGATAACGCACATCAAAGATACAAAGCGGAAGAAAGTTTGATTACATAAACAGGTTTATGAACAGTTGTACAACAAAATAAGTTCCGTCTACACTCACGGGCGTAGACTACGCATCGAGTTCACGTTCAGCCCGTGAACGTGACCCTGCTAGCACGCACACACACTAACACGGTGGCGTGCACGACTCCCACTCGACGGGGTTCCCCTCCTGGGGTTCCATCTCCTCCTTGGGAGTCCCTTCCTAATAGACCCCTACAAAAGCTTCAAACACAATCAGTGAGCACGATGGCTCAGCAAGACTGACCCGTCTCTCCTATCCATGAAACTTCTACATGAATGGTTATAGGGTACATGAGGTAAAAATAAGTTGCAAAGGACTCGCCTAATTAATGGAACCTTACTTTCAAATTTTAGCAACAGGTTGTGGAGAACCTTACGCTAAGGCACATGAGAGAGCCGCAATCAAACAAGAAACACATTTCTCTCATGTACTTTGCCTAAAGTTGAAAAGAACTTTAATTAGCTCTAAACTACAACAAGACATTAACAAGCAAAGTGTATCTTTCAAATCAGCAAACTTTTAACATGTACCTACCCTGTTCTTTCTACGTCACGGTACAGTGAACAAGTGGTGCTCACTGACCGTGAGGGACGGTGATTATAATCGATTTACACCTGCAGGGTTACCCGAATAACCCGTCATGTACACCCGTACTCGATGTTGCCTACAGTAACCATCACGGACGTCGTATGCCACCACCTTTCACCCGTCAGCCAAATGTTGAACCGGTCCAATCGTCCCGAGCAAGAGGTCTCTGCGCGCGCATCCACAGTGCCGCCAGCCGATTTACACCTCGAGCTCTCAACCTACCCTCTGAACGACCAGCTATGCCTCAACACCCAGCTACCCGAGTTAATCGGTTTCCCGGTTCCCATATAACCGGTAGGTCTTCAGTACTGTTCTAGCTTGTTCAACAGGCCCGCACACGGCTCGGTCCTCAATCGACACAGGCGGAGCTATAGCACCCAGTCCCCAAAGTCCAGCTGCCCTTACTCTCCGCTCGGTCTCATTGTTTCTTGCCATGTATTTCATTTTCTATCTTTACCCGAGTCGAGTGCCTCTAGCCTATCCTCACGAGTAGTTCCAACTACTCGACTTGTACCGAATCCTACACTATCTTAGCATTGCAGTAGCTAAATGGGGTTTTCAATCCTAATCCCAACCCCTGGTTTTCTTGGCTATGCATTTGGGTTTCAAACAAGACTCTAATGCAAGAAGTAAGTGGTACTCAAAGTAAGTTCACAAAACAGTAAAAATTTGTGAAAAGGTTAATGCAAACCGGAGCTTGCCTTGCTGCTATTGATCGTAGGCTAGCTGCTCTTCCAGAGTGACGAAGTCTAAGACTTCGGGTTCCTCCTCAACCTTAGCGACTACATGAGATAACATGTATATGTATCAATTTAAATGCATTTGAATTGAATTTAAACTTGTGAAGACTATAAGTCTTATTAGACAGACCCAATGACTCTGAAATTTTTTTTTTACTGTGGTTTGGTTACAACCTAAACAGAGACTTGGCCAAGTTTCATTTGCAGCAAAGCTCATTTGAGCTCTCCACAAATAATTATGTACTCGACCTTAATTGGAGCGCCTAGGGTGTTATAGGGATTTTCATGGAGCAACCCATGACTTTCTGAAAATTAGATTTTCAGAGGGTTCTAATAGAGTTGGTCTCACTTAATTTGAAGGTTCCTAGCTAAAGATATGAGCTAAACAATTTCAGAGAAATTCTGAAAATGTTTCTTGACATTTTCTATTTTCTCTGGAACAGTTTTATTAATCACATCATTAGATGTATCAAATGAGCTCAAATGGATCTGAAATTTTTATGGTAGCTCAGGGATGTTTTGTTGAACATCCTAGCAAAATTTCAGAATTTTCCTCCAAAGGATTCTCCAGTTAAAATTCTAAACATTTTAAACTTTGCAGAATTAATTCTGGAGAAATAAGGATTTTTCATAGGGTGAAACTTAATTTGCTGGAAAGTACTCAGAGAGCTGAATCCAAAAAAAATTTGATTCACTCGAGTTGGAGTTTCCTAGCCAAAGTTATGTGGGTTTGAAGTTTGAACTAAATCTGAAAATCAGGAAAAAGTTTAAACCGCTGCGCGTGGGACCGGGGCTACGTGTTAACTTCTCACCGGTCGACACACAGGGCTACGGAATCCTTCACGCGCAGCCGCACCCGATCCGGTGCCACAGCGAATCCCAGTTTTAAAATATCAGCCGCTGACACGTGGGACCGGGGGCTTCGTCTACCTCAGGCCTCCCGCGCTCGGCCGTCGCGACCCCTCGCCGGAGAGCTCGCCGGTGGCCTCTGTCATGCGCCAAACTCCATGATCTTGGCTTCATCTGCCTAAATCCATCCGGGGAACACGATGCTTGGCTCAGCTCGTCACGTCAATCACCGGAACACGGCCGGCGACGAGCGGCGGCTTCGGAAGAACTTCGGACGTGTTGGCCGGACTTCCTAGCACCCCAAACGATCGAGCAAAAGGACGTAGAGCATCAGTGGACCCTAGGAAAGACCGACATGAGCTCAAAACAGCTCAGAGGAGGTCCTAGGTAGGCTCTCACCGTGTGCCCGACGCTTCCCGAGCCATCCGCCATTGGCAAGCGCGGAAATACGCCATGTACAGGGGGTTCTCATGCTAGAGGTTGTGAAGGCAACTTGTGCGCCACTAAGTCTAGTTCGTGTAGGAACGGTTTGAGACTCTCTAAACATTTCTGGAGTGTGAATTTGGCGGATCCGCACCCGAAGGTCGGTCTGCGCCGAGTGAAAGGGGAAACTGAAATTCGTCGCCGGTGATCAAACACTCGAGCTATGGTTTGGAGGTGAGCAGCACCAGTCTCTAACACGTCCGGGGACGCCTTAGCTTGGGCGTAACACCCTCCCGTTTGGGCTGTTCACGGGAGCCCGAGGTGCGGCGGACTTAGGTCACCGGAAAGAACCTTCGGTAGGGGCGAGATCAACCGAGTTCAGCTAATTCCCTACGATGGGGAAGGAGAAGTGAAGCCTCTAGTACCGTTTTGCAGCTTGGAGAGAGTGGAGAGGCTGTGATCGTGAGCTCTTCTGATCGATTCCGAGAGAGCGGCAGCGAGAGCGGCGTTTCTTGCGCGAGGGAGCAGAGAAGCAACCGAATACGCCTATCGCCGGCTCAGTCTCGGGGATAAGAAGGCAGCGAGGCGGTTCAGCGGCTCGGGGCAGCAAGCAGCTGCTGGCCCCGACGGCCTGGCGCGGTGGCGGCTGCTGGCTCACGCACAAGTAACCGAGCTCGACTCCTCAGTCGGTTGATTTTGCTGCTGAGGCTGACATGTGGGTCCCACTCCGGTTTTAACCCCTGAAATTGAATTTTTCCCACTGCTCTAAACAGTAGAGACCCAAATAACCTTGGTCATTTAAATTATCTACCCTTTGGCAATTTGAATTGGATAGAATTCAAATTGGGGTTTGTTTAAATCTATTTTCAGCACATATGCAGTTTGAAACTCAAATAAAATTTGAATTTGCTAAACTTAGCTCATGTCAAGATCAACTCCAAATGGAGTGAAAATTGGTGTGTGAGCTCATAAAAATATGCTGAGTAAGAATATGCCTCCCACTTTTGAATTCATGGGGTGGAAATAGTTTGAATTTGAATTTGAGTTCAAACCACCCTCCTTCTAGTTATACCCAAAAGACTTCAAAAAGGTTTTGAATTTGGGTAAAATTTGGCATGGACATTCCTAGCAAGGTGTAGAAGTTTTTCATATGCCCAGCCCCTATATGATACATGTGGGAAATGCCACTTTTGCATTTTGTGAGTTTATTCCCTAATGAGCATGTTGATGGTGTTTACTTGCTCTTCAAATGTGTTCACAAAGTTTCTTCAAATGAGGTGTGTGTGTGGTGATGAACACTTTGAATATGTGCCCAAAAACTTAGGCCCTTACAAACTCGGCAAAATAGCCCCATAACTTTGGGAGAAGGGGTGCCCCCTCGCAAAAGGGGGTCGCAGTGACCAGGCCCGAGGGACTGTTTACCAAAAACACAGGTCTCCACAAAGTCGTAAGACCATATATGGGGGCTGACGCCTGCCCAGTGTCGGAAGGTCAAGGAAGTTGGTGAACTGATGACAGGGAAGTCGGCGACCGAAGCCCCCGTGAACGGTGGCCGTAACTATAACGGTCCTAAGGTAGCAAAATTCCTTGTCGGGTAAGTTCCGACCCGCACGAAAGGTGTAACGATCTGGGCACTGTCTCGGAGAGAGGCTCGGTGAAATAGACATGTTTGTGAAGATGCGGACTACCTGCACCTGGACAGAAAGACCCTATGAAGCTTTACTGTTCCCTGGGATTGGGTTTGGTCCTTTCCTGCGCAGCTTAGGTGGAAGGTGAAGAAGGCCCCCTTCCGGGGGGGGGGGGGCGAGCCATCAGTGAGATACCACTCTGGAAGAGCTCGGATTCTAACCTTGTGTCAGACCCGCAGGCCAAGGGACAGTCTCAGGTAGACAGATTCTATGGGGCGTAGGCCTCCCAAAAGGTAATGGAGGCGTGCAAAGGTTTCCTCGGGCCAGACGGACATTGGTCCTCGAGTGCAAAAGCAGAAGGGAGCTTGACTGCAAGACTCACGCGTCGAGCAGAGACGAAAGTCGGCCTTAGTGATCTGACGGTGCCGAGTGGAAGGGCCGTCGCTCAACGGATAAAAGTTACTCTAGGAATAACAGCCTGATCTTCCCCAAGAGTCCACATCAATGGGAAGGTTTGGCACCTCGATGTCGGCTCTTCGCCACCTGGAGCTGTAGGTGGTTCCAAGGGTTGGGCTGTTCGCCCATTAATGTGGTACATGAGATGGGTTCAGAACGTCGTGAGACAGTTCGGTCCATATCCGGTGTGGGCGTTAGAGCATTGAGAGGACCTTTCCCTAGTGCGAGAGGACCGAGAAGGACGCACCTCTGGTGTACTAGTTATCGTGCCTACGGTAAACGCTGGGTACCAAGTGCGGAGAGGATAACTGCTGAAAGCATATAAGTAGTAAGCCCACCCCAAGATGAGTGCTCTCTCCTCCGACTTCCCTAGAGCCTCCGGTGTCACAGCCGAGACAGAGATGGGTTCTCCACCCATACGGGGATGGAGCGACAGAAGTATGGAAATAGGATAAGGTAGCGGCGAGACAAGCCGTTTAAATAGGTGTCAAGTGGAAGTGCAGTGATGTATGCAGCTGAGACATCCTAACAAACGAACTATTTGAACCTTGTTTCTACACGACCTGATCAAATTGATCAGGCACTTGCCATCTATCTTCATTGTTCAACTCTTTGATGAAAAGATGAAAAAACCAAAAAAACTCTGCCCTTCCATCTCTTGGATAAATAGAGAGGGAGGGTAGAGTCCTTTGGTCTCCCTTCCAGTTAAGAATTGGGGCTTCACAATTACTAGCCAATATTTCTCTCATGCCTTTTCTCGCTCATGGTTCGATATTCTGGTGTCCTAGGCGTAGAGGAACCACACCAATCCATCCCGAATTTGGTGGTTAAACTCTATTGCGGTGACAATACTGTAGGGGAGGTACTGCAGCAAAATAGCTCGATGCCAGAATGATAAAAAGCTTAACACCTCTTATTTGACTTTTTCACTATTTTGAAATACGAAAAAGATCCAAATCCAAAACTCAAAGGTCATCTTATTCAAAACCTCAATCATCACATCCCCTCTCTCCCACTTCACACTCAGAATGCACTGTTCTTATAGAGAGAAAGGCGCTTTCCCATCTTCTTAACCCAAAATGAAATGGCTGAGGAGAAGAAGGTTCCTTTTCGGGGGTACCCCCGGGAAGAGATCCAGTGGAGACGTGGTGGGCCTGTAGCTCAGAGGATTAGAGCACATGGCTACGAACCACGGTGTCGGGGGTTCGAATCCCTCCTTTCCCACAGCTTTCCAAAGGGGGAAGGGCCTTTACTTTCTCCCTGAGGGTAGGAAAATCATGATCGGAATAGCGGATGTAAAGCTATTGAACTTGGGTATGCTCTTTCCTTTTTTCAAAGTGGAATCGTAGAACAGAATGTGATACGATGAGATAGAATGCAATAGAAACAAGGATAGCGAACGGGTTACCTACTCCTAAGGGTCAAAGCAAGCTTTTTAATTCTATTCTTTATTCTTACATTAAAGAATGAATCAAATCTCCCCAAGTAGGATTCGAACCTACGACCAGTTGGTTAACAGCCGACCGCTCTACCACTGAGCTACTGAGGAACAAGGGGAGATTCGACCTCCTAGAGTTCAACTCCTGCTCTCAACCCATGAACAATATGAGTCTGAAGCTTCTTTCGTAACTCCCGGAATTTCTTCTTAGTGGTTCCGTTCCATTCCTCATTTCATAGGGAAGTTCAAAGTGGCTCTATTTCATTCTATTTCACTTCCTAGCACTTCCTATCATTTAATATTCGTCCCTTTGGTCTTATTGACATAAGAGATGCCATTTATAGTCTATCTCTTTCTATATATGGAAAGTCAAGAAATTCTCATCGAAACATTGATAAATTGTGCATATAGAAAACTCTAAAGAAACAAAAAAGGAGACCCATGCCATGATTTTCAAATCTTTTCTACTTAGTAGTCTAAGTTTCTTGATGAGGATAATTAATTTGGTCGTTGTGGTCGGACTCTATTATGGATTTCTGACCACATTCTACATAGATCCCTATTAGATCTTTCTCCAATCTTGGGTTAGGGAAGAAGGAGATATTCGTGACTACTAGTGGTTTCATTATGGGGCAGCTCATGATCTTCATATCGATCTATTATCCACCTCTGCATCTATTCTTTCTTAGCTAAACGGGTGGAAGATCCATCCAATTGGTTATATCATGAACTCGAAAAACGGATCTGAATATGACTGAAATGCACGATCTTCACAGGTATCACTTTTCACGATACTTAAACCTAAAAGGTGGAATAGCAATTTTTGAACCATTTCCTATAAGAGAATGGTTTCCATTACTTTGAGAAATGGATTCTATATCAAACTATAGCTATTGCATTAAAGAAGAAAAGAAACTAATAGAAGTCAAAGACGAGGAATGGTAGTGAATAGAGAAAAAGATTCTTATGATTTTCTTGTTCCTGAAAATATTCTATCTATCTCCTAGACGCTGTAGAGATTTGAGAATTTTCATGTCTTTCAATTCTCGTACTCGTAATTGGAAAGTTACGGAAGGAGATCCATCATTTTGGAGTGAAAACAACATAAAAAACTCTGGACAATTTCGAAATCAGACCAAGCGTCTTAATACATATGCAAAAAAAATTCATTGTTGGCCCACCATTGATTACAAGATTTAGCTTTTATGAATCGCTATTGCTTTGATACGAATAATGGCAGTCGTTTCAGTATGTTAAGGATACAGATGTATCCACAATTTATTTAGAGTTACTTAATAGCCTATTTCTTATACTATATCTCTCTCCCGTGAAATTCTCGAGCCGAAAGATGGATGCATATGTTGTGTTTCATTTTGCTAAATGATGTCAATTAAATGGTGTATCAATTCTATAAATTGGATATAGCAATAAATAAATCAGCAAAATTCTTTTATTTTAGATAGAAGAAACATTTCTTCTATCTAAAATAAAAGAATGTACCATTCTATCCAAATCTAATTTGCATCGATAAAATAAATCCAAATTTTAGATTCCAGCAGTAGATGAATAATTGCAAATTTTTGTGTGTACGAGATTCGAATAACTTCAAAATAACTGCCATAATTTTTTATTTTTCCTGATCAGAAAAATACATGAAAAAGAAAGGAGGTAGAAATTTTTTTTTGATTTATGGTTAAAGAAGAAAAACAAGAAAACAGGGGTTCTGTTGAATTTCAAGTATTCAGTTTCACCAATAAGATATGGAGACTTGCTTCACATTTGGAATTACACAAAAAAGTTTTTCATCGGAAAGAGGTCTACGAAGACTTTTGGGAAAACGTCAACGTTTGCTAGCTTATTTGGCAAAGAAAAATAGAGTATGTTATAAGAAATTAATAAGTCAGTGGGATATTCGGGAGAAGTAATTTAATCGTGTGTTTCGAATTTTTTTCTTATTTTATTAGTAGTTTTATAGTAGTCTTAGATTTTGCATTTTGATGAGCCTCGTTTTGAGGAATTCATGGAATAATGAATTAAGAAAGAAAAAAGAATATGAACAAGGGTACATAACATAAAAAAGAATAGATAAGATGATATTCACCCTCCCCCTGCATATTTTATTCCTTCTCCTAAACAAAAACCAGCAAGACCTACTCCATTGATAATTCCATCAATAACACCTTTATCAAAAAATGCGTTAGTTCAACAAATCTTCTTATACCCAGGATAAATAGCCTGGTATAGAAAACATCTATATAACCGCGATTATATGACCAGCTGTATACCATTTTTTTACTTGATCCAAAAAGTTCTTTTTTGGATTATTTTTTAAATTCAAATTCTGAAAAAAGAATAAGTGGATCCATAGCATGTATATGCTATGAATAGACCAAAAATAGCTAAACTTACAGAAGAAATTGCATTAGTGAGAAATTCATATGAATTTATGGAAGAACTAGAACTTTCTTGAAAAAGGCTTATTGAAGGGGTTAGCCACTTTGATAATATGGTTAACTCCAATGTTCCATTATCTATTACTCCATTATCAAAATGGATTCCTATGGATCCAATGAACAAAGTAAAAAAGAAGTAATATAAGAAGAGAAAATAGCATAGTATTTCCAGTTTCGCAAGGATAGACAAAAGTATTTTTCGCTCCAAAGGAAGTACTAAAGAATCCTATCCTATTTCTTGTATTACCAGGAATTTGGGGTATATTTTGTGAAAAAAACTCCACTCTTTATTGTTGATAAAATAAAATCTCTATTGACTCCTATGGGTATGCTTTTTCCCTATAAGGATATTGAATACAACGAACCTTCTTTAGTACTACTGTAATTTTGAAAATGAACACGCAAAGACCCATCAAAAGTAAGTAAATATATTTGAAACATATAAAATGCAGTTAATCCTGCAGTAAAAGAAGCTATTATTCAAAAAAAAAAGTGAATACAACCAACTATTACTAAGAATTTCATCTTTTGACCAGAAGCAAGCAAGAGGTGGAATACCACAAAGAGGAAGTGTACCCAATAACAAAGTTGTTCTTGTAATAGGAACATATTTTTTTACCCATAAGAACCATATTCTAACTTTTATCTGGTGAATATCCAACAAGAGGTTCCATTGAATGAATAACGGATCCGGATCCCAAGAACAATAAAGCTTTCGAATAAGCATGAGTGATCAAATGGAATAAAGCTGCTTGATAAGAACCTATACCTAGAGCTAACATCATATAACCCAATTGAGACATTGTAGAATAGGCTAAGCTTCTTTTAATATCTCTCTGAGCAAGAGCTAAAGTGGCTCCTAAGAAAAGTGTTATTGTACCTACTAAGGAAATGAAACTCATTATCAAAGGTAGGGATATGAAAAGAGGAAGAAGTCGAGCTACAAGAAAAATCCCCGCAGCAACCATAGTTGTTGTATAAGAGCCGAAATGGGAGTGGGTCCTTCCATAGCATCGGGTAACCATACGTGAAGAGGGAATTGTGCAGATTTTGCAACTGCACCAAGAAATAATAAAAGATCACACAAAATAGTAAGTAATGAATTAATTCCATTATTAGGAATCCAGTTATTAGCTATTTTAAACAAATCCCGAAACTCCAAACTACCTGTTATAAAAAAAACCTAAAATTCCTAATAAGAAACCAAAATCCCCCACACGATTAGTTACAAAAGCTTTTTGACAAGCATCGCTGCAAATGGTCATGTAAACCAAAAGCCTATCAATAAATAGGAACACATTCCCACAAGTTCCCCAAAAAAATAAATTTGTATCAAATTGGAACTAGTAACCAATCCCAACATGGAAGTATTAAAAAAACATATATAAACGAAAAATCTCAAATAACCCTCATCGTGAGACATATAATCGTCACTATAAATAAGAACCAAGATTCCTATAGTAGTAATTAGTATTAACATAATAGAAGTAAGGGGGTCGATCAAGTATCCAAATTCTAAGGAAAAATCATTATTGATGGTCCAAGACCATAGATATTGATAGATAGAACTCCCTTTTATTTGTTGAATAGACAGGTAAACTAAGAATACCAGAGCTATACTTAAGAGTAAAACACTAGGAAAAGCCCATATACGACGAAGATTTTTTGTTGCTGTCGAAATAAGAAAAAGGCCAAACCCCATTGACATAATAACTGGAAGTGGTAGAGGAGGGATTACCCAGGCATATTGATATGTATGTTCCATAAGAAAAGAAATAGCAATTTTTAGTTGAAATTTATAGTTCTTTTTTTCTATGAAATTGTTTCTGATTCACCAAACCTATTCTTATTTCTTTCTGAAGGAATTAAAAAAACAAAATAAGAATAAGAAAAAAATTCTGTAATTCTATTTTTTTCAAAATTTGTCTCATTGAAATATTCAAAAATTCCGAATGGCTTTAGTTGCTTAAATTTAAAAAGTTAATCAAAGAATTTCGTTACTTAGTTATTAGATAAAAAGATATTTATTAAAATACAAAAATTGCTTGAATTTCTACTATATTTTAATTTTATATTTATCGGAAATTCTCGAATATTCTTTACTTCATATAAAATGGAAATCCTAATGACTAGAATTATCTAAGTTTTAGAATGTCTTGTTTAAGAGATTAATTATTTTTTGATTTTGACTGGAATTCCATTCTTGAATATCTTCTCAACTTAATTAACTTTTTGAATTTTACCTTCGTTTTATCTCCCATGTTATATGAGGGCTTATCCCCATACCTTAGATTTATATATGGAGTATATTTAATATATAAATAGATTTAACTAGAAAACCTTTGTATATAATATATCTTTGTATATATTATATATTATTAAAACAAAGTCTAAAATATATATTAAAAATACGCGAAAAACCCTTGTCTTATCCACATTAGACAAAATGAAGTAAAAAATAATTTAAAATTTCATTATCTTTCAATATCTAAGTATAAATACTAAGAAAAAACAGAAAGAAGGATTGATTTGCGGCAATAGATGTCTTTCACATACAACTAGAAAAAAACTAATTCCCATTTTGAATGGCAGTTCCAAAAAAGCGTACTTCGATGTCAAAAAAGTGTATTCGTAAAAATATTTGGAAGAAAAAACTTATTTTTCCATAGTACGATCTTATTCCTTAGCAAAATCAAGATCATTTTTGAGCGGCAATGAGCATCCAAAACCAAAAGGTTTTTCTGGGTAAGAAACAAATAATCAGGTTTTGGAATAATCTGAATTGACCAATCTCAAAGAAATTCCAATTATTTAATATGAATGAATAATTTGGATTAATTAATGAATGTACTTTTATTTGTCGAATTCCTGGGTACAATATTCATAGAACTAATCCCTCTGTTATTCTGTTATATAGAACAAAAGTTTTGGTATATTGTGTCCTCAGTATTATTTTTTCCTATCAAAGAACTTTTGATAATAGAATCCTCCTATTTTTTTATGAGGATTCCATTATCAAAAGTAGAGTATTCTTGCAATAGAATTTAGAATTTCTACCTACCTTATACAAAATTCACAAATAAATTGGTTTAGGATTGGTAAATTGTATTAATAAAAGCGTAAAGGCTTTGACTCTAGAAAATTTTCAAAATACAAAACTCTTTGTATTTAATGATGAAATTCAATTTTTCCTAAATTCTATGGATTCTCCCAATCTCGACGATTCGCGAGAAAATAACTATTATTCTTTTAAGTTAACTATTATTTCAAGTTAGCCGCCATGCTGAAATTGGTAGACACGCTGCTCTTAGGAAGCAGTGCTCAAGCATCTCGGTTCGAGTCTGAGTGGCGGCATTCTCGAAAAAGAATACAATAGATTAGAAAATGGATTCAATTCGAAATTTCCAATTTTGTAATGGAACCTTCTCCTTATTCTATTTGCAACTTTAGAACATATACTAACTTATATCTCTTTCTCAACTATTTCAATTGTGATTACGATTCGTCAGAAAAAGGAATGATAGCTACTTTTTTCTCTATAACAGGATTCTTAGTTTCTCGTTGGGTTTCTTCGGGACATTTTCCATCAAGTAATTTATATGAGTCATTGATCTTCCTTTCATGGGCTCTGTATATTCTTCATATTATTCCTAAGATACAGAACTCTAAAAATGATTTAAGCGCAATAACTATGCCATCACCAACCGAAACAAGTAATTTGTTTTTAATTTGTGTGATTAGTTATTAATTAGATTAGATATAATTGTAATTACTTAATCAATTTGTATGTTTTTAGTTAATAGTTAGTTTAATTGTTAATTATTTGATTGAATTTAGTGATTAGCTATTTATTTAGTTATTCAACTAAGTTAATTATTTGATTAGTTGTTTAAGTACATAGTTTATGCTTTACTTTTGTACATTATTATTTATTTATTTATTATACTTACGTAATTAGTTTTTAATTAGTTATTTAATTAAGTTAATTGTTTGATTAGTTGTTTAAGCAATTACCGTCGTAATTAAGTTGTTTATGACGGCTTATGGCTTAATTACGACGATTTCGGGCGTTAAGTGGCTCTGTTTCTTGTAGTGAAGAGCGACACTCCTAACAACTCTTCATCTCAGTAGTACTCATCGAATAAACCGCGGTAGGACAAGTGCAATATAGACCATGATACGCGTGATCGAGTCGCGGCAATGGTTTGACGAGGTTAATCGCCCTCTCCCCTCATCCCCTGTTTCACGGCCATCTCGTAACCTTTCCCTCGCTTTCTCTATTTCTTTCCTCTCCCTCTCAATGGAATACATGAAAACCGTCGTAAATAAGCTTTTCTACAAATGGTATTGAATGAATTAAAAATGAGTAATGTAATCTATGCGTCACCCGTTTCGAACCAGCACGTCCCACTTGCGCTATGCATTTAACGCGTGTAGATTCAAAATTGTCCCTTTTTTATACAGCCTCAGAGTGTCAGCTGAGAGGGCATTCTTATGATGAGATACGAGAGGTATGGATCTAATTGAAGTTTCGGTTGTATAACATTGATGTTCTCTACTGCACTATTTCGGGGCGTGTAGTTGGAAAACTGTGAGGTTATGCTGCTAAAATTAAATTGTTTAGGACGGTTTTGGCTGTCATAAATGGCAGAGTTAGTGTTTGGCCTTACCTTAACAATAAATTCTCGAGTAACTGCGGATTGTCTATCTGACTATAGCGCAATGGCCAAGTTGATCTATTGCCTCCTAGTAGATCATATGCCACCCGCAATTACGATATCGATTTCCATGTCTCTTCATTTGGAAGTTCTCGTCAATCAACAAGGCTGGATGTTTACCATCTGATTAACTGAATTGACTGGACCATTTTGTACTCATGACAACTCGTTTATGCCATTTTGCTTCCTGTAGATTAAAAGTGACAACACGATCTATCTGTACCATTTTGTTTAGCTAGATCTCTGCTAATGGCATCCTAGGCTCTATAGGGATGCGGTGTCGGGCACCATCGGTGGTGCAGAAATTCCCAGCTTCTCCATATTCGGTATCCCAGTGCCGGTGAGACGACGACAAGCGATATGCTTCCGCACGTCCCAGTCGAAATGGGCTCCTCATGTCTCCGATCCTCCTCGGGCGCTCGTCCATGCATGGAGGTTTCCAGCCGGCGCCGGAACAACCTGGTAGCTGGCCGGCACCGTAGCAATGCAAGCAGATGGATCTTAGAGAGCCGTGTGCCCCAGGGACCGCCGTACTACCCGTACTGCTCGGCCGGGGACATAGCTGTGCAGGGCACCATGCATGCTGCATCGTCTTGTGTGGATTGAGGCCACTGTTAAGTCTTAGCCTCGCTTGCGCCAGCGGTACGCTCCCGTCGCTATGCTCGGAGCACGCGGCCGTGCCGTGGCGCGTGGCTGCGAGCTCCCTTGCGCGCTGCCACGATTGCCCTGCCGGCTGTCGACCGAACCAGTTCCGTGTCGCGCGCTCGGCAGGGAAGGGGAACCGATACTGTGTCGCCCTCCACGCCGAGGAGATTAGATTAGCTATCCATCGCCGCGGGACGGGTGCGTACCAGGGAGAGCCAGCAAATCAAAGGGATCCATCTATTATTCCCACATCCTGAAAAGGGATGGCTCACAATGAATTCTTATCTTACCTGTTGTCTGATGTAACAAGGATTTTAACTATATAAAAAAAGAGCCAACTAAATATATACTACTCAATGCTACTTACATGATTGCATCAGAAGGTTCTGCGATAGGGGGTTCCTAATTTGGTGTGACACTCTCAATTTCGATTTCTGCATGCATTCATATTTTATATAAAGAAAAGCATTTTAAAAGAGGTAGGAACAGAAAAAGAATCAAAAGGATAGTCGAAAATAACTAATTCCAGTTCATCGAGAAGCGCCAAAGACAATTCCTGTGGCCCGCTGGCCACGTGGCGCCTTCGGAGCTCATCCCCGCAAAAGGGGAAGAGGTCCGCCGCTAACTGGCTACGTGGCAGACTCGGGGCTTGCCTCTACGGAGGAGTGAAGTCCAGCCCCGTAGGACATGTGTCGCCACCGGAGCTAGTCGCTGCCGGGAGTAAGACCCAGCCGCGCGGGACACGTGTCGCTCTCGGAACTCACTTCCGAGAGGTCCGGCACCGCGGAACACGTGTCGCTCTCGGAGCTCACCTCCGGGAGGTCCAACACTGTTGAACACGTGTCGACCTCGGAGCTCATCTCCGGGAGGTCTGACGTTGATGGACACGTGTCAACCTCGGAGCTCGTCTCTGAGGAGAAAGGAAGTCTGGCGCTACTAGGACACGTGGCACTATCGGAGCTCACCTTCGAAGAGAGGGGAGGTTCGGCACTGACACGTGGCACATTTGGAGCCATCTCCGAAGAGGGGGAGGTCCGGCACTGACACGTGGCGCACGCGGAGCTCGCCTTTGGAGAGAGGGAGGTCCCACCCACCAGACACGTGGCGCACGCGGAGCTCGCCTTTGAGGAAGAGGGAGGTCTCGCCCGCCTGACACGTGGCACAACCGGAGCTTGTCTCCGCAGAAAAGGGAGCCCAGGTCCCCGCAAGACACGTGGAGCCTCCGGAGCTCATCACCGCGGAGGTGACGAGATCTGAAGCGGTTTTTGCTTCTGTACGCATGGGAATACCGACACGGAAGGAAACCGACACGAATTCCACGATTGATTCCGCACCAAATCAACTGAAGATAAGTTGTTAAAATTCAAAACAATTTGAATAGGGCTTGTCGGTACCTGAGATATGGGGTACCCCCGCGCACAGGGTAAAATGCCTAAGGTACTCGCCCTTCTCCGCAGGGAGAGCTCCGAAGGCACCACGCGTCCGGCGGGGCCGGACCTCCCTCTCCTCAGAGGAGAGCTCCGGGCCCGCCACGTGGCATACAGAAGCCGGACCTCCCCCTCCGCGGGAGAGAGGTCCGAAGACGCCACGCGTCCAGCGGGGCCGGACCTCCCTCTCCGCAGAGGAGAGCTCCGGGCCTGCCACGTGGCATACAGAGGCCGGACCTCCCCCTCCGCGGGGAGAGGTCTGGAGGCTCCACGTGCCCCGCAGGCCGGACCCTTCTCACCTCAGAGAAGGGCTCCGGACCCGCCACGTGGCCAGAAGAACGGTGCTGCCTGCCTCCGAGCGGTAGGCGGCGGGCGTAAAGGCGCTCCTCACCTTGCCCGTACAAGGTATTCAAGGCCCGCGTCTTCTGAAGACGCGGAAACGCGGAGCACGCGTCTGCCAGGTGCCGTTGCGCCCAGTCGCATCACAGACTGGCGCGCGGTGTCAGAACCTGCCAGCCAATAAACACTGCGACAAGACATCCCATGCCGCCTGCGCCGTCATCAACCACTACGACTAGCACGCGGCATGGGCAGGGCGGCAAGATGAAGACTCAGAAGCCTTCGACCAGAGGCAGCTACCGGCGTAACTACAGATACGGTAGATAACAAGCAATCTTCCCGGGACCACCTGTCGGGTCCCGGCTCCCCTTGTAAGCCGCCCGAGTCTTGGACTATAAAAGGCTGGGGCAGGCGTCGATAGCAAGGGTTCGCACTTTGCAACTCATACGCTAGCCATACACTCTCAAGCTGTAACTCACCCCCAAGCTCAGGCCTCCGGCCCTGAGCAGCAAGCAATACAGCGAGCTCCGTAGCTCGCCGTGGACGTAGGGTTTTACGCTCCGGCGGCCTGAACCACGTAAAACTCGCCGTGTCAAGCTCTCGCTAACTCGTCCATCCGCACAAGCTTTCCGCTAGGAGACTAGCCCCGCCGAAAAAAGAACCTCCGCGGGCTGCCCAGTGCAGGCCCGGGGGAAGTGTCGATCGCACACTTCGACATTTGGCGCGCCAGGAAGGGGGCTTTTCCCCTAGCGCGACGAGTTTCCGCCGACAAAGATGACCAAGCTCCCTTCGGCGGCAAGCTCACCTCCCCCGCCTCCGCGGCGAACCGCGACCAGGGGGGAGTACAAGCCAACACACTCGAGACGGAGTGTGTCAGTACAAGCTGGGAGCCAGCAACCGGCTCTGGCAGCGCCGACCCCGGCAATGCAGGCTCCAACCAGCGTCAGATCTTCAGTAGCGCCGGGCGTACCCGGAGGGGGTGCGCTAGCTGCAGCAAGAGCGCTACTGCACAATCCGCCCGCTGGGGACGCGCCTCAGGCAGCGACCCAGCGGTGGATTCTCGAGGTAGACCGTCTTGTCGTCGCTGCCGCAAGCCCGCGACTCCGGCGGAGACGACACTCTGACCAGCCGGCCGTGTCGCTGATACGCACGCCGATGGTTGATGAACAGACGGCAGATTCCAGCTCTGCCAGCCCTCAATCGATGGATCTGAGGACAGAGCTGGAGTGGTGTCGCTCGGGTCAAGATGCCCGGGTATACCTCGAGCAACGCCGAGAAAGGCGTCGCTACCAAGAGGCTGATGACAGCATGACGTCGGCCTCGACCCAGCCTGAAGAGCAGACCTTCGCCATGCGATCTCTGCCCCAGGCCTGCGCCGTGCAGAATATGCCACAGTCATATGTACTGCAGATGGCGCCCCTGGCCTATGGTGCAGCTTTTCCCGTACCGGGGTACACTGTGCCTAGTGCGAACCCAGCGTTCGCGGCACCAGAACCTGCGGTGACAGAAGCAGGGTGTGCAGCCCTCGCGCCCCATCTTCGCTTTGCGAAGTGGCCGCACAAGTTTCGGCCACACCTGCCCGAGAAGTACGACGGCAGCGTCAACCTGGCGGAGTTCCTCCAGATCTACTCCACCGCCGTACTTGCCGCAGGAGGGAATGAAGCCGTCATGGCCAATTACTTCCCTGTCGCCTTGACCGGTCCAGCCCGGTCTTGGCTCATGAACCTCCCCCAAGGTTCCGTCACCTCCTGGGGAGAGCTTTGCCGACAGTTCGTAGCCAACTTCGGCAGCTCCTACACCCGGCCTGGCATGGAGCTCGACCTCCACGCCGTTCAGCAGCAACATGGGGAGTCGCTGCGCTCTTTCATCCAGCGGTTCTCCCAGGTGCGGAACACCATCCCACACATTCAAAATGCTTCTGTGGTGGTGGCGTTCCGGCAAGGCGTCCGGGACAGGAAGATGCTCGAGAAGCTCGCGACCAGGGAGGTCCGCGACGTCTCAGAGCTCTTCAGCTTGGCAGACAAATGCGCCAGAGCTGCCGAAGAATGGAACTGGCACTCACTGCCATCCTCCGAGTCAGGGGGACTGCCCGGATCTAGTCCTACTCCCTGTGGAGGCAGCAGGAAGGCCAAGAACCGAGGCAGAAGCAAGATAGAGTCACCGACCGCAGCCCCAGTCGTCACTGCAGCGACGCTCGGTGGGGCTCGGGGGCCGCGCCCCGACAAGAAGCAGCGAAGATCACCAATCCCAGAAGGTGATAAAGACAATATGTGCCCCGTGCACGACAGCTGTCGCCACACTGCTGCCGAGTGCCGGGAGATCCGAAGGCTCGCAGAGCGCTTCCGCAAGGAGAAGCGGCAGCGGGCTGATGACCTGCCCTTCCGTCCAAAGGAAGATGAGCAGAGGGTGGATGTTCCAGATAACATCGACCACCCAGAGGAGATCCAGGAGCCTCTGCGTGTCGTGAAGATGGCACGCAATCACGAGGATTCCGGCTCCAGCGACGATGAGCGTCGGAAGAAGCTCTACGTCATATACGGCGGGTCCGCCGACCCCTCGTCCCGAAGCGTAGTCAAGACTCTGCGCCGAGCGGTAGCGTCGGTGGCGCCACTCCCAAGTGCTGCACCGCACCTAAAGTGGATGGGGACCCCCATCAGCTTTGATGCCACCGACTGCCCCAGGAACATGGCTGGGGCCGGCCAACTACCGCTCCTGGTGGCCCCTACCATCGCCAACGTGAGAATGTACCACGTTTTGGTGGATGGAGGGGCTGGGCTGAACCTCATCAGCCGTGCAGCTTTCCAGAAGCTGCAAATCCCGATGGCCAAGCTCACCCCGTCGAGTCCGTTCTCAGGGGTAGGGCCGGGACAGGTTATCCCCTACGGCAACATTAGTCTCCCGGTGACCTTCGGTGCTCCGGACAGCTATCGAACAGAGTACATTCTGTTCGACGTAGCGGAGATAGACCTCCCCTTCAACGCCATAATCGGCAGGCCAGCCCTGTACCGGTTCATGGCTGTAGCCCATTACGGCTACCTTGTCCTGAAGATGCCGACACCGACAGGTGTTCTCAGGATTCGAGGGGACCGCACTGCTGCAGTGTCGGCCCTAGAGAAGCTCCAAGCACTCGCAGCAGCTGGGGCATCAACCCCCGGCAATACGGAGTCGGACCAGCTCCGCCCGAACGCACGTCACCGTGCTTCCACCACAGCACCCCGGGTGCAACCTCTCGACGAGGGCGGCGTCCCCTTAAAGGTCGTCCAAGTCGGTGCCGAAGCTACCCAGACCACCCGGGTAGCCGGGGGCCTGGATAGTAAATAGGAAGGCGCGCTCGTCACCTTCCTCCGGCACAACGTCGACGTGTTTGCATGGCAGCCGTCACAGATGTCGGGGATCCCCAGGAAGGTGATCGAGCACCACTTGAAAGTCTTTCCCGACGCCCGGCCGGTTCAACAGAAGCCCCGCAAGCAGTCCATCGAGCGGCAAAACTTCATCCGTGAAGAAGTCAAGAAGCTGCTGGACACTGGCTTCATACGGGAAGTCCACCACCCCCGATGGTTGGCGAACCCCGTCGTTGTCCCGAAGGCTGGCGGAAAGCTCCGGATGTGCATCGACTACACCAGTCTCAATAAGGCATGTCCTAAAGATCCATTCCCTCTCCCTAGAATAGATCAAATAGTAGACTCAACGTTAGGCTGTGATATGCTGTGCTTCCTAGACGCCTACTCGGGTTTCCATCAGATCCCCATGTCTAGGGAGGACGAGGAACACACCTCCTTCATCACAGTAGACGGCCTTTATTGCTATGTGTCTATGCCTTACGGCCTAAAGAATGCACTCCCCACCTTTGTGCTGGCAATGCACAAAACCTTTGGGGAGTTAATAAGAGACCTGGTTGAGGTGTATGTCGATGACATAGTTGTCAAGGTCAAGCAGGGTCCGTCCCTGCTAGATAACCTAGCTTTAGTCTTTGACAAGTTGCGCTCTACGCGCACCAAGCTGAACCCAGATAAATGTGTGTTCGGCGTGTCTTCTGGAAGCTCTTAGGGTTCCTGGTCTCGCACCGAGGGATTGAGGCCAACCCAGAGAAGATCAAGGCCATCGACTTGATGCGGCCCCCAGCCCGCGTCAAGGATGTCCAGAAACTCACAGGATGTCTAGCCGCGCTGAGTCGGTTTATACCGAGGCTAGCAGAGCGGGCACTCCCTTTCTTTAAGCTCCTGCGCAAGTCAGGCCCTTTTGCCTGGACTGACGAAGCAGAAGAGGCTTTCCAGGAGTTGAAGCGACTCCTGACGACCCTACCAATCATGGTAGCCCCTGAGCCCGGAGAGCACCTGTTGCTCTACATCGCAGCGACAACTGAAGTAGTGAGTATGGTCCTCGTCGCAGAGCGGCCGGACCCCTCATCTTCACAACCTGCTCCGGTAGCAGAAGACAGACGCCAGGAGGCCCCGCAGGACCAAGACGGTCTCCCGAGCCTCCAAGGAAACCTCCCGGAGGTCCAGGTCAGCCTCCCGGAGGTCCTGGGCAGTCTCCCGGACCTCCAAGATAAACCCCCGGGGGCCCCGCGGGACCCCCTGGGGGCCAAATGGGACCTCCCAGAGGTCCCCCAAGACCCCCCCGGAGCTCCCGGACAATCAAGATAGCTTAAGGGCCTCCGGGTCCTAGCTCCCGGAGGCCCCCGTGGGTCCACCTACCTCCAGTGGGCCAGGGCCAATGGACGAGGACCTCCCAGGCCTGAGAAAGAGGGTTCGAACCGTCTAGAGGCCTGTCTACTACATCAGCGAAGTACTTCATGATGCCAAGACAAGGTACCTGGAAGTCCACAAGCTGCTGTATGCGGTGCTCGTGGCCTCCAGAAAGCTCCGCCATTACTTCCAGGCCCACCGGGTCTCGGTAGTCACCTCGTATCCACTGAAGACAATTCTTCACAGCCCCCATGCGACTGGCAACGTTGCTAAATGGGCGGCGGAGCTGGCGGAGTTTGAGCTGGACTTCCTCCCACGCCATGCAGTCAAGAGCCAAGCACTGGCTGACTTTGTGGCGGAGTGGACACCAACGGAGACTGACCTAGGGGGCCATGGGGGCGGAGAACCGGAGCACCAAGCTCCGGTCTTCACCGAACCCCACTGGACACTCTTCTTCGACGGCTCCTCGCGAAAGCAGGGGGCCGGTGCCGGCGTACTGCTCCTCATGCCATCGGGGGAACAGTTTGGGTATATGGTGCGTCTCAATTTCAAGGCAACCAACAACATGGCGGAGTATGAAGCACTCATGTTTGGCCTGCAGACAGCCCTGTCTTTAGGCGCTCGCCAGTTGTTGGCACAGGGCGACTCCCAGCTGGTCATCAAGCAAGTCAAGGGCGAATGCTCCTGCAATGACCCCCAGCTAGCTGCATATCTGCTTCACGTGCAGATGTTGGAGAAAGAATTCCTCGCCTTGGACCTGCACCACGTACCGCGCGCCGGTAATACCGCAGCCGACGACCTTTCAACGAAGGCTTCCACCGGAGCCCATGCGCCCGAAGGAGTCTTCGAGAGGACGTTGCTGCAGCCCACAGCCCGGCCCGCCGAGCCGGGCGAAGGGGGCTTGACCAGCACCTCGAAGCTGGCGGTCCCGGCGGCCCTACAACCGTGGGCGCCGCCAAGGATCGTAAGCGTCACTGGGGACTCCGTGCAACCCAGCGCTCAAGATCCAGAAGCTCAAGTCAGACCCGATGCATGGATCACGGAGATCCGGGACTACTTGAAGGACAATATCCTCCCTGATGAACATGCAACCGCTGAACAGATTGTGCGTATGGCTAAGAGGTACGCGCTGGTAGAGGGGAATCTCTACCAGCGTGGCGCCACCCACATCCTATTGCGGTGTATAACCCAGGGGGAAGGCTGCGACTTGCTCGCTGAGATCCATGGAGGCGAATGTGGAAGTCATTCTTCCTCACGCACGCTTGTCGGTAAAGCCTTCCGGCATGGCTTCTACTGGCCGACAGCACTCCAGGATGCCGTCAAGCTGGTCGAGAGCTGCAAGGCGTGCCAGTTCCACGCCAAGCAGATCCATACACCGGCTCAGGCGGTACAGATGATCCCGCCCTCGTGGCCGTTTGCCGTGTGGGGGCTGGACATCCTGGGACAATTTCCCAGAACCGTCGGGGGGTTCCGGTACCTCTATGTCGCTATCGACAAGTTCACCAAGTGGCCGGAAGCTACACCAGTTGTCACCATCAATAAACAATCAGCAGTAAAATTCATCAGGTCTATTGTCTGCCGGTTCGGGGTCCCAAACAGGATCATCACTGACAATGGGACCCAGTTCACCAGCGCAGCGTTCCAAGACTACTGCGAGGACCTTGGCATTCAGGTATGCTATGCCTCTGTCGCCCACCCGAAGAGCAATGGGCAAGTCGAGAGGGCCAATGCGGAGATTCTCCGGGGCCTCAAGACTTGTACCTTCGCCAGCCTGAAGAAACATGGTGCCAATTGGGTAGATGAACTTCCGAGCACACTATGGGCTAACCGGACATCCCAGAGCCGGGCCACCGGGGAGACACCCTTCTTCATGGTGTACGGGGCTGAAGCTGTACTCCCTCCAGAAATCACCATGAAGTCTCACCGTGTCCGAGCTTACGACGAAGCCACGCAGGACAACCTCCGGCATGGAGAAATCGACCTCGTCGACGAGGTCCGATTACATGCGGCACTCCGTAACGTGCGGTACAGACAGGCGCTTCGGCACTACCACCAGAGGTCTGTGCGTGCCCGGAAGCTGCAGGAAGGTGACCTGGTGTTGCGGCGCATACTTTCTCGCGAAGGGGCCCACAAACTCTCCCCTAGTTGGGAAGGCCCCTTCCAAGTTGCGAAAGTATGCCGCCCCGGGTGTGTGCGCCTTTCCACCGAGGATGGGGACCTGCTCCCGATTCCTTGGAACATAGAACACCTCCGTAAGTTCTACCCCTAAGAGCAAAAATAGGTCAGTAGTTTCTTTTCGTAATGAACCCCATAGAGTCCAGGAGCAGCGCTCGGAGCAGCTAAATCCCAGGGGACGGTCCAGGACTACGTTCAGCTTTGCCTGGTTCCGACTCCATGCGCGTAGAGTCTTGCTTCCCCTCTTAATGGGGTGGGTCGTGGCCTCCATGTCTAGCCTGCCTTCCTCCTATGGAAGGTTGTACAAAAAGAAGTCTGCCCTACTTTGCTCTTTCCTTGTACTCATTTAAATTGTGAATTGAGTCCTTTTTTATCGCCCTTGCAGTACATGGTTGCCATGTGCTCAGCTCCCCCTCTCTACAAGTCCCCAAGCATCAAGCATATGGTTGGGGCTGTAAGTCAAATAAGACTATGAGATAAGGGAGGGGGAGCCCCCAAGGAGAATTACGTTTCCTCTACCTGTGTGCAGGACTTCCAGGTTGCGGCAACGGGGACTGCATGAAGTAGGGGGAAAGGAGCTACCAACTACTTCGACCCAGGGCTAGAGGGGGCGGGATCCTGGGGCCCCACGTGTCCAGCAGGCCCGGAACTCTCTCCTCCCTTGAGAAGGGCTCCGGGCTCGCCACGTGGCAGGCGGAAGCCGGACCTGCCCCCGCGGTGGGAGAGCTCCGAAAGCCCTGCGTGTTCAACATGGCCGGGGCTCCCGTCTCCGCAGTAAAAGCAATCATCAAGTGAGCGCACGCTCTCACGACCCCGCGGCCGTTCGTGCTCCGGCAGCGGCCAATTCGGGACTTAAAGAAAGTGCGCGGATCGGAAGAGACGGAGGTCCCACCTTGGGCTCGCTATCTCCCTCGAGATGGGCCCGGGGGCCACTGTCGGTACCTGAGATATGGGGTACCCCCGCGCACAGGGTAAAATGCCTAAGGTACTCGCCCTTCTCCGCAGGGAGAGCTCCGAAGGCGCCACGCGTCCGGCGGGGCCGGACCTCCCTCTCCTCAGAGGAGAGCTCCGGGCCCTCCACGTGGCATACAGAAGCCGGACCTCCCCCTCCGCGGGAGAGAGGTCCGAAGACGCCACGCGTCCAGCGGGGCCGGACCTCCCTCTCCGCAGAGGAGAGCTCTGGGCCCGCCACGTGGCATACAGAGGCCGGACCTCCCCCTCCGCGGGGAGAGGTCCGGAGGCTCCACGTGCCCCGAAGGCCGGATCCTTCTCACCTCAGAGAAGGGCTCCGGACCCGCCACGTGGCCAGAAGAACGGTGCTGCCTGCCCCCGAGCGGTAGGCGGCGGGTGTAAAGGCGCTCCTCACCTTGCCCGTACATGGTATTCAAGGCCCGCGTCTTCCCAAGACGCGGAAACGCGGAGCACGCGTCTGTCAGGTGCCGTTGCGCCCAGTCGCATCACAGACTGGCACGCGGTGTCAGAACCTGCCAGCCAATAAACGCTGCGACAAGACATCCCATGCCGCCTGCGCCGTCATCAACCACTACGACTAGCACGCGGCATGGGCAGGGCGGCAAGATGAAGACTCAGAAGCCTTCGACCAGAGGCAGCTACCGGCGTAACTACAGATATGGTAGATAACAAGCAATCTTCCCGGAACCACCTGTCGGGTCCCGGCTCCCCTTGTAAGCTGCCCGAGTCTTGGACTATAAAAGGCTCGGGCAGGCGTCGATAGCAAGGGTTCGCACTTTGCAACTCATACGCTAGCCATACACTCTCAAGCTGTAACTCACCCCCAAGCTCAAGCCTCCGGCCCTGAGCAGCAAGCAATACAGCGAGCTCCGTAGCTCGCCGTGGACGTAGGGTTTTACGCTCCGGCGGCCTGAACCACGTAAAACTCGCCGTGTCAAGCTCTCGCTAACTCGTCCATCCGCGCAAGCTTTCCGCTAGGAAACTAGCCCCGCCAAAAAAAAGAACCTCCGCGGGCTGCCCAGTGCAGGCCCGGGGGAAGTGTCGATCGCACACTTCGACAGGGCTCTTATTCCAATTCCGATCAGAGTAGGACTCTTCATTTCACTCTTATAAATAGAACCTGAAACAACCCCTTGGTTGTAACATCTTTTCTAAGCCGACAACTTAGAAGCCCTAGCCCCCAAACTCGCCGAGCTAAACCCCTTCGCGGAGTTTGACCACCAGAGAGACCGCCGACGAGCATGGACCACGATCGCCATCGCCGGAGGAGAGCCAACGAACCTTTTTTCTGGAGGAAGGACTCGAAGGAAGTAATATAGGTCTCCAATACCACCTTACGACGTCATCGCGTTTTCTTTGCATCTGTTCTTCGATCCCTTCGAATAGAATCTTTTTCATGGACAGATCACATGCTGATTGGTCTGATCTAGATCTTGAGTCAAGATCATCGCCACGTCCACATTCGATCTCTACACCTCTGTTCATCGTAAAAACTCATGCAAGACATGCAAGAACACGTACAAACTAAACTGCACCATAGGATTAGCATATGCACCATTGCATCTTGAGTAAAGTTTGTGCATGGTGATTGATTGCTATATATCTTATATGTGTGTGATCGTAATTAGAAGGACAAGCTCAGGGAGCTATCTACAAAGGACTACAACACCCAAATTTCAAGATCCGTGAGCAACAGAAGCCGCAAGACCAAGGCAAGTGCCCCTTGACCATATTGATCCCATATTTTTGAAACTGTTTTGTTTGCGAAAACTATGAATGCTTGAGTCAACTTGATGGGAAACCCTTTTATAAGAGTTTACTAGTTTTGCTAACCACCCTTGTCACCAGGGAAGTTTATGAGTCGGGTATGGTCGGTTTTTTCTTTTTGCTTCGCTAATCTACGAGTTAGGGGAAGCGATAGAATGTGTCTAGCTACTGCACCCATGAGAATAATAATAACGAGAATTTGATGTTAATGAACATGAATCGCGGGAGATCTAGACAAGCTTGGTTTGTGGATGAGATAGAATGAGATGGTGGTTTACTTGCTGTAGATCTAAGGACCGGTTCATGCCAGCCATGCCAGGATAACAGTGCCACCACAAGGCCAAATATGGGTGCGGCTTAGCTGACTAATTAGGTAAGTTGCTAGATTGTTATGGACCGTGGAAGGTGCGGGGAATGAGAGTCAAGTGAGGACTGCCCTGGGAACTGCATGGCACAAGAGGGGGTCCGTGGGTGGGAGAATTGGAGATTCTAGCCTGCTGGTGAAACCTTAGTGAGTCCATACATTTAGTAGCCCCTTTGTAAAGGCTATTTTGTGATCTCTTGGCCATACACCGACGGTTGTGCACTGGTATAATGGAGGTTCTGCAGTCGCCGACGGGTGACGAAATCACAAACTTGTGGGTGAAGTGGTGCAAACTCTACAGAGTATAAAACTATCATGATAGCCGAGCTTACGGTCACAAGCGTCTGGACAACTCACATGATTAGATCGGATGGTTATTGGGATGGTATTTGGTTTAGTTATTGGTTTGGTGATGGTTTGGTCTTTGGATTTGGTTTTCAGGACTATTAGGTCCGGGTAATAAGATTGGTTGCATGACTGTTGAGTTATGGCACTGAGCATTGGTCTCGATATGAGACGGAATTGAATATGAGATGAGATGGTAGTGAATACGAGATGGTATTCATGAGCATGAGGAAATTTGAGAAAGATAAATGTTCAGATGGGATATGAAAAGTGGTGAATCTTGATGGAGGTATGTTGATGTTTAAATACATGTTGGGATTACATTCATTTAAATCTAGTTGCTGTTTTTATCATGATTTGTGAAATAAACTTTGCTTTTATGCAATGATCCCTTTTTATACCTACCTTTAATATCAGCTACATGTCATACTTTCCGTACTTGCTGAGTACGTCATGTAGTGAAACTTGCATTATTACTTCATCACCAGCAACAGGAGAGGAGTACTATGAAGACCACGTGGAGTATTAGGCATGTAATACGCCCTCAACCTTGCCTGTGGAGTAGAGATGGAGCCGCTGCTGCTGCTTAGTTGCTTCCGCAATAGTTTAGAAGACTTCCGCTGCTAGAATAAAGACTTCCGCTGCTAGAATAAGACTTCCACTGCTAAGATAAGACTTCCGCTGCTAGAATGAGTCTAAGACTCATGAGACATTGTAATAAACTCTGTTATTCGTGGTATTATTATGTAATTTAGTTTGTGCATTATATGTGTATGTGTGATGAACATCCTGGGCACACATACGCATCAGTCCAGGTTCCTCACAGAACCGGGGCATCACAGATTGGTATCAGAGCCACGATTGATCATAGGTCACACGCCTAGTTAGGTCACAGATTGGTTTTAGAAACCACGATTGACTGTAGGTCACAAGCCTAGATTGATCACAGATTGGTAGCAAAACCACGGTTGACCGTAGGACGCAAGCCTAGTCACAGATTTGTATTAGGAGCCACGCTGAACATAGGATGCAAGTCTAGGTAGAATACATAGATTTGCATTAGAACCCCATTGACCATAGGACAAAACCACATATTGATAGTCACAGATTGGTCACAGATTGGTATCACCCCAAACCACATAGGACCCCCATTGAGTAAGCCTTGAATAGGAGTTATGTGCTGAACTTTTGTGATGATTGTTGTGCTTGAGTGCCTAGTGTGAGTTGTGGGATGTTTCAGCATTGTCCATATCCGCACATAGTAGAGAGATGTGAGATGCTTCGACACTTGTCCACATCCTCATATAGGATGATATATAATCCATTCACCTTGATGCATATAGTTGGGAGGGATCACTCTAAACTTCTAACCTCTATTCTACACAACTCTCCCTCACAGATGGTGAGAGGAAACACCGGCCGTCAAGGGAGGAACGTCCGTGGCAACCAAGAGGATGACCACGTTGAAGTTCCTGAGAATGACAACCCTGGGGCTGGTGCAAACAACTTGGAACGGTTGATGGCTATGCAGAACCAGCTCATGCAAACCATGATCCAAACTTTGGGTCAGCTGCAAGCCAACAACAACAACAACAACAACCCCGTTCCTGCACCACCGCCACCACCACTGCCACCACCGCCGACTCACAACAAGCTGGTTGAGTTCATGAGGACTCGACCACCTACTTTCTCACAAGCTAATGACCCCATGGAGGCCGATGACTGGTTGAAATCCATGGAGAAGAAGCTTGACATAGTTCAGTGCAATGACCGAGAGAAGGTTCTCTTTGCATCGCACCAACTTATGGGAGCTGCCGCTGATTGGTGGGACGCTCTATGCAACGCTCATATCGACCCGGAGACTATTACTTGGACTGAGTTCAAGGAGAGTTTCCGCTCTCATTACATCCCTGCTGGGGTAATGATGCTCAAAAGACAAGAGTTTGAGGGTCTCCACCAAGAAAAGAAGAGCGTGAATGAGTACCTCAACAAGTTCACGCAGCTTTCAAGGTATGCCCCCGAAGATGTCAACACAGACCAACGGAAGCAGTACTTGTTCATGAGAGGGTTGAACAACGAGATCCAAGTTCAGCTTCTCAACAATGACTATGCTAACTTCCAGAAGCTAGTTGACAAAGCCATAGTGGTTGAAAGCAAGATCCGAGAGATCAAGCAAGAGGGCAAAAGGAAGATGCCATACCAGCCACAAGGGAGCAACGTACGCCCTCGGTACATGCCCCCAGCTGCACCACAGTATGGATCGTCCACTCCAACTTTCAGCCCTAATCAACCACCACAGCAACGTCCTGCCATGCAAGAACCTCGTGTGCCTTTGCCTCCTGCGCCCTGACCCAACATGGGCGCTCCTGTTCAAAACCCCCGCCCCAACGTACCTGCTGTTGTGGGCAACAAGGCATGCTTTGCATGCGGGGAGACGGGACACTTTGCGAGCCAGTGCCCTAAGAGAGGTCCTGGACAGCCAAGCAACGTGCCCAAGCAGAACCCACGGCCGAATGGAGGAGCCAATCAAAGAAACCGTGGACAACATAACTACGCTCGCGGCAACGTGAACCATGTGTCCGCTGAGGAAGCGCAACAGGCTGAGGACGTTGTGATTGGTATGTTCCTTGCCAACTCCAAACCAGCCACCATTTTATTTGATTCCGGAGCATCACATTCATTCATATCATCTAAGTATGTTACCAAGTATAATCTACCCATATCACACTTGAAATATACTATGTTGGTTAATTCTCACGGTGGAGAAATGAGGACTAATATAGTATGTCCGAAAGTAAACCTTAAAATAAGGGGGGTAGACTTCCTTGCCAACCTCATTGTTTTGGATTCCCAAGGGCTTGACATAATGCTGGGAATGGATTCGTTAAGCAAGCACAACGGAGTAATCCAATGTGCTAAGAGGAGCTTGCAGTTGACAAACAAGCACGGTACTCATATCGAGTTCGAGTCAGCCGAACTGGCAACCGAGAAGGCCACGTTGAACCACGTCGAAGGAGCAACATTGGATAACATTCCGGTGGTTCAAGAATTTTTGGACGTGTTTCTGAAAGAACTCCCAGGTATGCCACCTGACCGGGACATTTAGTTTTCCATTGACTTGGTACCCGGAACTACACCTATAGCAAAGAGACCATATAGGATGCCCGTTAACGAACTAGTGGAGCTCAAGAAGCAAATTCAGGAGCAACTGGAGAAGGGTTTTATACGTCCAAGCTCGTCACCATGGGGAGCCCCCGTGCTCTTCGTAGACAAGAAGGATGGAACCCAAAGGATGTGCGTGGACTGTAGGTCTCTCAATGAGGTGACAATCAAGAACAAATACCCTCTGCCTCGTATAGAGGACGTGTTCGACCAAATGAAGGGAGCCCGAGTCTTTTCCAAGATTGATCTTCGGTTGGGATACTTCCAGCTGAAGATTAAGCCCTCCGATATACTCAAGACTGCCTTTCAAACACGGTATGGTTCGTATGAATATACAGTGATGTCATTTGGGTTAACGAATGCACCCGCATACTTCATGTACCTCATGAATAAGGTCTTTATGGAGTACTTGGACAAGTTCGTCGTGGTTTTCATCGACGATATCATGGTGTATTCGAAAAGTGAGGAGGAACATAAAAAAACATTTGAGATTGACATTGCAAAAGCCACGAGAGCATCAATTGTATGCCAAGCTCAGCAAGTGTCAATTCTGGCTAAAGGAGATATCGTTCCTAGGCCACATCATCTCCGAGGAAGGAGTATCGGTTGATCCCGGAAAAGTGGGAGATGTTCTGAAGTGGAACCAACTGGAAAACGTGAGGGATATTCGGAGTTTTCTTGGGATGGCTGGATACTACCGACGGTTCATCAAGGACTTCTCCAAGATAGAAAAACCTATGAAGGAATTGCTAATGAAAGGAAAGGCGTTCTAGTGGACACCAGCGTGCCAAGAAAGCTTTAAGGAGCTCAAGAAAAGGCTAACCACAACACCGGTTCTGGTATTGCCAGACGTAAGCAAGAGCTTTGACATATATTGTGACGCATCTAGACAAGGGCTTGGATGTGTGCTCATGCAAGAAGGACAAGTGGTAGCCTATGCCTCAAGGCAACTAAAGAAACACGAGCTGAATTACCCTACGCATGACTTGGAACTCGCAACCATGGTGCATGCATTAAAGATTTGGAGATATTATATCCTTGGTCATCGATGTGAGATCCATACGGATCATAAAAGCCTCAAGTACATATTCACCCAAACGGATTTGAATTTGAGGCAACGTCGATGGTTCGAACTCATCAAGGATTATGATGTTGGAATCAACTATCACCCTGGAAAGGCCAATGTAGTAGCTGATGCATTGAGCCGAAAGGGAGTATGTCACCAACTCATGGTTCGGGAGCTATCACCTGAGCTACGTAAGGAGTTCGAACGGTTACATCTCAGGTTCTTAAACGAGATGGAAGTGACGGAACTCCACTCTTTGTTGGAACAAGAGATAAGAGATGGCCTAGCATCGGATGAAGAAATTAAGGAGATCAATGAAAGAATCCGAGAAGCCATAGAAAAGGACTTCAAGGAAGGCGAGAAGGGTACGCTTGGGCTAGGAAAAAGGATTTGTGTGCCTAACGTGAAGCACATCCGCGACACGATATTAAAGGAGGCACATGACTCACCTTATTCCATACATCCCGACAGTACAAAGATGTACAAGGACTTGAAGACTTGTTATTGGTGGGATGGTATGAAGAGGGACATAGCTGAATATGTTGCCTATGCGACACATGCCAACGGGTGAAGACCAAACATCAAAGACCCGCTGGACTGTTGCAACCATTGAAAGTACCCGAGTGGATGTGGGAAGACATCAGTATGGATTTCATCGTCAGATTGCCACAAACTCGGTCGGGTTACGACTCTATCTGGGTTATCATGGACCGATTGACAAAAACAACCCATTTTCTTCCTGTTAAGACCGCGTACAACGTTGTCCAACTAGCTGAGCTGTACATGGAGCAAATCGTGTGCCGTCATGGAGTCCCAAAGAGGATAGTCTCAGATCGGGGTTCTCAGTTTACCTCTAGGTTCTGGAGGAAGCTGCATGAAGCTATAGGTACACGACTGGATTTTAGCTCCGCTTATCACCCGCAAAGATGGGCAAACCGAGAGGACCAACCAAATTTTGGAAGACATGTTGAGAGCTTGCGCTTTGAAACATGGGCGTAGTTGGGATAGGAGTTTGCTGTATGCTGAATTCTCCTATAACAACAACTATCAAGCTAGCTTGAAGATGTCACCTTTCAAAGAATTGTACGGTAGACGGTGTAGAACACCGTTGTTTTGGAACGAGACAGGAGAGAACCAAGTGTTTGGACCTGAAGTGCTACAAGAAGTTGAGAAGCAAGTCCAAACAATACGGGAGAACTTGAAGGCTGCTCAGTCACGTCAGAAAGGCTATGCGGACAATAGGCGAAGGAAGTTGACTTTCGAAGTAGGAGACTTCGTATACCTTAAGGTATCGCCTATCCGAGGCCAATGACGTTTCAACGTCAAAGGCAAGTTAGCACCTCGCTACATCGGGCCATTTAATATTTTTGACAAGCGAGGAGAAGTAACCTATCAACTAGAGCTCCCAACGTACCTCTCCGACGTGCATGACATGTTTCATATATCCCAGCTCAAGAAGTGCTTGAGAGTGCCAGAAGAACAAGTACCGATGGATGAACTTGAACTTCAAGAGGATCTGACCTATGCAGAGCACCCTGTCCGAATTTTGGACGTGAAGGAAAGGGTCACGAGGAACAAAGTGATCCGATGGTGCAAGGTACAATAGAGCCATTACACCGAAGCTGAAGCCACATGAGAGCGTGAAGAAGACATCAAGGCAGAATTCCCTCATCTATTCTCCACCAGCGAATCTCGAGGGCGAGATTCAATTTAAGGGGGGTAGATTTGTGACACCCTCAATTTCAATTTCTGCATGCATTCATATTTTATATAAAGAAAAGCATTTTAAAAGAGGTAGGAACAGAAAAAGAATCAAAAGGATAGCCGAAAAGAACTAATTCCAGCTCACCGAGAAGCGCCGAAGACAATTCCCGCGGCCCGCTGGCCACGTGGTGCCTTCGGAGCTCATCCCCGCAAAAGGGGGAGAGGTCCGCCGCTAACTGGCTACGTGGCAAGCTCGGGGCTTGCCTCTGCGGAGGAGCGAAGTCCAGCCCTGCAGGACACGTGTCACCACCGGAGCTAGTCGCTGCGGGGAAGTAAGACCCAGCCGCGTGGGACACGTGTCGCTCTCGGAGCTCACCTCCGGGAGGTCCGACACCGTGGAACACGTGTCGTTCTCGGAGCTCACCTCCGGGAGGTGCGACACTGTTGAACACGTGTCAACCTCGGAGCTCATCTCCGGGAGGTCCGACGCTGATGGACACGTGTCAACCTCGGAGCTCGTCTCTGAGGAGAAAGGAAGTCTGGCGCTTCTAGGATACGTGGCACTATCGGAGCTCACCTACAAAGAGAGGGGAGGTCCGACACTGACACGTGGCACATTCGGAGCCACCTCCGAAGAGGGGGGAGGCCCGACACTGACAAGTAGCGCACGTGGAGCTCGCCTCTGAGGAAGAGGGAGATCTCGCCCACCTGACACGCGGCACAACCGGACCTTGTCTCTGTGGAAAAGGGAGCCCAGGTCCCCGCATGACACGTGGAGCCTCCGGAGATCATCACCGCGGAGGTGACGGGATCGGAAGCGGTTTTTGCTTCTGTACGCACGGGAATACCGACATGGAAGGAAACCGACACGAATTCCACGATTGATTCTGCACCAAATCAACTGAAGATAAGTTGTTAAGATTCAAAAATAATTTGAATAGGACTCTTATTCGAATTCTGATCAGAGTAGGACTCTTCGTTTCCCTCTTATAAATAGAACCCGAAACAACCCCTTGGTCGTAACATCTTTTCTAAGCCGACAACTTAGAAGCCCTAGCCCCCAAACTCGCTGAGCTAAACCCCTTCGCCGGAGTTTGACCACTGGAGAGACCGCCGATGAGCCCGGACCACGATCGCCATCGCCGGAGGAGAGCCGACAACCTGTTTTTTTTTCTGGAGGAAGGACTCAAAGGAAGTAAGATAGGTCTCCAATACCACCTTATGACGTCATCGTGTTTTCTTTGCATCTGTTCTTCGATCTCTTTGAACAGAAGCTTTTTTGTGGACAGATCACGTGTTGATCGGTCTGATCTAGATCTTGAGTCAAGATCACCGCCACGTCCACATTTGATCTCTACACCTCTGTTCATCGTAAAAAGCCATGCAAGACATGCAAGAACACGTACAAACTAAACTGCACCACAGGATTAGCATATGCACCATTGCATCTTGAGTAAAGTTCGTGCATGGTGATTGATTGCTATATATCTTGTATGTGCGTGATCGTAATTATAAGGACAAGCTCAGGGAGCTATCTACGAAGGACTACAACACCCAGATTTCGAGATTCGTGAGCAACAGATGCCGCAAGAACAAGGCAAGTGCCCCTTGACCATATTGATCCCATGTTTTTGAAATTGTTTTGTTTGCGAAAACTGTGAATGCTTGAGTCAACTTGATGGGAAATCCTTTTATAGGAGTTTACTAGTTTTGCTAACCACCCTTGTCGCCAGGGAAGTTTATGAGTCGAGTATGGTCGGTTTTTGCTTTTTGCTTTGCTAATCTACGGGTTATGGGAAGCGATAGAATGTGTCTAGCTACTGCACTCATGAGAATAATAATAATGAGAATTTGATGTTAATGAATATGAATCGGGGGAGATCTAGGCAAGCTTGGTTTGTGGATGAGGTAGAATGAGATGGTGGTTTACTTTCCGTAGATCTAAGGACCGGTTCATGCTAGCCATGCCAGCATAACAGTGCTACCACAAGGCCAAATATGGGTGCGGCTTAGCTGACTAATTAGGTAAGTTGCTAGATTGTTATGGACCGTGAAAGGCGTGGGAAATGGGAGTCGAGTGAGGACTGCCCTCGGAACTGCATGGCACAAGAGGGGGCCCGTGGGTGGGAGAATGGGAGATTCTAGCCTGCTGGTGAAACCTTAGTGAGTCCATACATCTACTAGCCCCTTTGTAAAGGCTATTTTGTGATCTCTTGGCCATACACCGACGGTTATGTACTGGTATAATGGAGGTTCTGCAGTCGCCGACGGGTGACAAAATCACAAACTTGTGGGTAAAGTGGTGCAAACTCTGCAGAGTGTAAAACTATCATGATAGCCGAGCTTACGGTCACAAGCGCCTGGACAACTCACATTATTAGATGGGATGGTTATTGGGATGATATTTGGTTTGGTTATTTGTTTGGTGATGGTTTGGTCTTTGGATTTAGTTTTCGGGACTATTGAGTCCGTGTAATGAGATTGGTTGCATGACTGTTGAGTCATGGCAATGAGCATTGGTCTCGGTATGAGACGGGATGGAATATGAGATGAGATGGTAGTGAATACGAGATGGTATTCATGAGCATGAGGAAAGTTTAGAAAGATAAATGTTCGGATGGGATATGAAAAGTGGTGAATCATGATGGAGGTATGTTGATGTTTAAATACATGTTGGGGTTACATTCATTTAGAGCTAGTTGTTGTTTTTATCATGATTTGTGAAATAAACTTTGCTTTTATGCAATGAACCTTTTTATACCTAACTTGTTGTCAGCTACATGTCATACTTTCTGCACTTGCTGAGTACGTCATGTACTCAAACTTGCATTATTACTTCATCACCAGCAACAGGAGAGGAGTACTATGAAGACCACGTGGAGTATTAGGCGTGTAATCTGCCCTCAATCTTGCCTGTGGAGTAGAGATGGAGCCGCTGCTGCTGCTTAGTTGCTTCCGCAATAGTTTAGAAGACTTCCGCTGCTAGAATAAAGACTTCCGCTGCTAGAATAAGACTTCCGCTGCTAGAATGAGTCTAAGACTCATGAGACATTGTAATAAACCCTGTTATTCGTGGTATTATTCTGAAATTCAGTTTGTGGATTATATGTTTATGTGTGATGAACATCCTGGGCACACATACACATCAGTCCACGTTCCTCACCGAACCGGGGCGTCACATTTGGCTAGATTGGACGTCATAACTAAAATGTATCCGTTCTCTATTGGCTAGAAACGATTAACTCTCACCACATCCGCAAACAAAGACGCCATCCATGTATAGGTTAAGGTAGCATACTTTTGTTTTTGGAAAAAAAAAGGAAAACTCGTTTCCAGCCTCTGTATGAGGCACACGGCCTGATTCTTATTATAGTACAGAGGCAAAGAATCCAAGGGTAAGCGATCTCGGATCATGCTTACATGCTGGATCATCTGGCTTGAAAGAAACAGACGTGTTTTTTGAGGGACGGGAACAACCTACGACAAAAATTCTGGAGCAAATTCAAGACACCGTGCGGCTATGGACCCTGGCAGGGGCAAAGCATCTTGTACCGATTCCAGCTGAACATAGCTAGCCACGACCCTGAGCTCGAGAGCCTGGGACCTTCAGATGTAAAATTTCCTATTTTGAGCGTGTAAAATTTCATACTCTAATCTTATATTAATAAAAGCTGGGCATCTGGCACGTTTTCTTGAAAAAAATGATGCCACATGGCTCAGGGAACACATCAAAATTAAACAGAACAAAGTCTATTCTTATGTTTTAATCTTATATCATAGGTAGGGAAGCAGATGGAAGTAGCCAACTGGATATCATCACAAGTCAATTCAGGGCCGGTCCTGACTTTTATGTGGTCCGGGGCGAATAACAAATAAGTGCCCTCGTTAACTATAAATATAACAAGATAATATATTAAATGTAATTATGTTATAAAACCTCGTTACTACTAATTTATTTATTCAAAAGAAATTGTTAATGTTTGAAACTTGTCTAATAATATAAAAAAATACATCAAAGATTTTGAACTATCACTCAACTAAGTTTGGTTAATTAGTACGCACTTAGATTAGAAAAAATAAGACAATCAGTTAGTCTAGAAATATATTTAGATTAATCTTGATCGTTGCATAAAGATTAGCCGCTTAAAACTAGCATTCAGAAGGCATGAGGGACCGAGCGTTGGATTGTTGGTGTACAAACCTAGAGCTTTGAGAATACAAGAATACAATCACTTGAGTGGTGTCATGGGAGACAAAAATACGAGATCGGTTCACAATTCCTGCAACCGGCAAATAAGAATTCGAGATCGGATCACATTAATAACATCAAACATACAGGAGTATGATATCGTATTCAATGATTGACATTCAGTTTGAGAGTGTACACGAGAGGCGACGTGAAGCTGCTCTGCCTCTACATGGCCATGGTATTTTTAGGAACCCCTGATTCTAAGTTAGATTGTGCTAACTCTAAATTCACTTTTCTAGTGATTTTTAGTTATAGTTAATTTATTTTTTGTTAGTTATCACGTTCATTTGTATAATTATGCGACATGGTATATAGGATCAATCCAAATAGGGCCCCTAATTTTCAAGGGCCCGGTGCGGTCGCCCCTTGGGCACTGCCCAGGGCCGGCCCTGAGTCAATTTCGTAGTTTTGATGGCTCTGTGGTACTCCCTCCAGTTTCATTTTGTTGGACTCTCAGATAAGAACTTTGTACTGCAATTTGCAAGAGGTATCATCACAAAGAAGCACACGCGAATATGTCAATTACGTCGTGCCATCTTCTTACATGTGCTGGCAGGGTGCATCAGCGACGTTAAGATAAAAAAATATTGATTATACTGTCTTCATGCATGCAGGAATTAAACACACGACGTCAAACACAAGAATCAGACGAACAAAATACCAGTTATGTATGTGTTTTTCCTGAACAAGATGTCCTCGTGTAAGAAGATGATATTCTAGCATTTCGTGTGTGGCCAGCATCATCTGGCTGTGTACCATGTATCACGGTATGAATATGTTCCATCAAAGAAAAAAAAAGGAAGAAGAGCCGGCGGTTGGTTTCTGCATTGTCCGGTTCTAGCGGTTTGTATTAAAAGACAAAGAGGCAATCCAATTGAATTATGAACCACTGGGAAATCGAATGTATCATCAATAGTGGCGGACACCATCGCAATATCTTGGATACGGCGGACACGATACCATTCGCGACACCACAACAGTCGATGGACGTTTTTTCTTATGCAATATGGACTAATATATATGTAGATATGGTACGGAAATAATAGTGGAACCAAATTTTGATTTTATATGTGTAAATCAACATCCGTGTACATGCAATAATAATCAATTAGCTTTTCCTGCGAGGGGGGTTATCTAGCTCGCTTCCACATGGCTTGACACGTCCTTGTTGAGCAATACCACCGGTGCTCTACCGAATCAATCGATCCATAACGTCTTTCACCCATATCCATCCGTTCTGCTTCCACAACGACGTGCGCGAAGCAATTGGAGGCAACGACCCACAATGGCGGCTGGTCAGGGAGAATCCGAAGCCCTTGCAGAAGAACGGGCGGTGGCTACTGCGGCTCCTACCTCGCCTGATTAAGCCCTATTGGTAGATCTGTCGGTTGCATCAACATACATGGTATGGAGCATAAATAGATTATAGATACTGTATGTGGAATATGTTCCGTGTTCAGCTTCGTGGGAAATCTGGGTGTGCACATCATATCATCATGTGATACTTTTAGATAAGAATTAGAGTATGCCTATGGTATTTCCCTCTGTTTACTACATTTAATTAATCCCTACATGAATTTTATGGCTAGGACGAATTTGATCGACACGGATAAAAAAGTTTCGAGTTAGACCGCTATATATTTTAGGAGGTAGATAAATGTAATTAGATGACATGACACGGCCACCTGTCGTGTCATCTTGAAACATCCTGACTATTAGTTTTTGTTAGCAACGAGTTTTAGAAACACTACACTTGTCGCAGGCGGACATATGTACCACGAAACAGTATAGTACCAAAGCAGCTAAGAACAGATAAATTAGTAAACAAATAACACCTTTATGCATGGCTCTCCTACGTATCATTACAGGCGTGCAACAATTGACCTTCTAGAGGAACCGGAACCAGAGTTTGAGTTAAGGCTTACAAACATTTGCCTGTTGACAACTAACAGCTATGATGTTTCTACAGATCATGATAACCAACTTTACTCGCCACAGCTACAAGTGGATAACACTACATCGACATAGACATGGCAATCACTTACCGACACTTGCGACAGATACACCAATCACACATGGTGTCGTGGATTATGAAGCACATGAGAAAATACGTTACAGATTGGCCATCATTAGCATGACTGATGTCTGTAAGGTAGTAGAGTTAGAATTACTGATGGTTTTACGGATAATTCAATCATTTGAAGACAAATTACGTGCACAAAAAAGAGGCAGTTTGTGACTTGCTAATGACATTTTATCTGCGGCCTGGGGGTTCAACCAGAGCATTAAAACTTTTTAGTTCATTTATAGTCCACACCAAGATACATCAAAACAAATTGGCTTATAATGCTTCCTTGTTTTAGACTATCACTTTGGGTCAAAGAACGATCGAGTTTATTTACTCAAATTTAATTCCACGTTTCTAATTTTTCAAACATCTCCGTTAAGCCAGAACGGTTTCCACTGCAATCTCTGGGTTACAAATATTAAAGAATCCACCTGGAAAACATATCTGGTGTTACCACTCACATGGGAGATGGGTGTTACCGTGATACTAGCGGATGTCAGCCGCCAGATGGGTTTTGGACGGATAGGATGAGTTCGGAGCAAGTAGTTCCAATTTGCTTTTTCTCTTTTTTAGAAAACACCTTGGAGCAAGTACTTCCACGCTATACATAGCAAAACTTATCTTATTAAAATTGGTGCGCAAGGTTTTCTAGAAGATGTGTCCAAGGACACGCATAGAATCTATTTCACGGCAAGGACTCGTAGGCATACAAATATCCATAGGGTAAAACAGAATACATTATCTCTACATAACGAATTCAGAAACTGCACGAACGCGCTCTTGCTGGTACGCATGTTTCAGAAGCAGAGGAAGGTCCCGTTCACCGCCGGCGGCAAGCTGCCGGACTCCCTACAGAGGCAGTCCAGCTTCCACTCCGGCAGCGCGCCTTGCAGCTCCATCGCTGCCGTGCATGGCCGGAGACGACGCCGAGACAGATGTAATCGGCATCGGCTCCTTCCCGCCGTGCGGCTGCTTCGCCTCACGAACAGCTGGGCTGCTGTTCAGCGGAGTGGCAGGTAGCTTTTGGTTTAGCTTTATATAACAAATTTACTGTTAAGAATTTGAAATCCCAATCAAAGTGTTGCACTGAAAAACATATCATTGAAAATTAAAAACCCGCAGTTGGCTCAATACAAATTTATCTCCTCTAATCCTAGGTTTTCCATATATCTTATTCAACTATTAGAAAAAATTGGGCATCTAGGCTACACATATGAAGCGTTTTATTTCATATCCTTTCTCCCAACTCAAAGCAACTTTTATAGAACTCACTGATAGAAGAGAGGAAATGGCTATAAATTATGTGTATGTATTCAGACCACCATGGGGTACAATATATAGGGCAGCAGCTTTGCATCTCAAGTCTGGCTGTAATCACAGCAGTAATGAGATCTAATGACAGCCTCTAATGACCCCTAATAACAACAGTAAGTAGGTATAATAACAATACTAATAAGGTCTAATGACAACCTTTAGTGACCCTTAATAACAGCAGTAAGGAGGTCTAATAACAATACTAATGAGGCCTAGAAGACTTACAATATTCTAACACCCCTGCAATCACAACTCAGCCATCACAGATATTGAGACTGTTGGTGATATGCTCAAGATGCAATCATAACAATTCAGATAAAGGCATGATGGTTATTTGATCCATAAGAAATTAGTGTACTAATGGGTCTGTGACCTAAAAGCCCATTAGCGTGCCTATAAATATGAGGGGTAGGGTTAGGGGCAGAGCTCTCCACCACGTAACAAGCCTAACCGCCGCCCCTCACAGGCCACACGCCGAAACCCCTGTCGCGCGCGCGGTGCTAGCACACCGACGCACGACGTTCCTCCCTGTACGTATGTACTCCGTGGAGGCGCTGTTGTTACTGTTGCGCTGATCGGCTACGGTGACGTGACGGCGTTCCTGTGACGAGGTCTCCTACACCGATGCGCATCTACAATCCGCTGCGCTGCGCGTCTACTGGTAACGATCCATGACCACCTTACTCGTATGTTTCCTGGGTGATACGGTCGAATTGCTAGAGTAGAGCATCACCTATTTCCCAACAGTGGTATCAAAGCCAGGTTTCTTAGTTTTTGGTCTGGATCTTAGATGTGATCTACTGCAGACAAGTTCGTATGATAAATTTTTATTGTTCGGCTTTTGGGGTTTGGAATTGGTTAGAGCAGATTGCCATCATATGACTAAAGGATCAGTTCGTGCTCCTTCTCTGCCGTGTTTGCAACCTGTCCCTACCGGCTCGAATCACCACTGGGAAAAATAGTGTATATAGCTAACAGATTGAGCCAACAGATCACGGTCATGTGTCGCGATCTTATCGTGGATAACAAGTCACAAGAAAATTGAGGCATTCTGAATGGCTCAGATTCGAGTTGATTTGATCAATTCGATGGGATTTTCATAGTGATTTCATAGATGCGATCTATGTAATTCAGTTTGGTGTTCAGGGCGCTGCCCTGAAACCTGTGGGGGGCGGCTCCCCCCTCGACCCCCCGCCCGCTAAGCGGCTAGCGGGACTGCCGTTGCTGTCTACTATAGTGACATTATTAAGTTGTTTCACGATAGAAATCGTTCTACGCTTAACTTGTTTTTGCAAGGAATGATCTGAATGGTATGGCCTAAATGTGATGTGATGATCTGTGTGTAAAATTCATGCAGCCTGCGTTGCAAATTTAACACAACCGGGTTGAGGTTGTCACATAATTGTATAACGACCTACGTGTCGCCCTGTGATGCATGATCTCTCATGTAATTTATTTGATAGCTATTAGATGTATTAGCTTCTTTTATATTCATTGAGAAACCTCAAGCATGATGGCGATAGTGATCACCATAAGAAGGGAGACATGGCGGTATAGATCATGATGGAATCATGGTGATGGAGACCACTATGATCCTAAAGACCATACAATTCACAGATATGATATGATCGTATGCCTGTGATGTTTTACTATTCTTTTCATACTTTTCATATGGTGGATGTTTTGTCATGATAAAATAGCTTTCCTCGGAAAAATTGAGTATTTGGTGCTGTTTACCTATAGCTGCACCTATGTTGTTTTGATCGTTGTATGGTAGGTTTGCTAAAGAAAAATACCGTCATCTATCATAATGAATAGGGTGAATGTTGGACATTCACATGCATATTATTGGTTTACTCAACAAAGCTATCAAAACGGTTTTGGGCTTTATGGCATAGTGTTGGGAGCCGGGGCATTGGATGTCACCCAACAAACAAGAATCATATAGAGATGTGATTAACAATGGTTGTTTACCTATGTCACTAATTTTCTAGCAGTAAAGCCAAAGCTCACTAAAAATTAGTGAATATGGATCTTGGACCATATATATCATTAGAGGGAGGACGATGCTCATATAGTGGTGGTGTCTTTTATTAAACTGTTAATAAAAGATTGGTATATAACATAGTGCTAAAACGTTGCATATTTATTGTAGATCATGTGTGCTAGTAACAATTCCGGTTTCATTTTGCGATCTATGCTTCAGAAAGAAAAGCTCAATGGAGCTAACTTTATTGATTGGTACCGCAACCTGAGAATTGTTTTCAGGCAAGAGAAAACTGAGTATGTTCTTGAGCAACTATACCCCAATGACCTTCCCGATGATGCAAATCCCGCAACTCGCAGGACTTATGAGAAGCACTGCGATGATGCGCTTAATGCAAGCTACCTCATGCTTACCACAATGTCCCCTGATCTACAGAAACAGTATGAGCATACAGATGCTTATTCTATGATTCAGGGACTACTTGGAATGTTTGAGAACCAAGCAAGGGCTGAGAGGTACAACATCTCAAAGTCTTTGTTCTCATGCAAGGGCTGAGAGGTACAACATCTCAAAGTCTTTGTTCTCATGCAAGCTGGCAGAAGGTAGTCCGGTTAGTCCCCATGTAATCAAGATGATTGGCTACATTAAGATTTTGGACAAACTTGGTTCTGAACTCAAGGATGACCTAGCTATTGACGTTATTCTCCAGTCACTCCCACCGAGCTATGAGACATTTATATTGAATTATCAAATGAATGGCATGGAGAAAATGTAGGCTGAATTGCATGGGATGCTTAAAACAGCTGAGGAAAGCATTAAGAAAAACACCACTCATGTGATGATGGTTCAAAAGGAGAATAAAAAGAGGAAACGTGTGACGCATCCTAAAGGCAAGGGAAAGGTTTCCAATGAGCCTTCAAGCTCAAAGCCAAAGGGTAAATCAGACCCTTCTCCTAATGATGAATGCTTTCACTGTCATGCTAAGGGGCATTGGTCTAGGAACTGCAAGAAGTACTTGGGGGATAAGAAGAAGAAAGGGAGTGAGACTTCCACTTCAGGTATAAATGTTATAGAAACCAATATTGCTACATCTTCTAGTGAATCATGGGTATTTGATACCCGATCAATGATTCACACTTGCAAATTGTTGCAGGGTCTAAGTGAGACTAGAAGATTTGCAAAAGCTGAGTTGGATGTTCGGGTCGGCAATGAAGCAAAGGTTGCTGTCATAGCTGTCGGAACTTATCACTTGTCATTACCCTAAGGATTGGTTTTCAAATTAAATAATTGTTATTGCATTCCTTCTTTGAGCAAGAACATTATATCTTCTTCATGTTTTGAAGAAGTTAATGGTTATGAGATTATAATAAAGAACAAATGTTGTTCTATTTATTATAATAATATTTTCTATGCTCAACGTCCATTAGTGAATGGATTATATGTTCTTGATCTTGAGGATAAAACAGTCTATAACATTCATACAAGAAGGGCTCGACGAAATGATCTAAATCCCACTTTTATTTGGCATTGTCGCTTAGGTCATATAAATGAGAAACACATTGAGAGACTCCATAAAGATGGTTTGTTAAGTTCATTTGATTTTGAATCACTTGACACATGCGAGTCTTGTTTGCTTTGGAAGATGACCAAAGCACCCTTCACTGGTCAAAGTGAGAGGGCGAGTGACTTGTTGGGAATTATACATACTGATGTATGTGGACCAATGACTTCGATAGCTAGAGGTGGTTTTCAGTATGTCATTACTTTTACCGATGACTTTAGTAGATATGGATATGTCTATCTAATGAGGCACAAGTCTGAATCTTTTGAAAAGTTCAAAGAATTTCAGAATGAAGTACAAAATCAGTTGGGCAAGACAATTAAACTTCTACGATCTGATCATGGGGGTGAATATATGAGCCATGAATTTTATGATCATTTAAAACAATGTGGAATTGTTTCACAGTTGACTCCACCTGGAACGTCTCAATGAAATGGGGTGTCCGAGCGGAGGAACCGAACCTTGTTAGACATGGTTAGGTCGATGATGAGCCATACTGATCTTCCACTATCCTTTTGGGTTATGCTCTTGAAACTGTTGCGTTTACACTAAACAGAGTCCCAACTAAATCTGTTGAGAAGACACCATATGAGATGTGGACCGGGAAACGTCCCAGATTGTCTTTCCTCAAAGTTTGGGGATGTGATGCTTATGTCAAACGTTTGATGTTAGACAAACTTACTCCCAAATCAGACAAATGCTTCTTTGTGGGATATCCTAGGGAAACCAAAGGATATTATTTTTATAATAAAAAATGGAGGGTAAAGTGTTTACTGCTCGTAATGGTGTCTTCTTGGAGAAAGAGTTTCTCTCAAAAGGAGTTAGTGGGAGCAAGGTGCATCTTGAAGACAACAACAACAACCAAGCCTTTATCCCAAGCCTGTTGGGGTCGGCTAGACATGAAACCCAATATCAATGAAGTAAAAGAGAGGAAGAGTTATAAGAACAAGGAAAAAAGAAAAAAAGGAAAAAAGAAAAAAAAAATAAAAAAAGAAAAAGAAAAAAAAAAGAAAAAAGAAAAAAGAAAAGAGATAAGAGAAAAGAGAAAAGAAAAAAGAAAGAAAAAAAACAAGACTACGATTATGGCACATGGATTGCTACTTTCCATGTGGTCCTATCATGAGCTAAGTCTCTGGATACATTCCAATCTCTCAAATCTCGTTTTACCGCCTCCTCCCAGGTCAACCTTGGTCGTCCTCTACCCCTCCTAATATTTTCTCTACTTCTTAAAATCCCACTGTTAACCGGTGCTTCTGGAGGTCTCCGTTGGATATGTCCAAACCACCTAAGTCGATGTTGGACTAACTTTTCTTCAATCGGCGCCACCCCTACCTTATCTCGAATCGTCTCATTCCTTATTCGGTCTCTTCTCGTGTGCCCGCACATCCACCGTAGCATGCGCATCTCTGCGACACTCATTTGTTGGACATGTTGCCGTTTAGTTGGCCAACATTCCGCCCCATAGAGCATCGCGGGTCTGATCACCGTCCTATAGAACTTCCCTTTTAGCTTTTGTGGGACTTTCCTATCACATAGGATTCCAGAGTCTTGTCGCCATTTCATCCACCCTACCTTGATCCTGTGGCAAACATCCTCATCAATATCGCCATTGCTTTGTAACATTGATCCTAAGTATCGGAAAGAGTACCTTCTAGGTACTATTTGTCCTTGTAGACTGACATTTCCCTCTCCACGACCAACACCACTAAAGTCACACCTCATATACTCGGTTTTAGTCCTACTAAGTCTAAACCCCTTGGACTCTAAGGTTTGTCTACATAACTCTAATTTCTTATCAACACCATCTCTAGTTTCATCTACCAGCACTACATCATCAGCAAAGAGCATGCACCAAGGGATATCCCCTTGTATATCCTTCGACACCTCATCCATCACCAAGGAAAAGATGTATGGGCTCAAAGCTGATCCTTGATGTAGTCCTACCGTGATAGGAAATGCATCAGTCTCACTATCACTTACGCGCACACTTGTCCTAACATTATTGTACATATCCTTGATAAGGGTAATGTACTTTGTTGGCACTTTATGTTTCTCTAGTGCCCACCACATGACTGACCTTGGTATCTTGTCGTACGCCTTCTCCAAGTCGATGAACACTATATGCAAGTCCTTCTTCTGCTCCCTATATCTCTCCATAAGCTGACGAAGCAAGAAAATCGCCTCCATTGTAGACCTCCCAGGCATAAAACCAAACTGGTTTTTAGTGACATTGGTCACTTTCCTCAGGCGGTGTTCAATCACTCTCTCCCAAAGCTTCATAGTATGACTCATAAGCTTAATGCCTCGATAATTAGTACAACTTTGAATATCTCCTTTATTTTTGAAGATAGGTACTAATATACTTTTCCTCCATTCTTCAGGCATCTTGTTTGACTGAAAAATGTGGTTGAATAGCTTTGTGAGCCATATTATTGCCACGTCCCCAAGACATCTCCACACCTCAATAGGGACATCGTCAGGGCCGAGGGCCTTTCCTCCTTTCATCCTTTTTAAGGCCTCCTCAACCTCAAACTCTTGTATCCTCCGCACGAACCGCCTGTTGTAGTCATCAAAGGAGTCATCCTACTCAACCATAGTGCTCTCATTCCCATCATTGAATAGCCCATTAAAGTAATCACGCCATCTATTCTTAATCTCTTCATCCTTCACTAGAATGCGGTCAGTCTCATCTTTGATGCATTTAACTTGATTGAGATCCCTCATCTTTCTCTCGCGGATTTTTGCTACCTTGTATATGTCCTTTTCACCTTCTTTTGTCTCTAGTCTCTCATATAACTTATCATAGGCCTGTCCTCTTGCCTTACTCACAGCCCGCTTTGCATTCTTCTTAGCCTCTTTGTACTTAAGCATGTTGCTTGCGCTTCTATCATTATGCCAACTCTTGTAACACTCCTTCTTCTCCTTAATGGACTTTTGTACATCCTCATTCCACCACCAAGTGTCTTTATGTACAAGTTTCTTTCCCTTTGTCACACCGAACACCTCACTAGCTACCTTCCTAATGCAAGTTGCCATCTTCATCCACATACTATCTGCATCTCCATTTTCTGCCCAGGGTCCTTCCGTGATCACCCTATTTTTAAAGGATTCTTGTGATTCTCCCTTCAACTTCCACCACTTTGTTCTTGTGATTTTGACACCTTTGTCCCGCAAAGAGCATATATGGAAGCAAAAGTCAGCAACCACAAGCTTATGTTGTGTCACAACACACTCCCCCGGTATTACCTTACAATCTAGACACTCCCGTCTATCCTTTCTCCTAGTGAGGAGAAAGTCAATCTGGCTAGAGTGTTGGGCACTACTAAAGGTCACTAGGTGAGATTGCCTCTTCCTAAAGAGGGTGTTAGCTATCAACAGATCATAGGCTATGGCAAAGTCTAGGATGTCCTTACCCTCTTGATTCCTATCGCCGCATCCAAAACCTCCATGTACTCCCTCAAATCCTAGGTTAGTTGCACCCACATGACCATTGAGATCTCCCCCTATGAGGAGTTTCTCGGTTATCGGTACACTACTCACCATATCCTCCAAGTCCTCCCAAAATTGCCTCTTAGCACTCATGTTGAGCCCAACTTGTGGGGCATAAGCACTAATGACGTTCAAGACAATGTCCCCAATTACTATCTTGATTAAGATGATCCTATCCCCTCGTCTTCGAACATCCACTACTCCATCCTTAAGCCTCTTATCTATTAGAACACCTACGCCATTCCTAGTCCCAGCCGAACCAGAATACCAAAGCTTGAAACCGGTATTCTCGACTTCTCTCGCCTTTTGACCCGCCCATCTAGTCTCTTGTACACAAAGGATATTTACTCGTCTCCTCATGGCAACATCTACTAACTCACGTAGCTTCCCCATCAAGGATCCTACATTCCAACTACCCACCCGAAATCTATGTTCCTCGGCTAGCTTCCTTACGCTTTGCACCCGTCGAGTAAGATGCAAAGACCCTTGCTCACTTATCACTACATCCGGGCGATGATGTAGCGCGCCACTAAGGTGGTGGCGATCCGGCCCTTGCTCATTTAACACCATATCCGGGTTCCGATATGGCGCGCCACTAAGGCGGTGGCGACCCGGCCCTTGCCCACTTAACACCATACCCGGGTTCCGATATGGCGCGTCGCTAAGAGGGTTACGCCCCAACGAATTTCTATTGGGTTTCATTTCCATGAGAATGGCTAAGTGTAAGTTGTTGGCTCACCAAGCCTATCACAACCCCCTCCTCCTTTACCCGGGCTTGGGACCGGCTATGTCATTACAACATAGGCGGAGTTAAGGTGCATCTTGAAGAAATTGAAGAAATACCTGAAAATATTTCGGCTCTCTCTAATCCTATACAGGATGTACAAGATGTTGTACAACCACATGATGAAACACCAGTCCCACGAAGGTCTACAAGGGTACGTCGTGCAACTGAAAAGTTGACACTCCTAACCACGGAACAATAGGACATGATATTGTTAGACAATAATGAGGCTATGACCTACACTGAAGCAATAATGGGACCCGACTCTAAGAAATGGCTTGGTGCCATGGAATCCGAAATAGAATCCATGCATGAGAATCAAGTTTGGAACTTGATTGATCCAATCGATGGTGTGAGACCGATCGATTGCAAATGGATTTTCAAGAAAAAGACTGATATGGATGGAAAAGTTCACATCTGTAAAGCATGATTGGTGGCGAAAGGTTTCAAACAAATTCAAGGTGTTGATTATGATGAAACATTTTCGCCAGTCGCTATGCTAAAGTCTGTTCGGATTCTCCTAGCAATTGTTGCATATTTTGATTATGAAATATGTCAGATGGATGTCAAAACAACCTTTCTTAATGGGAGTTTGACTGAGGATGTGTACATGACACAACCTGAGGGTTTTGTCGATCCTAAAAATGCTAGAAAAATATGCAAACTTCAAAAGTCCATCTATGGATTGAAGCAAGCATCTCAGAGTTGGAATCTACGTTTCGATGAAGTGGTCAAAGGGTTTGGTTTCATCAAGAACGTAGAAGAACCTTGTATTTACAAGAAGGTTAGTAGGAGCGCACTTATATTTCTGGTCCTATATATAGATGACATATTGTTGATCGGAAATGACATTCCAGTACTAGATGCTGTTAAATTTTCATTAAGAAAAAATTTCTCAATGAAGGATTTAGGAGAGGCAGCGTACATTTTGGGCATAAAGATCTATAGAGATAGATCTAAAAGGCTAATTGGATTAAGCCAAGACACATATATTGACAAGATATTGAATCGGTTCAATATGAAGGATTCTAAGAAAGGTTTCTTGCCAATGTCACATGGCATCACTCTAAGCAAAAGTTAGTGTCCTTCGACGCCTGATGAGCAAAAGAGGATGAGAGCGATTCCTTATGCTTCGGCTATTGGATCTATCATGTATGCCATGTTGTGTACACACCCAGATGTATCCTATGCTCTAAGTGTTACGAGCAGGTATCAATCAGATTATGGTGAGGCTCATTGGATAGTTGTCAAAAACATTCTTAAGTACTTCAGAAGAACTAAGGATGTGTTCCTAGTGTTTGGAGGTGAAGAAGAGCTCGTTGTAAGAGGTTACACCGATGCTAGCTTCCAAACAGACAAGGATGACTCTAGATCGTAATCCGGTTTTGTGTTCTGCCTCAATGGAGGGGCAGTGAGCTGGAAAAGTTCCAAGCAAGACACCGTAGCAGATTCAACGACGGAGGTGGAGTATATTGCAGCTTCTGAAGATGCAAAGGAAGCTGTTTAGATCATAAAATTTGTTTCTGAGTTGGGTGTTGTTTCTAGTGCGTCCGTACATGTGGATCTCTATTGCGACAATAATGGAGCCATTGCACAGGCAAAGGAGCCTAGATCACACAAAAGATCCAAACATATACTACGACGCTATCACCTCATTTGAGAGATTATCGATCGAGGTGATGTGAATATATGCAAGGTGCATACGGATTTGAATGTGGCAGATCCGTTGACAAAGCCTCTTCCACAATCAAAGCATGAGGCGCACACGAGATCTATGGGTATTAGATACTTACATCAGTGATCCTAGTGTGTACGTGGGAGACATGTCATAGCTATGTTTGTGTACTATTTGAGTAACTATTATTCACATTGATCATCAAGTATGTGACTTGTTCGTGAGACTCTTTGTTAATTATAATGTTACTTAAAATGATCCCTAGTCTACATCGTTATATGAGATAATGATAGTACACAGACTAGCACATGTATTAATTGATGATCACGTTTCACGGGTCATAGATATGGAGATATCAAATTAATAATATGAACACATGTTAGTGAACATGGTGTTGGATAGACCCATTCCGACACACTGTTGGGATTGTTATTTACATATGTGCCATCAGTTGGTCTTGAGTGATACACCTACTAGATTCTTAGACTTGAGATCGCCATTGTTTCTCACTATGTGTAGTTGTGCACTTTGAAACTATCAAACGCTACTCCGTAACTGGGTGGTCATAAAAATAGTCTTCAGGTACATGATGAAGCATGGAATGAGATGTGTGCGGATCAAGATGGGATTTGCCCCTCCTAAATAACAGGAGAGATATATCTGGGCCCCTCGAGATAGTTGGATTGGAAAGTGCATGGCCATGCCAAAGTGATTAAGGAGTTAATCATTATGACTAAAAGTTAGTCATAAATTGAATCCACTATTTGATCGAGTGAATGGTCGAGCTATTACAAGGATGGCACGTATCTCGCCTTGAGCTTGACTGGTATCGTGTGGCAAAGGAATTAGCATGTGAATGTATCTAGGTTCAGCCGATATGATCTTTATGTACATTCGGGAGTCAGTATGTCCTGCTAGGTACCTCTACTGACTTGTGTTTGAAAACGATTTTCATTCATAACCGACTGTACATGAACCTAACGGGTCACACACTTAAGGGGATGGAATATTGAAAAACTTGGATATATGATTGTCTCTAGTGCAAGTGAGAGATTTTTGGTGATATGCCGAAGAGGCATTCATAACAATTCGGATAAAGGCCTGATGGATATTTGATCCATAAGAAATTGGGGTACTAATGGGTCTGTAACCTAAAAGCCCATTAGAGCGCCTATAAATATGAGGGGTAGGGTTAGGGGCAGAGCTCTTCACCACGTAACAGCCCTAGCCGCCGCCCCTCACAGGCCACACGCCGAAACCCCTGTCGCGCGCGCGGTGCTAGCACACCGACGCACCTCCATGTACGTGTGGACTCCGTGGAGGCGCTGCTGTTACTGCTACGCTGATCGGCTACGGTGACGTGATGACGTTCCTGTGACGAGGTTGACACGACCCCACGGTCTTGTCGAGCCAGGATCACGCTGAGGGGTGCTGCGTTGCACAACACTGATTAACACACATCAAAGGTACAAAGCGGAAGCAAAGTTTTATTACATAAACGGTTTTATGAACATTTTTACAATAAAATATGTCCAGTCTACACTCACGGGCGTAGACTACGCATAAAGTTCACGTTTAGCCCATGAACGTGTTCTTGCTAGCACGCACACACACTAACACGGCGGCGTGCACGACTCCCACTCGACGGGGTTCCCCTCCTGGGGTTCCGTCTCCTCCTCGGGAGTCCCTTCCTCATAGAACCCTGCAAAAGCTTCAAACACAAGCAGTGAGCACGAAGGCTTAGCAAGACTGACCCGTCTCTTCTAAACATGGAACTTCTACATGAGGGATGATAGGTACAGGAGGTAAAATCAGTTGCAAGGACTCGCCTAATTAGTGGAACCTTACTTTCAAGTTTTAGCAGCAAATTGTGTAGAACCTTACGCTAAGGCACATGAGAGAGCCACAATCAAACAAGAAACACATTTCTCTCATGTACTTTGCCCAAAGTTGATAAGAACCTTAGTTAGCTCTAGGATACATCAACTCATTAACAATCAAAGTCTATCTTTCAATCAGCAACATTTTAACATGTAACTAGCCTGTTCTTTCTACGTCATGGTACAGTGAACAAGTGGTACTCACTGAACGCGAGGGACGGCGATTATAATCGATTTACACCTGCAGGGTTACCCGAATAACCCGTCACGTACGCCCGTACTCGATGTTTCCTACAACAACCATTACGGACGCCGTACGCAACCACCTTTCACCCGTTAGCCAAATGTTGAACCGGTCCAATCGTCCCGACCAAGAGGTCTCTGCACGCGCATCTCAGTGCCGCCAGACGATTTACACCTCGAGCTCTCAACCTACCCTCTGAACGACCAGCTATGCCTCAACACCCAGCTACCCGAGTTACATTGGTTTCCCGGTTCCCATATAGCCGGTAGGTCTTCGGTACTATTCTAGCTTGTTCAACAGGCCCGCACACGGCTCGGTCCTCAATCGATACAAACGGAGCTATAGCACACAGGCCCCAAAGTCCTGCTGCCCTTACTCTCCGCTCGGGCTCATTTTTCTTGCCATGTGTATCATGTGCTATCTCTACCCGAGTCGAGTGCCTCTAGCCTATGCTCGCGAGTAGTTCCAACTACTCGACTTGTACTGAATCCTACACTATCCTAGCATTGCAGTAGCTAACGGGGTTTTTAATCCTAATCCCAACCCATGGCTTTCTGGGCTATGCATTTGGGTTTTCAAACAAGACTCTAGTGCAAGAAACAATGATACTCAAGTAAGTGCCCAAAACAATAAAACTTTATAAAAATGTGAATGCAAACCGGAGCTTGCCTTGCTGCCCTTGGTCGTAGGCTAGCTGCTCTCCCGGAGTGACGAAGTCTAAGACTTCGGGTTCCTCCTCGACCTTAGCGACTACATGATATCACAAATACATGTATTAATTTAAATGCATTTGAATTGAATTTTTAAACTTGTGAAGGCTATAAGTCCCACTAGACAGACTCAATGACTCTGAAACTTTTACTGTGGTTTGGATACAACCTAAACAGAGACTTGGCCAAGTTTTAGTTGCAGCAAAGCTCATTTGAGCTCTCCACAAATAATTATGTCCTTGAACTTAATTGGAACTCTTAGGGTGTTCTAGGGATTTTCATGGACCAAGCCATGACTCTATGAAAACTAGATTTTCAGAGGGTTCTAATGGAGTTGGTCTTACTTAATTTGAAGGTTCCTAGCTAAAGATATGAGCTAAACAATTTCAGAGAAATTCTGAAAATGTTTCTGGATATTTTCTATTTTCTCTGAAACAGTTTTATTAATCACACCATTAGGTGGATCAAATAGCTCAATTGGATCTGAAATTTTTAGGGTTGCTCAGGGATATTTTGGTTAACATCCCAGAAAAGTTTCAGAATTTTCCTCCAAAGGATTCTCCAGTTAAACTTCTAAACATTTTAAATTTTGAGGAATTAATTCTGGAGAAATCAGGATTTTCATGAAGTGAAACTTGATTTGCTGGAAAGTACTCAGAGAGCTGAATCCAACAAAATTTGGTTCACTCGATTTGGAGCTTGCTAGCCAAAGTTATGAGGATTTGAAGTTTGAATGGATTCTGAAAATCGGGAAAAAGTTCAAATCTGCCGGTGGGTCCACAGTACAGTGTCGGACGCTGGAGCGATGGCACAGCAGGGTCTACAGGGTTTTTGCGTGCCAGCACACCAGATCCGAGCCGCAGACTGATCCCGATTTAAAATCCGAGCCGCTGACAGCCGGGACCCACCCCTTCGTCTACCTCTCGCCGCCCGCGCTCTGCCGCCGCGACACCTCGCCGGAGAGCTCGCCGGCAGCCTCTGTGGTGCTCCAAACTCCAAGATTCTGGCCGCCCCTGCCTACTTCCACTCGGGGAGCATGATTCTGGGCTCAGTTTGTCATGAAAATGGCCGGGACATGGTCGGCGACGAGCGGCAGCCTCGGGAGAACTTCAGCCGTGTCGGCCGACCTCCCTAGCACTCCAATCGATCGAGCAAATGGTCGGGAAGCATCAGTGGATCTTAGGAAAGGTAGACATGAGCTCCACGGAGCTCGGGAAGGGTTGTGTTGGGCTGTCCCCATGCGACCTAGGCCGGAAATCGGGATTTCTACTAAAACTAGAAGAACAGCGGTTTCCCTCGACGGTTCTTCGTGGTTCCTGCTCCTATGGACTCGTACGGGCACCTAGAAGTGATCCTCTCCACGAGAGGATGAGTGGTGCAGTGTGGATTACGAATTTCACGGATCGGTGCAGACTCCACTTTTGCACACCGTCGCGAAAACATGAAATTCCGGAGTGAGCAGTCTTTGTCACGCCGCCGGAGCTCGCGGGAATGAAAGAGGGACTAAAGGTGAACCTCTTTGCTGTTCACAGCTCGGTGAACGGTGGGCTGTGGTGGCCGGACGGATCGTTCCCGTGGTGGCGGCTCGAGCTGACCCGAAAGGATCGTCGCGGTGGAGCTCGGGGAGGACTGCTCCAAGCCTGGAACCGACGCGAGGGTGTCGAAGAGGGCTTGGCGTACCTGGTGCTGGTCTCAGATCGCCGGGAGGATCACTGGATCGGACGGGCGATGAGGAACCGAGAGTTCAACCGGGTGGCGAGGAGTTTCAGTTTTCTGGGCGGGGATGCATCGGGGCAGCGGTGAAAACCCCCTGCGACCGCTCGGGCGCGTAGATAAGGGCCCCGAGAGGCGGTTCATCGGCCGAGGGTGGCAAGCAGCTGCTGTCCTCGCCGTTTCTTCACCGTGGCGGCAGCTCGGTCGGGTGCGAGTAACCGGGTTCAGTCTTCAGTCGGTAGAATTCTCTCCAGTGGCTGACATGTGGGTCCCATTTCCCTTTTAACCTCTGAACTTAACTTCATATTACTGTTGTAAACAGTAGTCCCCACAGAGCCCATGGTGATTTGAATTATCTACCCCTGAGCCATTTGAATTGGTTAGAATTCAAATTGGGTTTGGTTTGACTAAATTTCAGCACATGTTCAGTTTGAAATTCAAATAAAGTTTGAATTTGCTACCCTTAGCTCATGTCAAGATTAACTTCAAATGGAGTGAAAATTGGTGTGTGAGCTCACAAAAATGTGCTGAGTAAGAATATGCCTCCCACTTTTGAATCCATGGGATAAAAACAGTTTGAATTTGAATTTGGGTTCAAACTACCCTCTTTAATGCTATACCCAAAAGGACCTCAAAAAGGTTTTGAATTTGGGTGAAACTTGGCATGAACATTCCTAGCATGGTGTAGGAGTTTTCCAAATGTCCATCCCCTAGATGATGCATGTGGGAAATACCACTTTTGCATTTGTGAGTTTATTCTCTAGTGAGCATGTTGATAATGGTTACTTGCTCTTCAAATGTGTTCATGAACTATGTTCAAATGAGGTGTGTGTGTGTGATGATGATGAACACTTTGAATGTGTCAAAAACTGAGGCCTTTACATTCCTCCCCCCTTAAAAGAATCTCGTCCCGAGATTATAAGGTGAAAATGAGAGAGAGGATGGTGAAAAATACCGGATATGCGACGTGAAAAAGTCGGGGTAGTTAGCGCGAAGAAATCCTTCGCTCTCCCATGTCGCTTCGTCTATGGAGTGATTACTCCATAGAACTTTGTAGAACCACAACGTACGGTTGCGTGTGGTTCGGGCCTTCTCGTCAATGATCTGAATCGGTTCCTCCCTATAGGTGAGATCCGGTTTCAGTTCTTCAAAGTCCTCCAGCAGAACGGTAGTTGATAGCTTAAGACACTTCCTCAGCTGGGAAATATGAAAGACGTCGTGCACACCGGAAAGTGCTTCTGGTAATTTCAGCCGGTATGCTACCAATCCACACCTTTCTGTAATCTGAAATGGACCGATGAATCGGGGTGCCAACTTTCCTCTCACCCCAAATCTGTTCACGCCCTTCATTGGGGACACACGTAAGTATACGTGATCCCCGACTTTAAATTATAGTGGGCACCTTCTCCGGTCCGCATACTGTTTCTGCCGGTATTGGGAGGCTTTTAGGTTCGCTTGAATCAGCTGAACCTTTTCTTCCGCGTTGTTGACAAGGTCAATCCCGAAGGTAACCCTTTCACCATACTCACACCAGTTCAATGGTGTGCGACATTTTCTTCCGTATAGCGCCTCGTAGGGCGCCATCTTGATGCTGGCTTGGTACCCATTGTTGCATGAGAACTCGGCTAACGGCAAGTGATCATCCCAATTCTTGCCGTGGTCGAATCTGATTTACCCGCTCGGTTTGCCCATCCGTTTGCGGGTGGTATGCTGAACTACGGATCAGCTTCGTCCTCAATGCAGCGTGCAGCTGCTCTCAAAAACGGGACACAAATAAAGTGGCCCGATCCAATATGATGGTACGGGGTACGCCGTACAAGCATAGGATCCGTGAGATGTACAGTTCAGCGTACTTCTTGGCATTGTAGTTGGTGTTGACCGGGATGAAATGGGCAACTTTGGTGAGCCGGTCGACGATTACCCACACAGAATCATGTTTCTGAAAGGTGGTGGGTAAACTGACGACGAAGTCCATGTTCACATCTTCCCACTTCCAGGCAGGAACGCTCAGTGGTTGTAGCAGTCCCGGTTTCCGCATATGATCTGCCTTCACCCTTCGACATGTATCACACTCGGACACGTACTTGGCGATCTTCCGCTTCATCCGTGTCCACCAAAACTTGCTTCTGAGTTCTTGATACATTTTGTTGCTGCCGAGGTGAATAGAAAACTTTGATAAGTGAGCCTCATCAAAGATTTTCTTCCGTAACTCCGGGTTACGGGGTACGACGATCCGGTCCTTGAACCATAGAATGCCGTCTTCGTCCTTTCGGAAACATTTCAGCTCCCCACTGTCTACACGTCTTAGTATCATCTTACTACTTTCATTTGTTTGTTCTTTGAAGTGTTGAGGCTTTGTTATACTTTTCTGAGGGTTCATTTCTCACACAAAAATAAATGCAATATTATTTCATGTGGGTTCACACACCAAAGCAAAACAATCTAAAGACGAGGCTATGGACAATTGCTCATGGTTTCCACAACTCACTTCACACACCAAGCATTAACACACCATTAACTTAACGTAATGACTCAACTATTCGACATCTTGCTAACTAAGGGAAGAACTCTACACTACTCGTTTTCTTGAGCTGGCTCCTCGGGATCTTCCTCATCATTTCGGCTTTCTTCTGACTCTGCTTTGGGTGGGGAGGCTGCTGGTGGAGAAGTGCGACGACGCCTTATCGCCCGACGATCTGGGGAGTCAGGAGTCCATGTATCATTCGCGGTGACACACAGTTCATTCCCATCTCCTCTTTCTCTCGCCCTCAGGCAGGCTCGCAGCAACGCCTCCGTTTCCTTCAGGGTGTCCCGAACATCCTGAAGCTCTTGCTGACACTCCTGCAGTCGAGTGCTGAGCATAGCAGCATCCTCCAAGCACAAGTCCATGTGCTCATGGGAAGTCCCTTGCTGCACTGGCGGATACTTATACTCCGTTGTACCACTCTCACGCTGGAGGACATACATGTACTCAGTCCTGTCCGGGTGGCGACGATAGATGTGACTCTGGCAGGTGATGGCCTCCCAGGTGACATCCTTCTCCGCATCGACCTGTGTCGCTCGACAAGCTGGAGAGTGGTGGATCTTAAGCAGCTGATTTTCGTGTATAATCCTCATCTCTGAACTCCATTCTTCCCTCTTCTCACGGATGGTCCTGGTGGAGTTATAGTGGATGATTAGCTTGCCCGTATTGCCGGCGGCTTCGAGCATACGTCGAAGACGGCGCAACAAGCCTCCTACTGCCAATCCGTAGGAAAGGTACGTCACCGGACGGCTCTCCTCTCTTCGGGCAAGGGCAACTACGGGAACTCTCCCTCCTGTGGACTTGCGAGCGGTGCGAATCATGCGAACCATCTAAAACAAAAAGCATTTAAACTTAGGTTAGATAAACTTTTAAACAAAAATCCTATTTTGAATGAAAATTGGGGTAAGATGAAGAAAGTGACTCCATTAAATAACACTTTTCAACACACATCTTGTAAAAATAGTTTTTAAGAAAATAGGGCCCTTAAATACGTCCATTTCTACCTAGGTCCACGTTCCTACGGGCAACCTTGGCTCTGATACCACTTCTGTCACACCCGGTTTTTCCGAAGAACAACCAAGTGAATATCACATGTATGCCAGGATCATTTTCTCATACATGTGATGACAAATAGTGAAGCATCATTTATTACAAGCCAGGGGTCGAATATAAATAAGTCTTACATAGCAAATGTCTCGATGGACAATAATAAGTTCATCACAAGTAAATAAACTAGCAGCGGAATAATTATTCTCGTAGGCTCCATCACAGGCGTTGCCTGGGGTCTCCATGAACCTAGAAACCTTCTTCGGGTCCAAAGTCTTGATCATTATACACCACCTCATTATCTTGACCTGAGCAGCAATATAAACCAACAAATATGCAAGGTTGAGTACCGATGGTACTCAGCAAGTGTGGGAAAGTTATGTCATGCAAGGCTAGAACAAGGGAAGGTTGAACTCATGGTTAAAGCACTATGCCATTCATACCTATTACCTTAACTTATTAAGCACCTACATTACTACACAGGTGAAATGGTCCCAATCTCCCATCCCATCATCATAATCAAATAACCATACCATCATTTCTAATGTTAAGCTCCCCGCTTAACATCCATAACTTCCAAAACCATCAATGCTCTAATCATGAATAAGTCCAAGCCGCTCTTGACCGTGAGCACGGCTGTCATGACAGTTTTGACTCTGCAGAGTTTGTACCACTGTACCCACATGTAGTGATTTCATCCCCCGTTGCCGGGTGGACTAAAAGAACCTCCATTATGCCAGTGGCTACGAACCACATTCACACTTCCCAGGTGTGTAGCCAGGAGATCACTACGAAGCCTTTACAAAGGGATTCCCGATGAGCGTGGGCCCATTGAGGTTTCACCCCTAACAGCATACAAGAGGCTCCAACCCCGCTGCAGTGGCCCCCTCTTGAGCCTTGCGGTTCATATGGTAGTCCAGCTGACACCTATTCCCCGCACCATCCAACACACCCATACTACGTCGGGGATACACCTAATTAATTGGCCAAGCTGCCACATCTCAGCATGTGGTTGGCACTGTAAAGCCAGGTTACATGCTCCATGAACCGGTCCTTAGGATCCAGGCAAATACTAAACACAAACCCGAGTCTCGTGCACCCAGCACACAACCAAAACATCCAACTTGCCTTGATCCCTACCTCTACATAACTCACAATATCTCATTCAAGAGTATGGTAAAATAAACTGATGATCTCATATCCCAAATATCCCATTTTAAGCATGGCTAAGCATATGCATAATAATAAATGACATGATAAAATAAATCCCAACCCAAGCTACAAGGAAACAAGGTGATGCAATTCTAGGGAAACTTCCTAGCATGGGTTTCATATTTAACTTGACAATGCAAATAACTCTATCTACACATCCTAGCATAGGATCAAAGTGGTCAAGGACACTTGCCTCCTTCCTGCTGCTCTTGAAATGGGTAGTCCTGATCTTGGAAAGGGATAACTTGCCCTTGAGCAGGTTCTACATCATACCATCACACATAGCAAAAGAAAAACAACAATCCATAAGACATAGTTCACACTTCCACTTCATACAAACCACATATTCATATTTATGAAAGTCTTTCACAATTATATGTGTTGTGGTTACTCTATGTGTGTTGATTTGTGGCTTGCATGCACTTTTAATCATGTGTATATGATTCCTACTTTTGTATTCACATTTATGCTTACATACTATGTATATGAGTTTCCAATTTAAATAAATTCCTTATATTCAATTACTACACCTTTTTGCTACCAATTATGCATGGAAGGTATTTGCCTTCTCCATATGTGTCTTCAGAATTTCTACCAACCATAAACTGAATTTTTTGGATTTTAGAGACTCCATTTATCATTTTCTAGTTGCTATATTTTTAGATTTATTTCCTATGCCTAAATGTGAACTTTATTATGAAAATAACAAGACACATCATCTAAATGAATAGGTTCTGATCTAAAATATTTACTAATATATTTTGACCTTTTCCTCTGATGTAAACTATTTTACAATTATTTTCACTATTTTCAGAACTATTCTTTACTTAAAAATGTGTCCCTATACTAATAAATGTGAATAATAAATGAAACAGATCCATTTCAGCCCAAAATATATTTTTATCTCACTCCAAAGTTTTCTAAGTACTGAGAAAGTTTTTAATTTAATTTTGACAATATGTTTTGTCCCACTTTTTAAATTTTAAATACTAGCCACATATTCAATTTCCTAAATTAAATATCAAACAGGGTAAAAAGTTAAACTCACCCCACTACAGGGTCTATAATATTATTTTAACAATTTTCAGGGGTCTAGCTACTCATAACAAAGGAGTTTTTCCTAATTTTTATTAAGTCCAGGGGCTAAAACTGATTTTTAAATGAATTTACATGATTTTCTGAAGTTCCAGAGGCTAGATCAGAAGTTTCCGGGGCTAGCTCTTATTTCCTGAGAACCCCAGGGGGTAGCACGTAAGATTTCCAGTCTTTATAACGCGGGGCTGACGTGGACCGTCCGATTTAAAACAGACGGCTGAGATTATAACGTCGAACCGGTACGCGGGGATTTAAAGTCTACCGTGCGATTTAAAATAGACGGCGCACAAGTGGCCACGTCGCTCTAACCGAGCGCGGGCGGCGCTGCCCGGCGGCGCACGGCGGCGGGAAGCGGCGATCTCGCCGGAGACTTTGGGATCTTTGAGAATTCTCCCTAGAACTGTGATTTTATGGCATAGATCGGTGGAGGAGAGGCCGGGGATCTCACCTCGGGGGTTTTCTTGAGCTCGGAGGTCCTGGAAAGCGACCGGCGACGAGGTCCGAAGTGAAACCACGGCGAAGCTCGTCGGCGCTGTGTTTGAACTGCAAGTTACCGAGTTTTCTGCACCTGCAAGGTTCCCCGGAGGCGGTGGATCAAGTCCAGCGAGTTAGATCGGAATTTCCGAGCTTAGATCGGCCAGAATTTGCCGGAGAAACTCGGGTTCTCACCGGAGAGAAAATCGGCGGATCGCGTGGGAAAAATGGGACAAGGCCGGGGTTTTTATAGACGGGGGAGGGCGGTGGGTTTGTTTAGATCGAGTGGGAGTCCTCCGGAACCAGAATTCGCCCGGAAATCCGGTCGGTTGCGATCGCGCGCGCGCGGGTGAACAGTCCGAGTTTCGGACGATCGGGGGTTAGGGATGACAGGTGGGTCCCACCTGTCTGAGAGAGAGAGCGCGGGTGCACGGCTGCGGGCTGGCGCGGGGGTAGGGTGGGCCAGCTGGTGGGTTTCGGCCCACTGGCCGGTTTTTTTCTGTTTTCCTTTTTCTTTTTTCTATTTCTTTTCTGTTTTGAGTTTAATTTGAATTCCAGTTTGAATTTAAATTGTTGCAAAACATGCAACACGTCCAAAAAATTTTAAATTCCCTTCTTAACAAGATTTTGGGTCTTAACAAGATTTTGGGGTGTTACAGCTCTACCCCCCTTAAAAGAAATCTCGTCCTCGAGATTGGTGGTTCTCAGAAAACAATTCCAGAAATTGTGCCTTGAGCTCATCTTCCCGCTCCCAGGTGGCTTCCTCTTCTGAGTGATGCCTCCACTGCACCTTACACATCCGGATTCTTTTATTTCTGGTGAGGCGTTCCATTATCTCTAAAATCTTATATGGTCGACGGCATAAGACAAATCCTCAGCTACGTCCACTTCATTCATGGGTAACACCTCTTCAGGCGTCCTCAGGCATTTCTTGAGTTGTGACACATGGAATACATCGTGCACATCCGATAGGTGAGCCGGCAATTCCAGTTGATACGCCACTTCGCCTTTCCTCTCTAGAACTTGAAAGGGTCCGATGTATCGAGGTGACAACTTCCCTTTCACCTTGAACCGACGAAGCCCTCGGATAGGGGACACCTTGAGATAGACATAGTCTCCCACTTTGAAAACGAGCTCTCTTCTTCGTACATCGGCATAGCTCTTTTGGCGTGTCTGTGCTATCCTCAAATTGTTGCAAATTTCCCTCACCTTCGCCTCAGCTTCTTGTAGTACTTCGGGACCAAACACTTTACTTTCCCCCGTTTGGTTCCAAAATAGGGGAGTTCTGCACTTCCTCCCGTACAAGGCTTCAAACGGTGACATCTTCATACTAGCTTGATAGCTGTTGTTATAGGAAAACTCTGCATACGGTAAGTTCTTATCCCAACTCCGATTGTTTTTGAGTGCACATGCCCTCAGCATATCTTCAAGAATCTGATTGGTTCTTTCCGTCTGCCCGTCAGTTTGGGGATGATAGGCAGAGCTGAAATTCAGATGAGTTCCCATGGTTTCGTGCAACTTCTGCCAGAACCTTGAGGTGAACTGTGTCCCTCGATCCGACACAATCTTCTTTGGCACTCCATGGTAACACACGATCCTTGACATGTACAACTCTGCCAATTTGGATCCGCTGTAGCTTTCTTTCACGGGGATGAAATGAGCTACCTTGGTTAGCCTATCAATGATGACCCATATTGAATCATATCCTGATTGGGTCCTAGGCAATCCCACGATGAAATCCATGCTGATTTCTTCCCATTTCCATTCAGGCACTTTGAGTGGTTGCAATAATCCCGCGGGTCGTTGATGTTCCGCTTTCACCAACTGACATGTGTCACATAGGGCAACATGTTCCGCGACATCTCGTTTCATGCCATACCACCAATACCTGCTCTTGAGGTCCTGGTACATCTTCGTACTCCCAGGATGAATGGAATAGTCAGAATCATGAGCCTCCTTCAAAATCAATTCACGGATCTCCTTTACTTCTGGCACACAGATTCTTTTCCCGTGCCACACCGTTCCTTGTTCATCCTCTTTAAAACCCGGAGCTTTATTTTCCTTGATGAGTTGCCTGATCTCTTGTATCTTCTTGTCTTTCTTTTGACCCTCGTGGATATCTCGCTCTAGTGTGGAGTCCACTTCCATGGCGATGGCTTCACCACTATTTACCAGGCATAGATTGAGCCTTATAACCTCGTCCTTCAATTCTGCAGGCATGTCCTTCAAGCTCAACTTATTGACCTGCTATTTCCGACTTAACGCATCGGCCACGACGTTTGCTTTCCCAGGATGATAGTTGATGCCCACATCAAAGTCATTAATTAGCTCTAACCATCTCCTTTGTCTGAGATTGAGATCTGGTTGTGTGAAAATGTACTTCAAACTCTTATGATCCGTATATATCTCCGTCCTCTTCCCCATCAACTAGTGTCGCCAAATTTTCAACGCGTGTACCACTGCGGCTAGTTCTTGGTCATGTGTAGGATAGTTTTTCTCGTGCTTCCGAAGCTGCCGGGATGCATATGCCACGACATGCCCTTCTTGCATGAGAACACATCCCAACCCGTTTCCAGAGGCATCGCAGTACACCGTGAAATTCTTCTGCATATCTGGCATAACCAACACTGGGGCTGTTGTCAATCTTTTCTTTATCTCCTGAAAACTCGTCTCGCACTGTGGCGTCCATGTGAATGTGATTCCCTTCTCCAACAGTTTGGTGAGGGGTCTCGAGATCTTGGAGAATCCCTCAAAAAACCGTCGATAGTATCCAGCCAATCCCAAGAAGCTTTGAACTTCCCCGACATTTTCAGGGGTCTTCCACTTCTGTATATCCTCGATTTTGGTAGGATCCACGAAGATTCCTCCCTCCGAGATTATATGTCCTAAGAAGGGAACTCTCTTCAGCCAAAACTCACACTTGCTCAACTTGGCATATAGTTGGTGTTCTCTCAGCCTTTGCAACACCAACCTTAGATGTTTCTCATGTTCTTCTTCATCTTTGGAGAAGACGAGAATGTCATCTATGAAAACCACCACAAATTTGTCTAGATATTCCATGAATACCTTGTTCATGAGATACATGAAGTACGCCGGGGCATTAGTTAGCCCGAAAGGCATGACAGTGTATTCATACAGTCCGTACCGAGACACGAAAGCTGTCTTGGGAATATCAGATTGCCTTATCTTGAGTTGGTGGTATCCCGACCTGAGATCAATTTTCGAGAACACACAAGCTCCCCTTAACTGATCAAACAAGTCTTCAATGCGGGGTAATGGGTACTTGTTCTTGATGGTTACCTCATTCAAGGCACGGTAATCCATGCATAACCTTTAGGTTCCGTCCTTCTTGGGCACAAATATCACCGGAGCTCCCCATGGTGAGGAACTAGGGCGAATATACCCCTTCTCCGCCAATTCTCTCAAATGATCCTTGAGTTCTTCTAGCTGCTTGGAGTCCATCCGATAAGGTCTCTTGTATATCGGGGCTGTTCCAGGCACTAGCTCAATTGCAAATTCCACTTCACGATCGGGAGGCATACCTGACAACTCCTCCGGAAAAACATCTGGATATTCCCTGATGGTCCTGATTTCCTCAACTTTCACCTCAACTTGATTTAATTTAATGTCCCTCCTAGGCTCGTGTATTGTTATGAACTTTACTCTTGTGCCACTAGGGTGAGTTAGTTCTACCGTTCTGGTCGAACAATGGATGATTCCTTTATGTTTTGTTAACCAATCCATACCCAAGATAATATCTATCCCTTGTGAATCTATCACTATGAGGTTAGCAGTAAATACTACCCCATTAATGTCTAGGTTCACCTTGGGACACACTTGTCTTGTCCTTATTTCTCCACCCGGAGAGTTTACGGCTAGCATATGGTTCATTTGTGTGGTTGCTAGGTCATGCTTCTTAACAAACCCTTGAGCAATGAACGAGTGGGTAGCACCAGAATCAAACAGCAGGGTTGCAATGTGTAAATTGGCAGGAAACTTACCAACTACCACGTCGGGTGCCTCTTGTGCTTCCTCCATAGTGACGTGGTTCACCCGTCCTCTCATTACATTCTGCTGTTGTGGCAGCGTGGGCTTCTTCTTTGGGCACTTATGGGCGTAGTGCCCCACTTCACCACAGCTAAAGCATTGCACCCCAACCTTAGGTGCTTGGCCTTTATTGTCTTGGGGTTGGTTTGGAGGTCCTTGCACTGCTGGTCGAGGTGGATATGCGGGGCGAGGCTGCTGTACAAACTGACGTTGTGGCTGTGCTGGTGCTGCGGAAGGCCTGTAGTTCGGGTTGTACCCTCTTGGTGCTGAGTAGGGTACCGCAGCACGATTCGTCTGCCCTGCATGTTGCTGCATCAGACGTGGGCGAGTGTTGCTCCCTGAGGCTTGGTGTGACCACCCGGCCTTCCTCTTGTTCTCATTTTCCAAGGCCTTTAGCTTCCTTTCTACCCCAACGCTCTGTCCACCATCTTTTGGAAGCTTTCATACTCATTTGAGGACATTGCACACTGCATTTCTGCGGTAAATCCCTCCACGAAACAATCTTGTTTCTGCTCATCAGTCTCTATGTCCCGTGGAGCATAACGGGATAGTTGAGTAAATTTAGTGAGGTATTCCCTCACCGTCATGTTTCCCTGCTGCAGTCCCAAAAACTCCTTCCTCTTGTTTTTGAGTTCACCTCTTGGGATGTAATGGTTGCGAAAGCTACCCTTGAACTCTTTCCAAGTGATGTTCTCAGGGTCATGATGGGCGGCCACGTAGGCGGTCCACCAATCAGCAGCAGGTCCATGCAACTGATGAGAGGCAAACAGCACCCTCTCATACCCTTGGCACTGTATGATCCTCATCTTGCTTTCAATGGTCTTTAGCCAATCATCTGCCTCCAGAGGTTCAGCAGCACTTGCAAACTTCGGAGGTTGAGTTCCTAGAAACTCACTCAACCTTGGTTGGCATGGTGCAGCTTGTGGAGGTGGAACTTGATGCAAGTTGGCCACCACTTGAGTCAAGTTCTGGATGAGCTGATTCTGATTCTCCAGCATTTGGTGGAGGGGATCAACTCCTTCACGGCGACCACCCCGGTCCTGGCCTCCAGAAAGATGAGGGTTGCATGCCTCATCGTTGTTGTTGGCGGGGTTGGCAGCACGTCCTTTTCCTCTTCCGGCCATCTGGCAGAATCAACCAATGTTAATTTGAAAGCATTTAGTATCATCTTACTACTTTCATTTGTTTGTTCTTTGAAGTGTTGAGGCTTTGTTATACTTTTCTGAGGGTTCATTTCTCACACAAAAATAAATGCAATATTATTTCATGTGAGTTCACACACCAAAGCAAAACAATCTAAAGACGAGGCTGTGGACAATTGCTCATGGCTTCCACAACTCACGTCACACACCAAGCATTAACACACCATTAACTTAACGTAACAACTCGACTATTTGACATCTTGCTAACTAAGGGAAGGACTCTACACTACTCATTTTCTTGAGCTGGCTCCTCGGGATCTTCCTCATCATTTCGGCTGCCTTCTGACTCTGGTTTGTGTGGGGAGGCTGCTGGTGGAGAAGTGCGACGACGCCTTATCGCCCGATGATCTGGGGATTCAGGAGTCCATGTATCATTCGCGGTGACACACAGTTCATTCCCATCTCCTCTTTCTCTCGCCCTCAGGCAGGCTCGCAGCAACGCCTCCATTTCCTTCAGGGTGTCCCGAACATCCTGAAGCTCTTGCTGACACTCCTGCAGTCGAGTGCTGAGCATAGCAGCATCCTCCAAGCACAAGTCCATGTGCTCATGGGAAGTCCCTTGCTGCACTGGCGGATACTTATACTCCGTTGTACCACTCTCACGCTGGAGGACATACATGTACTCAGTCCTGTCCAGGTGGCGACGATAGATGTGACTCTGGCAGGTGATGGCCTCCCAGGTGACATCCTTCTCCGCATCGACCTGTGTCGCTCGACAAGCTGGAGAGTGGTGGATCTTAAGCAGCTGATTTTCGTGTATAATCCTCATCTCTGAACTCCATTCTTCCCTCTTCTCACGGATGGTCCTGGTGGAGTTATAGTGGATGATTAGCTTGCCCGTATTGCCGGCGGCTTCGAGCATACGTCGAAGACGGCGCAACAAGCCTCCTACTACCAATCCGTAGGAAAGGTACGTCACCGGACGGCTCACCTCTCTTCGGGCAAGGGCAACTACGGGAACTCTCCCTCCTGTGGACTTGCGAGCGGTGCGAATCATGCGAACCATCTAAAACAAAAAGCATTTAAACTTAGGTTAGATAAACTTTTAAACAAAAATCCTATTTTGAATGAAAATTGGGGTAAGATGAAGAAAGTGACTCCATTAAATAACACTTTTCAACACACATCTTGTAAAAATAGTTTTTAAGAAAATAGGGCCCTTAAATACGTCCATTTCTACCTAGGTCCACGTTCCTACGGGCAACCTTGGCTCTGATACCACTTCTGTCACACCCGGTTTTTCCGAAGAACAACCAAGTGAATATCACATGTATGCCAGGATCATTTTCTCATACATGTGATGACAAATAGTGAAGCATCATTTATTACAAGCCAGGGGTCGAATATAAATAAGTCTTACATAGCAAATGTCTCGATGGACAATAATAAGTTCATCACAAGTAAATAAACTAGCAGCGGAATAATTATTCTCGTAGGCTCCATCACAGGCGTTGCCCGGGGTCTCCATGAACCTAGAAACCTTCTTCGGGTCCAAAGTCTTGATCATTATACACCACCTCATTATCTTGACCTGAGCAGCAATATAAACCAACAAATATGCAAGGTGAGTACCGATGGTACTCAGCAAGTGTGGGAAAGTTATGTCATGCATGGCTAGAACAAGGGAAGGTTGAACTCATGGTTAAAGCACTATGCCATTAATACCTATTACCTTAGCTTATTAAGCACCTACATTACTACACAGGTGAAATGGTCCCAATCTCCCATCCCATCATCATAATCAAATAACCATATCATCATTTCTAATGTTAAGCTCCCCGCTTAACATCCACAACTTCCAAAACCATCAATCCTCTAATCATGAATAAGTCCAAGCCGCTCTTGACCGTGAGCACGGCTGTCATGACAGTTTTGACTCCGCAGAGTTTGTACCACTGTACCCACATGTAGTGATTTCATCCCCCATTGCCGGGTGGACTAAAAGAACCTCCATTATGCCAGTGGCTACGAACCACATTCACACTTCCCAGTTGTGTAGCCAGGAGATCACTACGAAGCCTTTACAAAGGGATTCCCGACGAGCGTGGGTCCACTGAGGTTTCACCCCTAACAGCATACAAGAGGCTCCAACCCCGCTGCAGTGGCCCCCTCTTGAGCCTTGCGGTTCATATGGTAGTCCAGCTGTCACCTATTCCCCGCACCATCCAACACACCCATACTACGTCGGGGATACATCTAATTAATTGGCCAAGCTGCCCCATCTCAGCATGTGGCTGGCACTGTAAAGCCAGGTTACATGCTCCATGAACCGGTCCTTAGGATCCAGGCAAATACTAAACACAAACCCGAGTCTCGTGCACCCAGCACACAACCAAAACATCCAATTTGCCTTGATCCCTACCTCTACATAACTCACAATATCTCATTCAAGAGTATGGTAAAATAAACTGATGATCTCATATCCCAAATATCCCATTCTAAGCATGGCTAAGCATATGCATAATAATAAATGACATGATAAAATAAATCCCAACCCAAGATACAAGGAAACAAGGTGATGCATTTCTAGGGAAACTTCCTAGCATGGGTTTCATATTTAACTTGACAATGCAAATAACTCTATCTACACATCCTAGCATAGGATCAAAGTGGTCAAGGACACTTGCCTCCTTCCTGCTGCTCTTGGAATGGGTAGTCGTGATCTTGGAAAGGGATAACATGCTCTTGAGCAGGTTCTACATTATACCATCACACATAGCAAAAGAAAAACAACAATCCATAAGACATAGTTCACACTTCCACTTCATACAAACCACATATTCATATTTATGGAAGTCTTTCACAATTATATGTGTTGTTGTTACTCTATGTGTGTTGATTTGTGGCTTGCATGCACTTTTAATCATGTGTATATGATTCCTACTTTTGTATTCACATTTATGCTTACATACTATGTATATGCGTTTCCAATTTAAATAAATTCCTCATATTCAATTACTACACCTTTTTGCTACCAAGTATGATGGAAGGTATTTGCCTTCTCCATATGTGTCTTCAGAATTTCTACCAACCATAAACTGAATTCTTTGGATTTTAGAGACTCCATTTATCATTTTCTAGTTGCTATATTTTTAGATTTATTTCCTATGCCTAAATGTGAACTTTATTATGAAAATAACAAGACAAATCATCTAAACAGAATAGGTTCTGATCTAAAATATTTACTAATATATTTTTGACCTTTTCCTCTGATGTAAACTATTTTACAATTATTTTCACTATTTTCAGAACTATTCTTTACTTAAAAATGTGTCCCTATACTAATAAATGTGAATAATAAATGAAACAGATCCATTTCAGCCCAAAATATATTTTTATCTCACTCCAAAGTTTTCTAAGTACTGAGAAAGTTTTTAATATAATTTTGACAATATGTTTTGTCCCACTTTTTAAATTTTAAATACTAGCCACATATTCAATTTCCTAAATTAAATATCAAACAGGGCTAGAAAGTTAAACTCACCCCACTACAGGGTCTATAATATTATTTTAACAATTTTCAGGGGTCTAGCTACTCATAACTAAGGAGTTTTTTCTAATTTTTATTAAGTCCAGGGGCTAAAACTGATTTTTATATGAATTTACATGATTTTCTGAAGTTCCAGGGGCTAGATCAGAAGTTTCCGGGGCTAGCTCTTATTTCCCGAGAACCCCAGGGGGTAGCACGTAAGATTTCCAGTCTTTATAACGCGGGGCTGACGTGGACCGTCCGATTTAAAACAGACGGCTGAGATTATAACGTCGAACCGGTACGCGGGGATTTAAAGTCTACCGTGCGATTTAAAATAGACGGCGCACAAGCGGCCACGTCGCTCTAACCGAGCGCGGGCGGCGCTGCCCGGCGGCGCACGGCGGCGGGAAGCGGCGATCTCGCCAGAGACTTTCGGATCTTTGAGAATTCTTCCTAGAACTGTGATTTTATGGCATAGATCGGTGGAGGAGAGGTCGGGGATCTCACCTCGGGGGTTTTCTTGAGCTCGGAGGTCCTGGAAAGCGACCGGCGACGAGGTCCGAATTGAAACCACGGCGAAGCTCGTCGGCGCTGTGTTTGAACCGCAAGTTACCGAGTTTTCTGCACCTGCAAGGTTCCCCGGAGGCGGTGGATCAAGTCCAGTGAGTTAGATCGGAATTTAAGAGCTTAGATCGGCCAGAATTCGCCGGAGAAACTCGGGTTCTCACCATAGAGAAAATCGGTGGATCGCGTGGGAAAAACGGGACAAGGCCGGGGTTTTATAGACGGGGGAGGGCGGTGGGTTTGTTTAGATCGAGTGGGAGTCCTCCGGAACCAGAATTCGGCCGGAAATCCGGTCGGTTGCAATCGCGCGCACGCGGGTGAACAGTCCGAGTTTCGGACGATCGGGGGTTAGGGATGACAGGTGGGTCCCACCTGTCTGAGAGAGAGAGCGCGGGCGCACGGCTGCGGGCTGGCGCGGGGGCAGGGTGGGCCGGCTGGTGGGTTTCGGCCCACTGGCCGGTTTTTTTCTGTTTTTCCTTTTTCTTTTTTCTATTTCTTTTCTGTTTTGAGTTTAATTTGAATTCCAGTTTGAATTTAAATTATTGCAAAACATGCAACACGTCCAAAAATTTTTAAATTCCCCTCTTAACATGATTTTGGGTCTTAACAAGATTTTGGGGTGTTACAATACATACGCTACTGCCTACACGACATGTCATCGGTTACAAAAGTTTGGGTTACACTACTCTGGTTGGCCTACTTGGCAACGGTAACCCCCTACTCGGAGTAGAACTCGACCTCCTGTAGGTCGTCCTCCTCCGGCACCTCTGCTGGTGGCTCTGGATCTACAACCTCTTCTCCCATCTCGGGCTCTCCCATTGCCGGAAGACCCAAGACCACCGGTATGCCCAATACCGGAGGTACGAGGTCCTGCAACGCGTGAACCTCGTCCATGGCCTGGTTGTAGTCTTCTTCCCAGCCTTGCCCTTCCTCAATAGCGTCGTCCCGCTTTTGAGTAAGGACCTCATTCTGCTGGGTCAGAGCCTGCACCTGTTCTTGCAGCGCCGCGATGTCAACACGGCTTTTCTTTTTCGCCTTCTTCAGACGATGCAACTGATTATGCTGTTCACTCAGTCGTTTGATCGTCGGAAGGAGCACATTGCGGAGTGCGCTGTGAGCACTCTCCAAATGGTCTCCACGGCTTGTGCTCTCTTTGAGCTTAGCGGAGAGATGCTCCGTATGAACAGCTTGGATGTCCATCACGGCCTTTCCCGCCCTCATTTGGAGGCTGAGGTTCACCTCCGCGGGGTTGTACCTTGGGCAACCCGGATCAGTTGCCTCCCGTGTCACACCCGGTTTTTCCGAAGAACAACCAAGTGAATATCACATGTATGCCAGGATCAATTTCTCATACATGTGATGACAAATAGTGAAGCATCATTTATTACAATCCAGGTGTCGAATATAAATAAGTCTTACATAGCAAATGTCTCGATGGACAATAATAAGTTCATCACAAGTAAATAAACTAGCAGCGGAATATTATTCTTGAGGGCTCCGTCACAGGCGTTGCCCAGGGGTCTCCATGAACCTAGAAACATTCTTCGGGTCCAAAGTCTTGGTCATTACACACCACCTCATTATCTTGACCTGAGCAGCAATATAAACCAACAAAATATGCAAGGTTGAGTACCGATGGTACTCAGCAAATGTGGGAAAGTTATGTCATGCATGGCTATAACAAGGGGATGTTGAACTCATGGTTAAAGCACTATGCAATTAATACCTATCACCTTAGCTTATTAAGCACCTATATTACTACACAGGTGAAATGGTCCCAATCTCCCATCCCATCATCATAATCAATTAACCATAACATCATTTCCAATGTTAAGCTCCCCGCTTAACATCCACAACTTCCAAAACCATCAATCCTCTAATCATGAATAAGTCCAAGCCGCTCTTGACTGTGAGCACGGCTGTCATGACAGTTTTGACTCTGCAGAGTTAGTACCACTGTACCCACACGTAGTGATTTCATCCCCCGTTGCCGGGTGGACTAAAAGAACCTCCATTATGCCAGTGGCTACGAACCACATTCACACTTCCCAGGTGTGTAGCCAGGAGATCACTACGAAGCCTTTACAAAGGGATTCCCGACGAGCGTGGGCCTACTGAGGTTTTACCCCTAACAGCATACAAGAGGCTCCAACCCCGCTGCAGTGGCGCCCTCTTGAGCCTTGCGGTTCATATGGTAGTCCAGCTGACACATATTCTCCGCACCATCCAACACACCCATACTACGTCGGGGATACACCTAATTAATTGGCCAAGCTGCCCCATCTCACCATGTGGCTGGCACTGTAAAGCCAGGTTACATGCTCCATGAACCGGTCCTTAGGATCCAGGCAAATACTAAACACAAACCCGAGTCTCGTGCACCCAGCACACAACCAAAACATCCAACTTGCCTTGATCCCTACCTCTACATAACTCACAATATCTCATGGTAAAATAAATTGATGATCTCATATCCCAAATATCCCATTCTAAGCATGGCTAAGCATATGCATAATAATAAATGACATGATAAAATAAATCCCAACCCAAGCTACAAGGAAACAAGGTAATGCAATTCTAGGGAAACTTCCTAGTATGGGTTTCATATTTCATTTGACAATGCAAATAATTCTATCTACACATCCTAGCATAGGATCAAAGTGGTCAAGGACACTTGCCTCCTTCCTGCTGCTCTTGAAATGGGTAGTCCTGATCTTGGAAAGGAATAACTTGCTCTTGAGCAGGTTCTACATCATACCATCACACATAGCAAAAGAAAAACAACAATCCATAAGACATAGTTCACACTTCCACTTCATACAAACCACACATTCATATTTATGAAAGTCATTCACCATTATATGTGTTGTGGTTACTCTATGTGTGTTGATTTGTGGCTTGCATGCACTTTTGATCATATGTATATGATTCCTACTTTTGTGTTCACATTTATACTTACATACTATATATATGAGTTTCCAATTTAAATAAATTCCTTATATTCAATTACTACACCTTTTAGCTACCTAGTATGCATGAAAGGTATTTTCCTTCTCCATATGTGTCTTCATAATTTCTACCAACACTAAACTGAATTCTTTGGATTTTAGAACTCCATTTATCATTTACTATTTGCTATATTTTCAGATTTATTTCCTATGCCTAAATGTGAACTTTATTATAAAAATAACAAGACACATCATCTAAACAGAATAGGTTCTGATATAAAATATTTGCTAATATATTTTTGACCTTTTCCTCTGATGTAAACTATTTTACAATTATTTTCCCTATTTTCCAGAACTATTCTTTACTTAAAAATGTGTCCCTAAATGTTAATAATAAATTAAACAGATTCACTTCAGCCCAAAATATGTTTTTATCTCACTCCAAAGTTTTCTAAATACTGAGAAAGTTTTTAATTTAATTTTGACAATATGTTTGTCCCACTTTTTAAATTTTAAACACTAGCCACATATTCAATTTCCTAAATTAAATATTAAACAGGGCTAAAAAGGTAAACTCACCCCACTACAGGGTCTATAATATTATTTTCAGAATTTCCAGGGGTCTAGCTACACTTATCAGAGGAGTTTTTCCTAATTTTTATTAAGTCCAGGGGCTAAAACTGATATTTAAATGAATTTACATGATTTTCTGAAGTTCCAGGGGCTAGATCAGAAGTTTCCGGGGCTAGCTCTTATTTCCCGAGAACCCCAGAGGGTAGCACATAAGATTTGCAGTCTTTATAACGCGGGGCTGACGTGGACCGTTCGATTTTAAACCGACGGCTGAGATTATAACGTCGAACCGGTACGCGGGGATTTAAACCCTACCGTGCGATTTAAAATAAACGGCGCACAAGCGGCCACGTCGCTCTGATCGAGCGCGGGCGGTGCTGCCGGCGGCGGGAAGCGGCGATCTCGCCGGAGACTTTCGGATCTTCGAGAATTCTTCCTAGAACTGTGATCTTATGGCATAGATCGGTGGAGGAGAGGTCGGGGATCTCACCTTGGGGGTTTTCTTGAGCTCGGAGGTCCTGGAAGATGATCGGCGACGAGGTCCGAGGTGAATTCACGGCGAGGCTCGTCGGCGCTGTGTTTACACCGCAAGTCACCGAGTTTTCTGCACCTGCAAGGTTCCCCGGAGGCGGTGGATCAAGACCAGCGAGTTAGATCGGAATTTCCGAGCTTAGATCGGCTAGAATTCACTGGAGAAGGCTCGGGTTCTCACCGGAGGAAAAACAGCAGATCGCGTGGAAAAACAGAACGAGGCCGGGGTTTTTATAGACGGGGGATGGCGGCGGGGTGGTTTAGATCGAGTCCGCGTCGCCCCCGAGCGAAATTCGGCTGGGATTCGTAGAAATCCGGATCGGTTTGGATTCGGGGTGAGAGAGTCCGGCGCGGGCTCGAGGTAGACGAAGAACTGGCGGGCCCCGCCTGTCAGTGGGAGGAAAGGGGCGCGCGCGGCTGCGGGCTGGCGCGGGTTCTGGTTGGGCCGGCTGGTGGGTTGCGGCCCACTGGCCGGTTTTTTTCTGTTTTTTTTTCTTTTTCTATTTCTTTTCTGATTTGAGTTTAGTTTGAATTCCAGTTTGAATTTGAATTTTTGCAAAACATGCAACACGTCCAAAAAATTTTAAATTCCCCTCTTAACATGATTTAGGGTCTTAACAAGATTTTTTTGGGGTGTTACAGCTCTACCCCCCTTAAAAGAAATCTCGTCCTCGAGATTGGTGGTTCTAAGAAAACAATTCCGGAAATTGTGCCTTTAGCTCATCTTCCCGCTCCTAGGTGGCTTCCTCTTCTGAGTGATGCTTCCACTGCACCTTGCACATCCGGATTCTTTTATTTTTAGTGAGGCATTCCATTGTCTCCAAAATCTTGTATGGTTGCTCGGCATAAGACAAATCCTCAGCTACGTTCACTTCATTCATGGGTAACACCTCTTTAGGCGTCCTCAGGCATTTCTTGAGTTGTGACACATGGAATACATCGTGCACATCCGATAGATGGGCCGGTAACTCTAGTTGATACGCCACTTCGCCTTTCCTTTCCAGAACTTGAAAGGGTCCGATGTATCTAGGTGACAACTTCTCTTTCACCTTGAACCGGCAAAGTCCTCTGATAGGGGACACCTTGAGATAGACATAGTCTCCCACGTTGAAAACGAGCTCTCTTCTTCGTACATCGGCGTAGCTCTTTTGGCGTGTCTGTGCTATCCTCAAGTTGTTGCGAATTTCCCTCACCTTCGCCTCGGCTTCTTGTAGTACTTCTGGACCAAACACTTTACTTTCCCCCGTTTGGTTCCAAAATAGGGGAGTCCTGCACTTCCTCCCGTACAAGGCTTCAAACGGTGACATCTTCATACTAGCTTGATAGCTGTTGTTATAGGAAAACTCCGCATACGGTAAGTTTTTATCCCAACTCCGATTGTTTTTGAGTGCACATGCCCTCAGCATATCTTCAAGAATTTGATTGGTTCTTTCCGTCTGCCCATCAGTTTGGGGATGATAGGCAGAACCAAAGTTCAGATGGGTTCCCATGGTTTCGTGCAACTTTTGCCAGAACCTTGAGGTGAACTGTGTCCCTCGATCCGACACAATCTTCTTTGGCACTCCATGGTAAGACACGATCCTTGACATGTACAACTCTGCCAATTTGGATCCGCTGTAGCTTTCCTTCACGGAAATGAAGTGAGCTACCTTGGTTAGCCTATCAATGATGACCCATATCGAATCATATCCTGATTGGGTCCTAGGCAATCCCACGATGAAATCCATGCTGATTTCTTCCCATTTCCATTCAGGCACTTTGAGTGGTTGCAATAATCCCGCGGGTCGTTGATGTTCTGCCTTCACCAACTGACATGTGTCACATAGGGCAACATGTTCCGCGACATCTCGCTTCATGCCATACCACCAAATACCTGCTCTTGAGGTCCTGGTACATTTTCGTACTCCCAGGATGAATGGAATAGTCAGAATCATGAGCCTCCTTCAAAATCAATTCACGGATCTCCTTTACTTCTGGCACACAGATTCTTTTCCCGTGCCACACCGTTCCTTGTTCATCCTCTCTAAAACCCGGAGCTTTATTTTCCTTGATGAGTTGTCTGATCTCTTGTATCTTCTCATCATTCTTTTGACCCTCGCGTATGTCTCGCTCTAGTGTGGAGTCCACTTCCATGGCGATGGCTTCACCACTATTTACTAGACATAGATTGAGCCTTATAACCTCGTCCTTCAATTCTGCAGGCATGTCCTTCAAGCTCAACTTATTGACCTGCACTTTCCGACTCAAAGCATCGGCCACGACGTTTGCTTTCCCGGGATGATAGTTGATGCCCACATCAAAGTCATTGATTAGCTCTAACCATCTCCTTTGTCTGAGGTTGAGGTCTGGCTGTGTGAAAATGTACTTCAAACTCTTATGATCCGTATATATCTCAGTCCTCTTCCCCATCAAATAGTGCCGCCAAATTTTCAACGCGTGTACCACTACGGCTAGTTCTAGGTCATGTGTAGGATTGTTCTTCTCGTGCTTCCGAAGCTGCCGGGATGCATATTCCACGACATGCCCTTCTTGCATGAGAACACATCCCAACCCGTTTCCAGAGGCATCGCAGTACACTGTGAACTTCTTCTGCATATCTGGCATAACCAACACTAGGGTTGTTGTCAATCTTTTCTTTAGCTCCTGAAAACTCGTCTCGCACTGTGGCGTCCATGTGAATGTGATTCCCTTCTCCAACAGTTTGGTGAGAGGTCTCGAGATCTTGGAGAATCCCTCAATAAACCGTCGATAGTATCCAGCCAATCCCAAGAAGCTTCGAACTTCCCCGACATTTTCAAGGGTCTTCCACTTCTGTATATCCTCGATTTTGGCAGGATCCACGGAGATTCCTCCCTCCGAGATTATATGTCCTAAGAAGGTAACTCTCTTCAGCCAAAACTCACACTTGCTCAACTTGGCATATAGTTGGTGTTCTCTTAGCCTCTGCAACACCAACCTTAGATGTTTCTCATGTTCTTCTTCATCTTTGGAGAAGACGAGAATGTCATCTATGAAAACCACCACAAATTTGTCTAGATATTCCATGAATACCTTGTTCATGAGATACATGAAGTATGTCGGGGCATTAGTTAGCCCGAAAGGCATGACGGTGTATTCATACAGTCCGTACCGAGATACGAAAGCTGTCTTGGGAATATCAGTTTGCCTTATCTTGAGTTGGTGGTATCCCGACCTGAGATCAATTTTCGAGAACACACAAGCGCCCCTCAACTGATCAAACAAGTCTTCAATGCGGGGTAATGGGTACTTGTTCTTGATGGTTACCTCATTCAAGGCACGGTAATCTACGCATAACCTTTGGGTTCCGTCCTTCTTGGGCACAAATATCACCGGAGCTCCCCATGGTGAGGAACTAGGGCGAATATACCCCTTCTCCGTCAATTCTCTCAAATGATTTTTGAGTTCTTCTAGCTGCTTGGAGTCCATCCGATAAGGTTTTTTGTAAATCGGGGCTGTCCCAGGTACTAGCTCAATTGCGAATTCCACTTCACGATCGGGAGGCATACCTGGCAACTCCTCCGGAAAAACATCTGGATATTCCCTGATGGTCCTGATTTCCTCAACTTTCACCTCAACTTGATTTAATTTAATGTCCCTCCTAGGCTCGTGTATTGTTATGAACTTTACTCTTGTGCCACTAGGGTGAGTTAGTTCCACCGTTCTGGTCGAACAATGAATGATTCCTTTATGTTTGGTCAACCAATCCATACCCAAAATAATATCTATCCCTTGTGAATCTATCACTATGAGGTTAGCAGTAAATACTACCCCATTAATGTCTAGGTTCACTTTGGGACACACTTGTCTTGTCCTTATTTCTCCACCTGGAGAGTTTACAGCTAGCATAAGGTTCATTTGTGTTGTTGCTAGGTCATGCTTCTTAACAAACCCTTGAGCAATGAACGAGTGGGTAGCACCAGAATCAAACAGCAGAGTTGCAATGTGTAAATTGGCAGGAAACTTACCAACTACCACGTCGGGTGTCTCTTGTGCTTCCTCCATAGTGACGTGGTTCACCCGTCCTCTCATTACATTCTGCTGTTGTGGCTGTGTGGGCTTCTTCTTTGGGCACTTATGGGCGTAGTGCCCCACTTCACCACAACTAAAACATTGCACCCCAACCTTAGGTGCCTGGCCTTTGTTGTCTTGGGGTTGGTTTGGGGGTCCTTGCACTGCTGGTCGAGGTGGATATGCGGGGCGAGGCGGCTGTACAAACTGACGTTGTGCCTGTGCTGGTGCTGCCGGAGGCCTGTAGTTCGGGTTGTACCCTCTTGGTGCTGAGTAGGGTACCGCAGCACGGTTCGTCTGCCCTGTAGGTTGCTGCATCAGACGTGGGCGGGTGTTGCTCCCTGAGGCTTGATGTGACCACCCGGCCTTCCTCTTATTCTCGTTTTCGAAGGCCTTCAGTTTCCTTTCCACCACAAACGCTCTGTCCACCGTCTTTTGGAAGCTTTCATACTCATTTGAGGACATTGCAACCTGCATCTCCGCGGTAAGTCCCTCCATGAAACAATCTTGTTTCTGCTCATCAGTCTCTATGTCCCGTGGGGCATAACGGGATAGTTGAGTAAATTTAGTGAGGTATTCCCTCACCGTCATGTTCCCCTGCTGCAGTCCCAAAAACTCCTTCCTCGTGTTTTTGAGCTCACCTCTTGGGATGTAATGGTTGCGGAAGCTACGCTTGAACTCTTCCCAAGTGATGTTCTCAGGGTCATGATGGGCAGCCACGTAGGCGGTCCACCAATCAGCAGCAGGTCCATGCAATTGATGAGAGGCAAACAGCACCCTCTCATACCCTTGGCACTGGATGATCCTCATCTTCTTTCAATGGTCTTTAGCCAATCATCTGCCTCCAGAGGTTCAGCAGCACTTGTAAACTTTGGAGGTTGAGTTCCTAGAAACTCACTCAACCTTGGTTGGCGTGGTGCAGCTTGTGGAGGTGGAACTTGATGCAAGTTGGCCACCACTTGAGTCAAGTTCTGGATGAGCTGATTCTGATTCTCCAGCATTTGGTGGAGGGGATCAACTCCTTCACGGCGACCACCCCAGTCCTGACCTTCAGAAAGATGAGGGTTGCATGCCTCATCGTTGTTGTTGGCGGGGTTGGCAGCACGTCCTTTTCCTCTTCCGGCCATCTAGCAGAATCAACCAATGTTAATTTGAAAGCATTTAGTATAATCTTGCTACTTTCATTTGTTTGTACTTTTGAAGTGTTGAGGCTTTGTTATACTTCTCTGAGGGTTTATTTCTCACACAAAAATAGATGCAATATTATTTCATGTGGGTTCACACACCAAAGCAAAACAATCTAAAGACGAGGCTGTGGACAATTGCTCATGGCTTCCACAACTCACGTCACACACCAAGCATTAACACACCATTAACTTAACGTAACGACTCGACTATTCGACATCTTGCTAACTAAGGGAAGGACTCTACACTACTCGTTCTCTTGAGCTGGCTCCTCGGGATCTTCCTCATCATTTCGGCTGCCTTCTGACTCTGCTTTGGATGGGGAGGCTGCTGGTGGAGAAGTGCGACGACGCCTGATCGCTCGGCGATCTGGGGAGTCAGGAGTCCATGTATCATTCACGGTGACACACAGTTCATTCCCATCTCCTCTTTCTCTCGCCCTCAAGCAGGCTCGCAGCAATGCCTCCATTTCCTTCAGGGTGTCCCGAACATCCTGAAGTTCTTGCTGACACTCCTGCAGTCGAGTGCTGAGCATAGCAGCATCCTCCAAGCATAAGTCCATGTGCTCATGGGAAGTCCCTTGCTGCACTGGCGGGTACTTGTACTCCGTGGGACCACTCTCACGCTGGAGGACATACATGTACTCAGTCCTGTCCAGGTGTCGACGATAGATGTGACTCTGGCAGGTGATGGCCTCCCAGGTGACATCCTTCTACGCATCGACCTGTGTCGCTCTACATGCTGGAGAGCGGTGGATCTTAAGCAGCTGATTTTCGTGTATAATCCTCATCTCTGAACTCCATTCTTCCCTCTTCTCACGGATGGTCCTGGTGGAGTTATAGTGGATGATTAGCTTGCCCGTATTGCCGGCGGCTTCGAGCATACGTCGAAGACGGCGCAACAAGCCTCCTACTGTCAATCCGTAGGAAAGGTACGTCACCGGACGGCTCTCCTCTCTTTCGGCAAGGGCAACTACGGGAACTCTCCCTCCTGTGGACTTGCAAGCGGTGCGAATCATGCGAACCATATAAAACAAAAAGCATTTAAACTTAGGTTAGATAAACTTTTAAACAAAAATCCTATTTTGAATGAAAATTGGGGTAAGATGGAGAAAGTGACTCATTGAATAACACTTTTCAACACACACCTTGTAAAAATAGTTTTTAAGAAATAAGGCCCTTAAATACGTCCATTTCTACCTAGGTCCACGTTCCTACGGGCAACCTTGGCTCTGATACCACTTCTGTCACACCCAGTTTTTCCGAAGAACAACCAAGTGAATATCACATGTATGCCAGGATCATTTTCTCATACATGTGATGACAAATAGTGAAGCATCATTTATTACAAGCCAGGTGTCGAATATAAATAAGTCTTACATAGCAAATGTCTCGATGGACAATAATAAGTTCATCACAAGTAAATAAACTAGCAGCAGAATATTATTCTTGAGGGCTCCGTCACTGGCGTTGCCCAGGGGTCTCCATGAACCTAGAAACATTCTTCGGGTCCAAAGTCTTGGTCATTATACACCACCTCATTATCTTGACCTGAGCAGCAATATAAACCAACAAAATATGCAAGGTTGAGTACTGTCGAAGTGTGCGATCGACACTTCCCCCGGGCCTGCACTGGGCAGCCCGCGGAGGTTCTTTTTTTGGAGGGGCTAGTCCCTAGCGGAGAGCTTGCGCAGATGGACGAGTTTGTAAGAGCTTGACACAGCGAGTTTTACGTGGTTCAGGCCGCCGGAGCGTAAAACCCTACGTCCACGGTGAGCTATGGAGCTCGCTGTATTGCTTGCTGCTCAGGGCCGGAGGCCTGAGCTTGGGGGTGAGTTACAGCTTGAGAGTGTATGGCCAGCGTATGAGTTGCAAAGTGCGAACCCTTGCTATCAACGTCTACCCGAGCCTTTTATAGTCCAAGGCTCGGGCGGCTTACAAGGGAAGCCGGGACCCGACAGGTGGTCCCGGGAAGATCGTCTATTATCTACCGTATCTGCAGTTATGCCGGTAGTTGTCTCTGGTTGAAGGCTTCTGAGTCTTCATCTTGCCACCCTGCCCATGCCGCATGCTAGTCGTAGTGGTTGATGACGGCGTAGGCGGCATGGGATGTCTTGTCGCGGTGTTTATTGGCTGACAGGTTCTGACACCGCGCGGCAGTCTGTGATGCGACTGGGCGCAACGGCACCTGACAGAAGCGTGCTCCGCGTCTCCGCGTCTTGGGAAGACGCGGGCCTTGAATACCTTGTACGGGCAAGGTATGGAGCGTATTTACGCCCGCTGCCTATCGCTCGGGGCAGGCAGCGTCGCTCTGCTGCCACGTGGCGGGCCCGGAGCCCTTCTCAGAGAAGAGGAGGGTCAGCCCTGCGGGGCACGTGGAGCCTCCGGACCTCTCCCCGCGGAGGGGGAGGTCCGGCCTCTGTATGCCACGTGGCGGGCCCGGAGCTCTCCTCTGAGGAGAGGGAGGTTCGGCCCCGCTGGACTCGCGGCATCTTCGGGCCTCTCTCCCGCAGAGGGGGAGGTCCGGCTTCTGTATGCCACGTGGCGAGCCCGGAGCTCTCCTCTGAGGAGAGGGAGGTCCGGCCCCGCCGGACGCGTGGCGCCTTCGGAGCTCTCCCTGCGGAGAAGGGCGAGTTCCTTAGGCATTTTACCTTGTGCGCGGGGGTACCCCATATCTCAGGTACCGACAGTGGCCCCCGGGCCCATCTCGGGGGAGATAGCAAGCCCGAGGTGGGACCTCCGTCTCTTCCGATCCGTGCACTTCTTCTAAGTCCCGAATTGACCGCTGCCGGAGCACGAACGGCCACGGGATCGCGGGAGCGTGCGCTCACTTGATGGTTGCTTTTACTGCGGCGGTTCCCAAGACTGCCACTTCTGCACGTTGTGGCGCTTTCTTCGGGAACCGCCGAAGTGCCTTGCCGGCTCATCTTCTCAGGAGACTGACTCCTTGCCCCCACCGCTTCAGTCAGGCGGCTTGGGCCCACCCGTCATCGGCACTCAGTTTAGGAACCGAAGCGGTCGCCGACGCGGGGTATCCGAAGAGTTCCGAATCGCTTGGGATCGCACCCGGGAAGGTGTTAAATTAAACCTCCATCTGGGTTCATTCCTCTTATAAGGCTTCCAACCCCTGCGCCTCCCTCAGGTCCCTGCAGCCTTGTCTTCTTCCATGGCTCTCAACCCGCCTTATGGGGGAAGAATTGCTCTTGGTTCCCTCCAGCGGTCGCGTCTGCCCCAAGCCTGGGACTCAGGGAGCCTGCCTGCCCTGCCCCTGAGGGTAGTGGAGTCTTCAAAAGAACCGCTGAAGCATCGAAGAGAATCCCAGGCGGCATGGTCCCCAAGAACACCGCTGAATACTGCGGAGAGGGCCTCAGGAGCACCCTTGTTGACTCCGGCTTTTGCGCAGGTGATGAAGGTTGGGGGCTCCAGGGGCACCCTTGTCGACACTAGCTTTTGCGCAGGTGATGAGGGAACTTCAGGAGAAGGAAACCGCCGATGCACCGTGGAGAATCCCGGGCGGTAGAGTCTCCAAGAAGGCCGCTGAATACTGCGGAGGGGGCCTCAGGAGCTCCCGTGGTGTCACTGGTTTTTGCGCCGGTGAGGAGGAAGGCGATTCCTGCGCTCTGGTCATAGAGCGAGAGAGTTCCGCCAGGGCTGAAGCCTAGTGATGCGGCCGTTGTTGCAACTTCTGGATTCTGGTCGTGTCGGGAGACCCTTGGGGCTTGTTTCTTTCTTTTTATCGAGTCTGTAGTCCAGCTCATGGAGCCTCGCTTAATTTGACTCTTTTGGATACTTGTGTCTGCGATGCTTTTTCTCTCCTTCTTGGCTTTGCCTGGCCAAGTCCTTAGCTCCGCAAGGTACTCAGAGGCCATTTCCAATCTCGGAGCTTTGCACAGACACCCTCCCCGGGTCCTAACCGTGTTAGGGGCCCCCGGAGGTCTCCGGATCTCGCCCTATGGGGGGCTCCAGATCTGCTTGCCACGTGGCGGGTCCGGAGCTCCTTCCTAAGAGGCGGGAGCTCCGGCCATGTTGGACACGTAGGGCTTTCGGAGCCCTCCCTCCGAGGGGGAGGTCCGGCTTCCGCCCACCACGTGGCGAGCTCGGAGCCCTCCTCAAGGGAGGAGTGAGTTCCGGGCCCGCTAGACACGTGGGGCCCCCGGGCCCCACCCCTGCTGGAGGGGCAGGTCCCGGTCCTTCCAGCCCTAGGCCGGAGTAGCTGGTAGCTCCTTTCCTCCTACTTCATGCAGTCCCTGTTGCCGCAACCTGTAGGCCCTGCACATAGTTAGAGGAAACGTAATTCTCCTTGGGGGCTCCCCCTCCCTTATTTCATAGTCTTATTTGACTTATAGCCCCTAACCATATGCTTGGTGCTTGGGGACTTGTAGAGAGGGGGAGCTGAGTACATGGCAACCATGCACTGCAAGGGTGAAAAAAAACTTAATTCACAATTTAAATGAGTACAAAGAAAGAGCAAAGTAGAGCACATTTCTTTTCGTATAACTTCCTATAGGAGGAAGGCAGGCTAAACATGGAGGCCACGACCCACCCCATTAAGAGGGGAAGCAAGACTCTACGCGCTTGGAGTCGGAACCAGGCAAAGCTGAACATAGTCCTGGACCGTCCCCTGGGGTTTAGCTGCTCCAAGCGCTGCTCCTGGACTCTATGGAGTTTATTACGAAAAGAAAGTACTGTCCTATTTTTGCTCTAGGGGTAGAACTTACGGAGGTGTTCTATGTTCCAAGGGTTTGGGAGCAGGTCCCCATCCTCGGTGGAAAGGCGCACACACCCGGGGCGGCATACTTTCGCGACTCGGAAGGGGCCTTCCCAACTAGGGGAGAGTTTGTGGGCCCCTTCGCGAGAAAGTATACGTCGCAACACCAGGTCACCTTCCTGCAGCTCCCGGGCACGCACAGACCTTTGGTGGTAGCGCCGAAGCGCTTGTCTGTACCGTGCGTTACGGAGTGCCGCATGTAATCGGACCTCGTCGACGAGGTCGATTTCTCCACGCCGTAGGTTGTCCTGCGTGGCTTCGTCGTAAGCCCGGACACGGTGAGACTTCATGGTGATTTCTGGGGGAAGTACAGCTTCAGCCCCGTACACCATGAAGAAGGGTGTCTCCCCGGTGGCCCGGCTCTGGGATGTCCGGTTAGCCCATAGTGTGCTCAGAAGCTCATCTACCCAATTGGCACCATGTTTCTTCAGGTTGGCGAAGGTGCGAGTCTTATGGCCCCGGAGAATCTCCGCGTTGGCCCTCTCAACTTGCCCATTGCTCCTCGGGTGGGCGACAGAGGCATAGCATATCTGAATGCCAAGGTCCTCGCAGTAGTCTTGGAATGCTGCGCTGGTGAACTGGGTCCCGTTGTCAGTGATGATCCTGTTTGGGACCCCGAACCGGCAGACAATAGACTTGATGAATTTTACTGCGGATTGTTTGTTGATGGTGACAACTGGTGTAGCTTCCGGCCACTTGGTGAACTTGTCGATAGCGACATAGAGGTACCGGAATCCCCCGACGGTTCTGGGGAATGGTCCCAGGATGTCCAGCCCCCATACGGCAAACGGCCATGAGGGCGGGATCATCTGTACCGCCTGAGCCGGTGTATGGATCTGCTTGGCGTGGAACTGGCACGCCTTGCAGCTCTCGACCAGCTTGACGGCATCTTGGAGTGCTGTCGGCCAGTAGAAGCCATGCCGGAAGGCTTTACCGACAAGCGTGCGTGAGGAAGAATGACTTCCACATTCGCCTCCATGGATCTCAGCGAGCAAGTCGCAGCCTTCCCCCTGGGTTATGCACCGCAATAGGATGTGGTTGGCGCCACGCCGGTAGAGATCCCCCTCTACCAGCGCGTACCTCTTAGCCATACGCACAATCTGTTCAGCGGTTACACATTCATCAGGGAGGATGTTGTCTTTCAAGTAGTCCCGGATCTCCGTGATCCATGCATCGGGTCTGACTTGAGCGTCTGGATCTTGAGCGCTGGGTTGCACGGAGTCCCCAGTGACGCTTACGATCCTTGGCGGCATCCATGGCTGTAGGGCCGCCGGGACCGCCAGCTTCGAGGTGCTGGGCAAGCCCCCTTCGCACGGCTCGGCGGGCCGGGCAGTAGGCCGCAGCAACGTCCTCTCGAAAACTCCTTCGGGCGCAGGGGCTCCGGTGGAAGCCTTCGTTGAAAGGTTGTCGGCTGCGGCATTACCAGCGCGCGGTACGTGGTGCAGGTCCAAGGCGAGGAATTCTTTCTCCAACATCTGCACGTGAAGCAGATACGCAGCTAGCTGTGGGTCATTGCAGGAGCATTCGCCCTTGACTTGCTTGATGACCAGCTGGGAGTCGCCCTGTGCCAAAAGCTGGCGAGCGCCTAAAGACAGGGCTGTCTGCAGGCCAAAGATGAGTGCTTCATACTCCGCCATGTTGTTGGTTGCCTTGAAATTGAGACGCACCATATACCCAAACTGCTCCCCCGATGGCATGAGGAGCAGTACGCCGGCACCGGCCCCCTGCTTTCGCGAGGAGCCGTCGAAGAAGAGTGTCCAGTGGGGTTCGGTGAAGACCGGAGCTTTGGGCTCTGGCCCACCGCCTTCATGGCCCCCTGGGTCAGTCTTCGTTGGTGTCCACTCCGCCACAAAGTCAGCCAGTGCTTGGCTCTTGACTGCATGACGTGGGAGGAAGTCCAGCTCAAACTCCGCCAGTTCCGCCGCCCATTTGGCAACGTTGCCAGTCGCATAGGGGCTGTGAAGAATCGTCTTCAGCGGATACGAGGTGACTACCGAGACCTGGTGGGCCTGGAAGTAGTGGCGGAGCTTCCTTGAGGCCATGAGCACCGCATACAGCAGCTTGTGGACTTCTAGGTACCTTGTCTTGGCCTCATGAAGTACCTCACTGATGTAGTAGACAGGCCTCTGTATGGTTCGGACCCTGTCTCTTAGGCTTGGGAGCTCCTCGTCCATTGGCCCCGGCCCGCCGGAGGTGGGTGGACCCACGGGGGCCTCCGGGAGCTGGGACCCGGAGGCCCTTAAGCTTTCTTGATTATCCGGGAGCTCCGGGGGGTCTTGAGGGACCTCCGGGAGATCCCAATTGGACCCTGGAGATTTATCTTGGGGGTCCGGGAGGCCGTCCTGGGCCTCCGGGTGGTCGTCTTGGACCTCCAGGGGGTCCGGGAGACCGTCTTGGCCCTGCGGGCCCCCCTGGTGTTTGACTTCTGCTACCGGAGCAGGTTGCGAGGGCGAGAGGTCTGGCCGCTCTGCGACGAGGACCATACTCACAACTTCAGTTGTCGCCGCGATGTAGAGCAGCAGGTGCTCTCCGGGTTCAGGGGCTACCATGATAGGCAGGGTCGTCAGGAGTCGCTTCAACTCCTGGAAAGCCTCTTCTGCTTCGTTAGTCCAGGCAAAGGGGCCTGACTTGCGCAGGAGCTTAAAGAAAGGGAGTGCCCGCTCTGCTAGCCTCGGTATAAACCGACTCAGCGCGGCTAGACATCCCGTGAGTTTCTGGACATCCTTGACGCGGGCAGGGGGCCGCATCAAGTTGATGGCCTTGATCTTCTCTGGGTTGGCCTCAATCCCTCGGTGGGAGACCAGGAACCCTAAGAGCTTCCCAGAGGACACGCCGAACACACATTTATCTGGGTTCAGCTTGGTGCGCGTAGAGCGCAACTTGTCAAAGACTAAAGCTAGGTTATCTAGTAGGGATGACCCCTGCTTGACCTTGACAACTATGTCATCGACATACACCTCAACCAGGTCTCTTATTAACTCCCCAAAGGTTTTGTGCATCGCCCGCACAAAGGTGGGGAGTGCATTCTTTAGGCCGTAAGGCATAGACACATAGCAATAAAGGCCGTCTACTGTGATGAAGGAGGTGTGCTCCTCGTCTTCTCTAGACATGGGGATCTGATGGAAACCCGAGTAGGCGTCTAGGAAGCACAGCATATCACAGCCTGACGTTGAGTCTACTCTTTGATCTATTCTAGGGAGAGGGAATGGATCTTTAGGACATGCCTTATTGAGACTGGTGTAGTCGATGCACATCCGGAGCTTCCCGCCGGCCTTCGGGACAACGACGGGGTTCGCCAACCATCGTGGGTGGTGGACCTCCCGTATGAAGCCAGCGTCCAGCAGTTTCTTGACTTCTTCACGGATGAAGTTTTGCCGCTCGATGGACTGCTTGCGGGGCTTCTGTTGAACCGGCCGGGCGTCGGGGAAGACTTTCAAGTGGTGCTCGATCACCTCCCTGGGGATCCCCGGCATCTGCGACGGCTGCCATGCAAACACGTCGACGTTGTGCCGGAGGAAGGTGACAAGCGCGCCTTCCTATTTGCTATCCAGGCCCCCGGCTACCCGGGTGGTCTGGGTAGCTTCGGCGCCGACTTGGACGACCTTTAAGGGGACGCCGCCCTCGTCGAGAGGTTGCACCCGAGGTGCTGTGGTGGAAGCATGGTGACGTGCGCTCGGGCGGAGCTGGTCCGGCTCCGTATTGCCGGGGGCTGATGCCCCAGCTGTTGCGAGTGCTTGGAGCTTCTCCAGGGCCGACACTGCAGCAGTGCGGTCCCACGAATCCTGAGAACGCCCGTCGGTGTTGGCATCTTCAGGACGAGGTAGCCGTAGTGGGCTACAGCCATGAACCGGTACAGGGCTGGCCTGCCGATTATGGCGTTGAAGGGGAGGTCTATCTCCGCTATGTCGAACAGAATGTACTCTGTTCGATAGCTGTCCGGAGCCCCGAAGGTCACCGGGAGACTAATGTTGCCGTAGGGGATAACCTGTCCCGGCCCTACCCCTGAGAACGGGATCGACGGGGTGAGCTTGGCCATCAGGACCTGCAGCTTCTGGAAAGCTGCACGGCTGATGAGGTTCAGCCCAGCCCCTCCATCTACCAAAACGTGGTACATTCTCACGTTGGCGATGGTAGGGGCCACCAGGAGCGGTAGTTGGCCGGCCCCAGCCATGTTCCTGGGGCAGTCGGTGGTGTCAAAGCTGATGGGGGTCCCCATCCACTTAAGGTGCGGTGCAGCACTCGGGAGTGGCGCCACCGACGCTACCGCTCGGCGCAGAGTCTTGACTGCGCTTCAGGACGAGGGGTCGGCGGACCCGCCGTATATGACATAGAGCTTCTTCCGACGCTCGTCGTCGCTGGAGCCGGAGTCCTCACGGTTGCATGCCGCCTTCACAACACGCTGAGACTCCTGGATCTCCTCTGGGTGGTCGGTGTTGTCTGGAACATCCACCCCCTGCTCATCCTCCTTTGGACGGAAGGGCAGGGCATCAGCCCGCTGCCGCTTCCCCTTGCGGAAGCGCTCTGCGAGCCTTCGGATCTCCCGGCACTCGGCAGTAGTGTGGCGACAGCTGCCGTGCACGGGGCACAGGTTGTCCTGGCTATCTTCCGGGGTCAGTGACTTTCGCTGCCTCTTGTCAGGGCGCGGCCCTCGAGCCCCACTGAACGCCGCTGCAGTGACGACTTGGGTCACGGCCGGCGGTCTTATCTTGCTTCTGCCCCGGCTCTTGGTCTTCCTGCTACCTCCATCGGGAGTAGGACCAGATCCGGGCAGCCCTCCTGACTCGGAGGATGGCTGTGAGTGCCAGTTCCGTCCCTCGGCTGCTCTGGCGCACTTGTCCGCCAAGCTGAAGAGCTCAGAGGCATCGCGGATCTCCCTGGTCGCGAGTTTCTCAAGCATCTTCTTGTCTCGGACGCCTTGTCGGAACGCCACCACCACAGAAGCATTTTGAATGTGTGGGATGGTGTTCCGCACCTGGGAGAACCGCTGGATGAAAGAGCGAAGCGACTCCCCAGGTTGTTGTTGGATGGCGTGGAGGTCGAGCTCCGTGCCAGGCCGGGTGTAGGAACTGCCGAAGTTGGCTATGAACTGTCGGCAAAGCTCTCCCCAGGAAGTTACGGAACCCTGGGGGAGGTTCATGAGCCAAGACCGAGCTGGGCCAGTCAAGGCGACAGGGAAGTAATTGGCCATGACGGCTTCATTCCCTCCTGCGGCAAGCACGGCGGTGGAGTAGATCTGGAGGAATTCCGCCGGGTTGATGCTGCCGTCGTACTTCTCGGGCAGGAGCGGCCGAAACTTGCGCGGCCATTTCGCGAAGCGAAGGTGGGGCGCGAGGGCCGCACACCCTGCTTCTGTCGCCGCAGGTTCTGGTGCCGCGAACGCTTGGTTCGCACTGAGCACTGCATGCCCCGGCATGGGCAAGGCTGCACCATAGGCCAGGGGTGCCATATGCAGGACATACGACTGTGGCATATTCTGCACGGCACAGGCCTGGGGCAGGGATCGCGTGACGACGGTCTGCTCTTCAGGCTGGGTCGAGGCCGACGTCAGGCTGTCATCAGCCTCTTGGTGGCGACGCCTTTCTCAGCGCTGCTCGAGGTATACCCGGGCATCTTGACCCAGGTGACACTGTTCCAGCTCTGTCCTCAGATCTGGTGACTGGGGGCTGGTAGAGCTGGAGTCTGCCGTCTGCTCGCCATTCAATGGTGCGCGCATCAGCGACGCGACCGATTGGCGAGAGCGTCGTCCCCGCCGAGGTCGAGGGCTTGCGGCGGCGACGACGAGACGGTCTACCTCTCGGATCCACTGCCGGGTCGCTGCCTGAGGCGCGTCCCCAGCGGGCGGATTGTACAGTAGCGCTCTTGCCTGCATTGCCGGGGTCGGCACTGCCAGAGCCGGTTGCTGGCTCCCAGCTCATACCGACACACTCCGTCCCGAGTGTGTCGACATGTACTCCCCCCTGGTCGCGGTCTGCCGCAGAGGCGAGGGGGGAGAGTTCGCCGCTGAAGGAAGCTTGGTCATCTTCGTCGGCGGGAACTCGTCGCGCTAGGGGAAAAGCTCCCCCTACCTGGCGCGCCAAATGTCGAAGTGTGCGATCGACACTTCCCCCGGGCCTGCACTGGGCAGCCCGCGGAGGTTCTTTTTTCGGAGGGGCTAGTCCCTAGAGGAGAGCTTGCGCAGATGGACGAGTTTGTAAGAGCTTGACACGGCGAGTTTTATGTGGTTCAGGCCGCCGGAGCGTAAAACCCTACGTCCACGGCGAGCTATGGAGCTCGCTGTATTGCTTGCTGCTCAGGGCCGGAGGCCTGAGCTTGGGGGTGAGTTACAGCTTGAGAGTGTATGGCCAGCGTATGAGTTGCGAAGTGCGAACCCTTGCTATCGACGCCTACCCGAGCCTTTTATAGTCCAAGGCTCGAGCGGCTTACAAGGGAAGCCGGGACCCGACAGGTGGTCCCTGGAAGATCGTCTATTATCTACCGTATCTGCAGTTATGCCGGTAGTTGTCTCTGGTCGAAGGCTTCTGAGTCTTCATCTTGCCGCCCTGCCCATGCCGCATGCTAGTCGTAGTGGTTGATGACGGCGTAGGCGGCATGGGATGTCTTGTCGCGGTGTTTGTTGGCTGACAGGTTCTGACACCGCGCGGCAGTCTGTGATGCGACTGGGCGCAACGGCACCTGACAGAAGCGTGCTCCGCGTCTCCACGTCTTGGGAAGACGCGGGCCTTGAATACCTTGTACGGGCAAGGTATGGAGCGTATTTACGCCCGCTGCCTATCGCTCGGGGCAGGCAGCGTCGCTCTGCTACCACGTGGCGGGCCCGGAGCCCTTCTCAGAGAAGAGGAGGGTCAGCCCAGCGGGGCACGTGGAGCCTTCGGACCTCTCCCCGCGAAGGGGGAGGTCCGGCCTCTGTATGCCACGTGGCGGGCCCGGAGCTCTCCTCTGAGGAGAGGGAGGTCCGGCCCCGCTGGACTCGCGGCACCTTCGGGCCTCTCTCCCGCGGAGGGGGAGGTCCGGCTTCTGTATGCCACGTGGCGGGCCCGGAGCTCTCCTCTGAGGAGAGGGAGGTCCGGCCCCGCCGGATGCGTGGCGCCTTCGGAGCTCTCCCTGCGGAGAAGGGCGAGTTCCTTAGGCATTTTACCCTGTGCGCGGGGGTACCCCATATCTCAGGTACCGACAAGTACCGATGGTACTCAGCAAGTGTGGGAAAGTTATGTCATGCATGGCTATAACAAGGGGATGTTGAACTCATGGTTAAAGCACTATGCAATTAATACCTATCACCTTAGCTTATTAAGCACCTATATTACTACACAGGTGAAATGGTCCCAATCTCCCATCCCATCATCATAATCAATTAACCATAACATCATTTCCAATGTTAAGCTCCCCGCTTAACATCCACAACTTCCAAAACCATCAATCCTCTAATCGTGAATAAGTCCAAGCCGCTCTTGACTGTGAGCATGGCTGTCATGACAGTTTTGACTCTGCAGAGTTTGTACCACTGTACCCACATGTAGTGATTTCATCCCCCGTTGCCGGGTGGACTAAAAGAACCTCCATTATGCCAGTGGCTACAAACCACATTCACACTTCCCAGGTGTGTAGCCAGGAGATCACTACGAAGCCTTTACAAAGGGATTCCCGACGAGCGTGGGCTCACTGAGGTTTCACCCCTAACAGCATACAAGAGGCTCCAACCCCGCTGCAGTGGCCCCCTCTTGAGCCTTGCGGTTCATATGGTAGTCCAGCTGACACCTACTCCCCGCACCATCCAACACACCCATACTACGCCGGGGATACACCTAATTAATTGCCCAAGCTGCCCCATCTCAGCATGTGGTTGGCACTGTAAAACCAGGTTACATGCTCCATGAACCGGTCCTTAGGATCCAGGCAAGTACTAAACACAAACCCGAGTCTTGTGCACCCAGCACACAACCAAAACATCCCACTTGCCTTGATCCCTACCTCTACATAACTCACAATATCTCATGGTAAAATAAATTGATGATCTCATATCCCAAATATCCCATTCTAAGCATGGCTAAGCATATGCATAATAATAAATGACATGATAAAATAAATCCCAACCCAAGCTACAAGGAAACAAGGTAATGCAATTCTAGGGAAACTTCCTAGTATGGGTTTCATATTTCATTTGACAATGCAAATAATTCTATCTACACATCCTAGCATAGGATCAAAGTGGTCAAGGACACTTGCCTCCTTCCTGCTGCTCTTGAAATGGGTAGTCCTGATCTTGGAAAGAAATAACTTGCTCTTGAGCAGGTTCTACATCATACCATCACACATAGCAAAAGAAAAACAACAATCCATAAGACATAGTTCACACTTCCACTTCATACAAACCACACATTCATATTTATGAAAGTCATTCACCATTATATGTGTTGTGGTTACTCTATGTGTGTTGATTTATGGCTTGCATGCACTTTTGATCATATGTATATGATTCCTACTTTTGTGTTCACATTTATACTTACATACTATATATATGAGTTTCCAATTTAAATAAATTCCTTATATTCAATTACTACACCTTTTAGCTACCTAGTATGCATGAAAGGTATTTTCCTTCTCCATATGTGTCTTCATAATTTCTACCAACCCTAAATTGAATTCTTTGGATTTTAGAACTCCATTTATAATTTACTATTTGCTATATTTTCAGATTTATTTCCTATGCCTAAATGTGAACTTTATTATAAAAATAACAAGACACATCATCTAAACAGAATAGGTTCTGATCTAAAATATTTGCTAATATATTTTTGACCTTTTTCTCTGATGTAAACTATTTTACAATTATTTTCCCTATTTTCCAGAACTATTCTTTACTTAAAAATGTGTCCCTAAATGTGAGTAATAAATTAAACAGATTCACTTCAGCCCAAAATATGTTTTTATCTCACTCCAAAGTTTTCTAAATACTGAGAAAGTTTTTAATTTAATTTTGACAATATGTTTGTCCCACTTTTTAAATTTTAAACACTAGCCACATATTCAATTTCCTAAATTAAATATTAAACAGGGCTAAAAAGGTAAACTCACCCCACTACAGGGTCTATAATATTATTTTCAGAATTTCCAGGGGTCTAGCTACACTTATCAGAGGAGTTTTTCCTAATTTTTATTAAGTCCAGGGGCTAAAACTGATTTTTAAATGAATTTACATGATTTTCTGAAGTTCCAGGGGCTAGATCAGAAGTTTCCGGGGCTAGCTCTTATTTCCCGAGAACCCCAGGGGTAGCACGTAAGATTTCCAGTCTTTATAACGCGGGGCTGACGTGGACCGTTCGATTTTAAACCGACGGCTGAGATTATAACGTCGAACCGGTACGTGGGGATTTAAACTCTACCGTGCGATTTAAAATAAACGGCGCACAAGCGGCAACATCGCTCTGATCGAGCGCGGGCGGCGCTGCCGGCGGCGCACGGTGGCGGGAAGCGGCGATCTCGCCGGAGACTTTCGGATCTTTGAGAATTCTTCCTAGAACTGTGATCTTATGGCATAGATCGGTGGAGGAGAGGTCGGGGATCTCACCTCGGGGGGTTTTCTTGAGCTCGGAGGTCCTGGAAGATGATCGGCGACGAGGTCCGAGGTGAATTCACGGCGAGGCTCGTCGGCGCTGTGTTTACACCGCAAGTCACCGAGTTTTCTGCACCTGCAAGGTTACCCGGAGGCGGTGGATCAAGACCAACGAGTTAGATCGGAATTTCTGAGCTTAGATCGGCTAGAATTCGCCAGAGAAGGCTCGGGTTCTCACCTGAGGAAAAACAGCAGATCGCGTGGAAAAACAGAACGAGGCCGGGGTTTTTATAGACGGGGGATGGCGGCGGGGTGGTTTAGATCGAGTCCGCGTCGCCCCCGAGCAAAATTCGGCTGGGATTCGCAGAAATCCGGATCGGTTTGGATTCGGGGTGAGAGAGTCCGGCGCGGGCTCGAGGTAGACGAAGAACTGGCGGGTCCCGCCTGTCAGTGGGAGGAAAGGGGCGCGCGCGGCTGCGGGCTGGCGCGGGTTCTGGTTGGGCCGGCTGGTGGGTTGCGGCCCACTGGCCGTTTTTTTTTTCTGTTTTCTTTTTTTCTTTTTCTATTTCTTTTCTGATTTGAGTTTAGTTTGAATTCCAGTTTGAATTTGAATTTTTGCAAAACATGCAAGTCGTCCAAAAATTTTTAAATTCCCCTCTTAACATGATTTAGGGTCTTAACAACATTTTTTTGGGGTGTTACATCCCGGTACCTCCCTTCCCACACATGATGAGCCCGTCCCTCCACCGGAACGAGCACGTATGGAGTGCCCTCCATAGCCCTCACGTGTAGTTGGCAGAAACGCGACATGGTCTCGCGGGCTGCCACTTGCCACATCCCCTCCGGTTGCCTTCCCCTCACCGTGACGGTGAACGGCGCCCAACTGGGTGGTGTAGGTCCTGCAGGAACCTCGACATGGATTGTCCACATCTTGTTCCCCTCCTCGCCTTCTTTCTTGGTGAAGTACTGCGGCATCTGGTTATACCCGAAATATCGAAGCATCTGCCTCAATGCTTCCGGATAGCCGCTGTGGTGAGAACAGTGAGATTCCACCCACCCGTTCTCGAACTGTTTATCCGCTGTCATCTGTAAAAACATATTTGAGAAATGTCAAATATTTATTTGAACAGTAAACCATTGAGTTATAACATAAAACATGTCATTGAACTCATAAGATTTGGAATTCTAGTTCAAATTTAAACAAATTTTACTACTGATCTGCTGTCTAACTTGACAGCCCTGACCAGTTTCCATTTGAACCTGATTTAGGCCATGCTAGAAGCAAAACCAATTCTGGAGCTCAACATCAAAGTTAAATCTAACTTCAATAGACTTCCAGAAAATATTTGCTTGGCCTAAGATCTGTCCTGGTTCAGAAGTTATGAGATGTCAAAGTTAACAGAATTTCTGGAGAAAATTGGACAGCACCTCCCTGCTTTAGGTACTGATTTGATCCAAGAATTCCAGTTAATTATTTTCCTAGTCTGACAAAACTTTCTGTTACAAAGTTGTAACCCATCTCATAAGATTTCCAGAACTATCTCATTTTCTATTTTTGGATTTTTATGTAGGATGTTATGCTCAATTTACAGAGAGTTTACAGAGAGTCTTTGCTCTGCCCTGTTTTCTGGACAGTTTCAACTCTACTGCATTTTTCGATTGGTTAAGGGATGAAACACCTCTGGACCTAAACAGAAAAGTTGTAAAGCTCTTCCAGAGCTTTCCAGAAATGTATCATATGACCCCAACCTCGAAAGAGTTCAACCTCTAACCTCTGATTAACTTCAGCCTTCTATCAGCTGAAAACACGGTACTCTGTCCTTACTAGCTTATAAGTTGAAAACTTGTTAACTTTGAATGTCCTGATTAAGGGAAGGAGTTACATCAAGTTTAGTTTTCTGGATCAAAACTTTCCAGTTTTACAATGAAGTTGTTGATTTAGTGGAGTGTGACGTCGATGCGTCACCAAAGCATGTCGGTACTACGTCCTCACAAAGAAAAACCTATACCGGACTTAGCCGGCTTCGTTAGTTCAGTGGCACTAAGTGTCACTCGCACACAGATGCTACACGTCTACTGTTTCGTGGTTAGACTACCTGCAAATAACTCAAGCAATCGTCAGACTCGGCTGCACACCGAGTCCGGTATCCATACAGTTCGTACACCCGGCCGTCATCACTCGCCTGGATGTTCTCAAGCCAAACACGCCTTGAGCTACGTGTTCACGTTACTGACCACATGACTGGGTCTCCCAAATTGCACCACGCACGCCAGGGACAGACGTTGCTCGAATACCCAAAACGACATGAAGAGTCGTAGAGGATACCAAAGCGAGTCGGGTTACCTGCCACCCGTGGGGCTCCACCCTTCAGCTTGTGCGCACTGGTGGACAGCGCTTACGTGTACCCCCCAAGACATAAAGCATCCTGAGATGCATGATTTTCCGGCATAAGCAAATAGGTTACTATGCCACTTTCTATACACTAATAACATCCTTATATGGGCTACTAACTCGTTCCTCACTGGATTTTTGAAAAAGATGACCTTTTTAGTGCGTTAAACCTCAAGCGAGCTCTGATACAAACGATGACACGACCCCACGGTCTTGTCGAGCCAGGATGACGCTGAGGGGTGCTGCGTTGCACAGCACTGATTAACACACATCAAAGGTACAAAGCGGAAGCAAAGTTTTATTACATAAACGGTTTTATGAACATTTTTACAACAAAATATGTCCAGTCTACACTCACGGGCGTAGACTACGCATCAAGTTCACGTTAAGCCCGTGAATGTGTCCTTGCTAGCACGCACACACACTAACACGGCGGCGTGCACGACTCCCACTCGACGGGGTTCCCCTCCTGGGGTTCCGTCTCCTCCTCGGGAGTCCCTTCCTCATAGAACCCTGCAAAAGCTTCAAACACAAGCAGTGAGCAAGAAGGCTCAGCAAGACTGACCCGTCTCTCCTAAACATGGAACTTCTACATGAGCGATGATAAGTACAGGAGGTAAAATCAGTTGCAAGGACTCGCCTAATTAGTGGAACCTTACTTTCAAGTTTTAGCAGCAAATTGTGTAGAACCTTACGCTAAGGCACATGAGAGAGCCGCAATCAAATAAGAAACACATTTCTCTCATGTACTTTGCCCAAAGTTGATAAGAACCTTAGTTAGCTCTAGGATACATCAACTCATTAACAATCAAAGTCCATCTTTCAATCAGCAACATTTTAACATGTAACTAGCCTGTTCTTTCTACGTCACGGTACAGTGAACAAGTGGTACTCACTGACCGCGAGGGACGGCGATTATAATCGCTTTACACCTGCAGGGTTACCCGAATAACCCGTCACGTACGCCCATACTCGATGTTGCCTACAGCAACCATCACGGACGCCGTACGCAACCACCTTTCACCCGTTAGCCAATGTTGAACCGGTCCAATCATCCCGAGCAAGAGGTCTCTGCACGCGCATCTCAGTGCCGCCAGCCGATTTACACCTCGAGCTCTCAACCTACCCTCTGAACGACCAGCTATGCCTCAACACCCAGCTACCCGAGTTACATCGGTTTCCCGCTTCCCATATAGCCGGTAGGTCTTCGGTACTGTTCTAGCTTGTTCAACAGGCCCGCACACGGCTCGGTCCTCAATCGACACAAACGGAGCTATAGCACACAGGCCCCAAAGTCCTGCTGTCCTTACTCTCCGCTCGGTCTCATTTTTCTTGCCATGTGTATCATGTGCTATCTCTACCTGAGTCGAGTGCCTCTAGCCTATGCTCGCGAGTAGTTCCAACTACTTGACTTGTACCGAATCCTACACTATCCTAGCATTGCAGTAGCTAACGGGGTTTTCAATCCTAATCCCAACCCATGGCTTTCTGGGCTATGCATTTGGGTTTTCAAACAAGACTCTAGTGCAAGAAATAATGATACTCAAGTAAGTGCCCAAAACAAGAAAACTTTATAAAAAGGTGAATGCAAACCGGAGCTTGCCTTGCTGCTCTTGGTCGTAGGCTAGCTGCTCTTACGGAGTGACAAAGTCTAAGACTTCGGGTTCCTCCTCGACCTTAGCGACTACATGATATAACAAATACATGTATTAATTTAAATGCATTTGAATTGAATTGAATTTTTAAACTTGTGAAGGCTATAAGTCCCACTATACAGACTCAATGACTCCGAGATTTTTACTGTGGTTTGGATACAACCTAAACAGAGACTTGGCCAAGTTTTAGTTGCAGCAAAGCTCATTTGAGCTCTCCACAAATAATTATGTCCTTGACCTTAATTGGAACTCTTAGGGTGTTCTAGGGATTTTCATGGACCAAGCCATGACTCTCTGAAAACTAGATTTTTAGAGGGTTCTAATGGAGTTGGTCTTACTTAATTTAAAGGTTCCTAGCTAAAGATATGAGCTAAACAATTTCAGAGAAATTCTGAAAATGTTTCTGGACATTTTCTATTTTCTCTGGAACAGTTTTATTAATCACACAATTAGGTGGATCAAATGAGCTCAATTGGATCTGAAATTTTTAGGGTATCTCAGGTATACTTTGGTGAACATCCCAGAAAAATTTCAGAATTTTCTTCCAAAGGATTCTCCAGTTAAAATTCTAAACAGTTTAAATTTTGAGGAATTAATTCTGGAGAAATAATGATTTTCATGAAGTGAAACTTGATTTGCTGGAAAGTACTCAGAGAGCTGAATCCAACAAAATTTGGCTCACTCGATTTGGAGCTTCCTAGCCAAAGTTATGAGGATTGAAGTTTGAATGAATTCTGAAAATCGGGAAAAAGTTCAAATCTGCCTGTGGGTCCACAGTACACGTGTCGGACGCTGGAGCGATGGCACACCGGGGTCTACGGGGTTTTTGCGTGCCAGCAGACCAGATACGAGCCACAGACTGATCCCGATTTAAAATCCGAGCCGCTGACAGCCGGGACCCACCCCTTCGTCTACCTCTCACCGCCCACGCTCTGCCGCCGCGACACCTCGCCGGAGAGCTCGCCGGCAGCCTCTGTGGTGCTCCAAACTCCAAGATTCTGGCTGCCCCTGCCTATTTCCACTCAGGGAGCATGATTCCGGGCTCAGTTCATCATGAAAATGGACGGTACATGGTCGGCGACGAGCGGCAGCCTCGGGAGAACTTCGGCCGTGTCGGCCGACCTCCCTAGCACCCCAATCGATCGAGCAAACGGTCGGGAAGCATCAGTGGACCTTAGGAAAGGTCGACATGAGCTCCACGGAGCTCGGGAAGGGTTGTGTTGGGCTGTCACCGTGCGACCTAGGCGAGAAATCAGGATTTCTACTAAAACTAGAAGAACAGCGGTTTCTCTCGACGGTTCTTAGTGGTTCCTGCTCCTATGGACTCGTACGGGCACCTAGAAGTGATCCTCTCCATGAGAGGATGAGTGGTGCAGTGTGGATTACGAATTTCATGGATCGGTGCAGACTCCACTTTTGCACACCGTCGCGAAAACATGAAATTCCGGCGTGAACAGTCTTTGTCACGCCGCCGGAGCTCACGGGAATGAAAGAGGGACTAAAGGCGAACCTCTTTGCTGTTCACAGCTCGGTGAACGGTGGGCTGTGGTGGCCAGACGGATCGTTCCCGCGGTGGCGGCTCGAGCTGATCCGGCAGAGAAAGGATCGTCGTGGTGGAGCTCGGGGATGACTGCTCCAAGCCTGGAACCGACGCGAGGGTGTCGAAGAGGGCTTGGCACACCTGGTGCTGGTCTCAGATCGCTTGGAGGATCACTGGATCGGACGGGCGATGAGGAACCGAGAGTTCAACCGGGCGGCGAGGAGTTTCAGTTTTCTTGGCGGGGATGCGTCGGGGCAGCGGTGAAAACCCCCTGCGACCACTCGGGCGCGTAGATAAGGGCCCCGAGAGGCGGTTCATCGGCCGAGGGCGGCAAGCAGCTGCTGTCCTCGCCGTTTCTTCGCCGTGGCGGCAGCTCAGTCGGGCGCGAGTAACCGGGTTCAGTCTTCAGTCGGTAGAATTCTCTCCAGTGGCTGACATGTGGGTCCCATTTCCCTTTTAACTTCTGAACTTAACTTCATATTACTGTTGTAAACAGTAGTCCCCACAAAGCCCATGGTGATTTGAATTATCTACCCCTGAGTCATTTGAATTGGTTAGAATTCAAATTGGGTTTGGTTTGACTAAATTTCAGCACATGTTCAGTTTGAAATTCAAATAAAGTTTGAATTTGCTACCCTTAGCTCACGTCAAGATTAACTCCAAATGGAGTGAAAATTGGTGCGTGAGCTCACAAAAATGTGCTGAGTAAGAATATGCCTCCCACTTTTGAATCCATGGGATAAAAACAGTTTGAATTTGAATTTGGGTTCAAACTACCCTCTTTCATGCTATACCCAAAAGGACCTCAAAAAGGTTTTGAATTTGGGTGAAACTTGGCATGGACATTCCTAGCATGGTGTAGGAGTTTTCCAAATGTCCAGCCCCTAGATGATGCATGTGGGAAATACCACTTTTGCATTTGTGAGTTTATTCTCTAGTGAGCATGTTGATAATGGTTACTTGCTCTTCAAATGTGTTCATCAACTATCTTCAAATGAGGTGTGTGTGTGTGATGATGAACACTTTGAATGTGTCAAAAACTAAGGCCTTTACAGAGGTCTCCTACACCGACGCGCATCTAGGATCCGCTGTGCTGCACGTCTAGTGGTAACGATCCATGACCTCCTTACTCGCATGTTTCCTAGGTGATACAGTCGAATTGCTAGAGTAGAGCATCGCCTGTTTCCTAACATGGATTTAAACTCATTAAACACCGAAGAAGGTAGACCCTTTGTGAAGATGTCGGCGAACTGTGATGTCGTCGGGACATGGAGGACGCGGACTTGTCCAATGGTCACCTTCTTTCAGACAAAATGACGATCAATGTCCACATGTTTTATGCCCTGATGCTGAACGGGGTTGGTGGAGAGGTACACGGCGCTGATGTTGTCGCAGTATACGAGGGTGTAGCGTGATGATGGAATCTGGAGCTCATTCAAAAGCTGGCACAACCAAGTAGCTTCTGCGACACCATCGGCGATAGCACGATACTCTGCTTCGGCGCAGGAGCGGGAGATGACCGTCTGCTGCTTGGAAGACCAAGAGACCAGGTTGTCCCCGAGGAAGACAACATAGCCTGACATAGAGCGACGAGTATCCAGGCAGCTAGCCCAGTCAGCGTCCGTGTAGACGACCAGGTCGGAGCTGACCGAGCGTCGCAGCAACAAGCCGAAGTCACGGGTCCCGTGAAGGTAGCGCAAGATGCGCTTCATGGCCGTCAGGTTGGGCTCCCGTGGATCATGCATGTGCAAGCAGATCTGCTATACAACATACGCGGTGTCGGGTTGCGTGAACGTTAGGTACTGTAGGGCTCCAGCAATGATCCGAAAACCAGAAGCGTACGCAACGGGAGGCCCTGAATCATCAGCCAGCTTTGCCTGGAGGTCGACTGGAGTCGTGCATGGCTTGCAGTCCAGCATGACTGCCCGCTTGAGGATGTACAGCGTATAGGTGCGCTGGTGGAGGAATAAGCCATCTGGACGACGCTCGACGCTGATACCGAGGAAGTGGTGGAGAGGCCCAAGGTCCTTCATGGTGAATTCCCGCTGAAGAGCGGAAATAGTGCTGCGCAAAAGCTCCATACTGGAAGCAGTCAAGATGATATCATCAACATATAGTAAAAGATATACCATCTCTGTTCCGCGACGGAAGATGAATAAAGAGGTGTCAAACTTGGCTTCCATGAATCCCAGTGTGGTCAGATAGCTAGAAAACCAGCTGTACCAGGCCCGGGGTGCCTGCTTAAGCCCATACAATGACTTGCACAAACGACACACCTTGTCGAGATGAGCTGGATCGACGAAACCTGTGGGTTGGCAGCAGTAGACCATCTCAGTGAGGGTGCCATGAAGGAAGGCGTTTTTCACATTAAGTTTCTGAATCGGCCAGCCGTGGGAGACAGCAGCAGCGAGCACCATGCGCACAGTGGTCGGTTTTACAACCGGGCTGAAGGTTTCATTGAAGTCAACACCGGGTCTCTGGGTGAAACCTCGAAGAACCCAGCGAGCTTTGTAGCGATCGAAGGTCCCATCAACATGGAACTTGTGTGTGAAGACCCAGTTCCCTGTAACAATGTTGGAGTTCTGAGGTCGTGGGACAAGGTCCCATGTCCCATTACTCAGCAGGGTCTCATACTAATCCTCCATAGCCGCACGCCAATAGGGATCAGCAAGGGCGGCGCGGACAGAGCACTACAGCAATTCGACTCACTTACGACGGCTAAAACTGTCGTAAGTAAGGTCTAAACCATCGTAATTAGATTAATTACGATGGTTTAAACCTAATTATGACGGTTTTTAGCCGTCATCAGGATTTGGTCGTAAGTTAAGTAACTTACGACGGCGACCCGTAGCCGTCGTATGTAAGCGTCTGGGCCATGTGCTGGGCTGGGCCATACCACTTACGACGACCTGAACCCCGCGTCGTAAGTAATTCGGTCTTACTTACGCCGTCGTAAGTAACATGAACTAACTTACGGCGGCTTGTATACAGGCTGTCGTAAGTTATGGTTTTAATTTTTTTTAAAAAACTAAAACTAGCTGCCCTGGCACAGTTGCCAGCCGAGACAAATCAAAGAGACATTCACACGGACAAACAATACAATACAGATTCAACGGTTCATTCATAATGTCCAAGAAAATCTAAAAACACATAACGGCTACACACTCCCCTCACGACTACCTCCGGAGCCGTGAACGTCTTCTTCGCGCGTCCCTCCCGGTGCCGGTAGCTGTGGAGATGGAGTCTGCGCTGTAACACCCTCAAATTCATTTCCTTGCATTGCATACATTTTTCATAGAGAAACATTATAAAAGAAATAGAAATGGAGAAAGAATCATAAAAATTGTGGGAAATGGGAAAAAGATAGCTGAAATGAGCCAATTCCAATTTGTCGAAGTGCGATGTCGACACTTGCCCGGGGCGCGGGACACGTGGCGCCTTCGGAGCTCACCCCTGCTGAAGGGATGAGGTCCGGCCCCGTGGGACACGTGGCACCTTCGGAGATCACCCCTGCGGAAGGGATGAGGTCCGGCCCCGCGGGACACGTGGCGCCTTCGGAGCTCACCCCTGCGGAAGGGATGAGGTCCGGCCCCGTGGGACACGTGGTGCCTTCGGAGCTCAACCGTGCGGAAGGGATGAGGTCCGGCCTCGCGGGACACGTGGCACCATTGGAGCTCATCTCTGTGGAAGGGATGAGGTCCGGCCTCGCGGGACACGTGGTGCCCTCGGAGCTCGCCTCTGAGGAGAAGGGAGGCTCGGCTCCGCTGGACATGTGGCGCCCTTGGAGCTCGCCTCTGAGGAGAAGGGAGGCCCGGCTCCGCTGGACACGTGACGCCCTCGGAGCTCGCCTCTGAGGAGAAGGGAGGTCCGGCACTGCTGGACACATGGCAGGCCCGGGACTCGCCTCTGAGGAGAAGGGAGGCCCGGCCCCGCCGGACACGTGGCGCCCTCGGAGCTCGCCCCTGCGAAGGGAGCGAGGCTCGGCTCTGCTGGCCCTGTGGCAGGCCCGGAGCTCGCCTCTGAGGAGAGGGGCGGCCCAGCCCCGCTGGACACGTGGCACCTGCGGAGCTCACTACTGCGGAGATGCGAGGTCCTTAGGCAGATTTTTCTCCTGTGCGTGGGAGTACCCGGTACTGTCACAATATCCCCAAGGCTGCCGCACCTAACTGAAAAGATAAGTTTGTTGAAATTCAAAATTGAGTTTGAATCTTATTTGAGCTCCAATTGGAGTAGGACTCCTCTTTTTCCCCTTATAAATAGAACCCAAAAACCCCCCTTGGTCGTAACCCCTTTATTTTTTCACCCTCCCGAGTCGACGACTTGGAGGTTCTAGCCCCCAACTCGCTGAGTTGGACACACCCCCCCCCCCCCCCCCGCCGGAGTTCAGTCGCCGGTGAGCCCCCGCTGCTGCCATTGCTAGGAGAAAGGCCCTGCCACCAAAGGGAAGTGAGGTAGGTCAGCACGAGCATTGCTCAGGGCATCCCACCAGTCAGCAGTGGCTCCCATAAGTTGGTGCGACGCGGAGAGAACCTTCTCTCGGTCATTGCACTGAACAATGGCAAGCTTTTTCTCCATGGATTTTAACCAATCATAGGCCTCCATGGGATCACTAGCTTGAGCAAAGGTGGGTGGTCGAGTCCTCATGAACTCACCCAACCTGTTATAAGCCGGTGGTGGTGGTGGCGGTGGTGCCGGAACGGGGTTTTGTGTAACACCCCAAAAATCTTGTTAAGACCCTAAATCATGTTAAGAGGGGAATTTAAAATTTTTTGGACGTGTTGCATGCTTTGCAACAATTTAAATTCAAACTGGAATTCAATTTAAATTCAAAACAGAAAAGAAATAGAAAAAGAAAAAAAGAAAACAGAGAAAAACCGGCCAGTGGGCCGAAACCCACCAGCCGGCCCAACCAGCACCCGCGCCAGCCCGCAGCCGCGCGCGCCTCTTCCTCCCACTGACAGGCGGGGCCCACCAGCCTTCTTCTTCCTCGCGCCCGCGCCGGGACTCTCTCACCCGAATAGAAACCGATCGGGAATTCTCGCGTATCCCAGCCGAATTTCGATCGGGGGCGACGCAAACTCGATCTAAACCACCCCGCCGCCCTCCCCCGTCTATAAAAACCCCGGCCTCGTTCTGTTTTTCCCACGCGATCCGCCGTTTTTACTCCGGTGAGAACCCGAGCCTTCTCTGGCGAATTCTGGCCGATCTACGCTCGGAAATTCTGATCTAACTCGCTGGTCTTGATCCACCGCCTCCGGGGAACCCTGCAGGTGCAGAAAACTCGGTGACTTGCGGTTCAAACACAGCGCCGACGAGCCTCGCCGTGGTTTCACTTCGGACCTCGTCGCCAACCGCCTTCCAGGACCTCCGAGCTCAAGAAAACCCCCGAGGTGAGATCCCCGACCTCCTCTCCACCGATCTATGCCATAAAATCACAGTTCTAGGAAGAATTCCCCAAGATCCGAAACTCTCTGGCGAGATCGCCGCCTCCCGACGCCGTGCGCCGCCGGCAGCGCTGTGGCAGACCGGAATCCGCTCATCCAGGATCGCAGAGGGTGGTGCCGCGCGATGCGACACCCGACAGCACACGTCATAAGAACATAATATATTACATGGGAAAAACAACTGAAACTGTACAAACAGGTACAAACTTCAGTTACAACTATTGTTTATGTTACACAGCGGAAGTCTACACTATACAACTCACGCCCGCCTATCTAGCAAAAGTTGGTTGCCCAGCCCTAGGGCAACCCACACTAGCTGCACTCCTCAGCTCAGCGCGGCGTGTACGGCTCCCACTCAGCCTGGTCCCCGACGGAGGGTAACCCTCGCCGGTGGACTCGTACTCCGAGTCCGTGGGTGGCTCCTCACCTGAAAAACACTTAAGCAGCAACCGTGAGCACGAAGGCTCAGCAAGGCTTAACCGACTCACCTAAGCATGAAACTCTACATGAGGGGTACCATGGACATAGGATAGTAACATTTCAGGAAAAGGACACGCCTACAATGTCATCCTTAGTTCATCTTTTAGCAACAAGTTAACAGTTCATGAAATCTGAAATTTAGTAAGCAGTATTTGGTGGCACACATGTAGCAATACAATTATATCAACCAGCAATATTGAATCAACATGTTTCATCCATTAATCTACGTCACGACTCAGTGACCAAGTGGTACTCTTCACCGCGAGGGACGGCGAATCGACTCGATATACACCTGCAGGGAAACCCAAAGAGCACGTCACGTACGCCCACCCGTGGAGCTGCACAGCACGCTCACTCGATGTCGTACGGGACAACCTTTCACCCAACAGCCCAAACGTCGAACCGGTCGCACCGAAATGAGCAGGAGGTTCCCCACACGGAGCATCTATCTATGCCCGTTGGCAGATTTCCACCTTGCTGCCCTCAACCTACACCTATAAATCGGTGTGCTATGCCTCGACGCCCGGAGGTTTAGGCTACATCGGTTTATCGGGGCCCATATATCCGATATGCCTTCGGTACGTTCAAACTTGATCAGCATGGGCCGCACACGGATCGGTCCTCAATCGACAAGGACAGGGCTGCGCACACAAGACTCTCTCTTGCTGCGCCCTAGCCCCTGCCTAGTCTCTTTTTCATTACTAAAGTGATCTCACATCACTCAACCGAACCCGTGTGTCCCAAGCCTATCTCGCAAGTAGATTCCACTACTCGACTTGTACCGAAGCCCTATGACTCTTTAAGCATAGCCTATCTACTCAAGGTCTTAGACACTACCCTCACTCGTTAAGGAACCTTTGGTTATGCAAGTGGGGTTTCATTCATCCTATACCTAATGCACATACATACTTCATATGACACATGTAAACAAAGGAAAAACTTATAAAAAGGTTAATGCAAACTGGGGCTTGCCTTGTTTCTGCTGGTCAGGGGTTAAGTCTTCGTCCGGAAGAAGGAAGTCCAGCACTTCCGGAGTCTCTTCTTCAACGGCTACACGTTAATGAAACACTACATGTTAATTTAGATGCAAATGTGAGTTTAGGGTAAGACTTCTACTATAAGTCCTAATAACCAGCCTCTAACATCTGGAACCTTGTTTAAGAATTTAAAAGTGAACTGAGTGTTGGTGGTTTGGCCTAGACTTAATCCCCCTGGTTAAATGCTAAGTGGTCTTCCCCCTTTTCCATATTAATCCGTCAAGTGGTTAAACAGGACAGGGGTGATCCAGAGCTCCAATGGAGCTGAGAATTTTTGTGTGAGTTCCTTGTCACAAGAAAACTCTCTGGACCAAACACTAGCACTTTTTATGGAGTGGTTTGCTCAGAATAATTCTCTTAGCAAATAAGAAAGGAAGAATTAATTCTGAGGTCAGACCCCTGTTCATGCCCAACTTAGTGAACTACAATTTCAATTATAGCTCATAGAGTTTGCATGAATTTTCCTAGCATTTTTGGAGTTAATATTTGCCCAGAACTGAATTTCCAAGTTTTGGAAATTCTCTGAAAATGTTTCTGTATTCAAATGAACACAGCACCTTCCAATTCGAATTTCTGTGACCAAATAAACTCCAAATGGTCTGAAACTTTTACAGGGGTTTACTAATGTCCTAAAGAACATTCTGGCAAAATTTGGAGATTTTTGGATGAACCAAACTCCCTCTAAAATTCTTTTGCTGAAAAGTTTTAAAGAATTTTCCAGAATTAATTAATGGTTTTCATACCAATTGGGTTGTATATTTGAACAGAGCTAGGCAAGATGAATCCAACCCAATTTGAATCACTAAATTTGGAGCTTCCTAGCAAAGGTTATGGATTTCTAAAGTTTGAGTGGAAACTGGAATTGTTTTACTATTGGAAAATAACCTGGGCCCACTCTTTAAATTGCAGCCAGTGAGAAGCGAGAACACACAGGGTTACTGGGTTTTCCTGTGCACAGCCACACGGAATCCTGGCCATATTTGATCCCGTTTTAAACTAGCCCTCACTGACTGGTGGGCCTGCCCCACCCTTCTTCTTCCTCCGAGCCCTCCTTCCCCCGCGCGCGCTAATCTCGCCGGACCGAGGCGGCGCCTCACCGGCTGAGTGTCTCCGGCCGTCTCCCGGCTGGAGGCTCGCCGCCTGGGGGTTTATGGGGTCGGGAAACATTTTTGTGGGCTCGGTTTAGGCGCTAGAGGATCGGAACGGTGCCGGCAGCGTGCGGCGGCCTCGGGGAATGATCGGCATCGTCGCCCGGTGGTCCTAGCCTGCCAACGACTCAGCCCATCCGTTCTAGAGCACCAGTGGGTGCTAGGGAAACCCGGCAAGTAAAGGCCAGCGCATGGCAACATCTCCAGAGGAGTTCTCACCGTGCGCCCGACTCCTGCCACGCGTTTGAGCGTGGAACGACATGAAATACCCCGCACTGTGTCAGTTTTCTAGCTAGGGTTGCGAAGAGAAATTGACCGCTAGCCAGTCTAGGTCCTGTGTGCACGATTTGGTGGCCTAAGAACGAAGATTAAGGATGAATTTGATGGATTCTTACCCGGAGGTCCGAGTGGATGTGCCGGGAGAAAAACGTCAAATTGACGCTCGATGGTCCACCGTCGGGGCTGCGGCTTGGCTAGTAGCAGCGTGACTATCCGGTGCGTCTTCGAGTGGCCTAGCTCGGCCAGGAAAGCCTCGGGTTCGAGCTGCCCACGGTGAGCCCGTGCCGGCTGTTCTTCTCGGTCACCGCCGATAGTCTCCGGGCTAGGTTCTGGGCAGTTAAACTCGATTGTCTTCGGCCGGAGGAGGTAGAGGGCGAGTGGCTGGTGTGGTTTTTGGCTAGGGGGGGGGTGCTGCACGCGAGAGCTCGGCCGAATCCTCACGGGAAGTCGATCGGCGGCAGTCGGGTCGGTCAGCGCGAGGCACGGGAGCAGTGATGATCTTCATGTGGCCGCGCGTGTTACCGCCGCTGCAGTCAGTCCTCCACGGCGCGCTGGCTCGTGCGGTGTCCCTCCCTCTCGGGCGCGGGAGCAGGAGCTGGCGGCCTGTGTTCGACCGGCGTCGGGGAGAACAGGCCACGCTCAGTTTGGAGAACAGTCCTCCCACTGACTTGTGGGCCCCCCTCTCCCCCTAATCTCTTTTTCCAAATTCTGCTGCAAATATCTCAGCTACTCTCCATTTAATGAGAGACTTAGCCTCCAAGTATTGGTTTGAATTTGAGTTCTCAAATTCAAACTTTGTTTGGTTAAATTTGCTTCATATTTAAACTGAAATCAAATTCAGTTTTGAATTCTTGCAAATTTAGCTCTTGACAAGATGAGCTCCAATGGAGATGAAAATTGGTGGGTTTACTCAGAAAAATGTGCTGAGTATAGATATGGAGCTAACTTTTGAATTTGGGTGATGAAAGTTGCTGCAATTTGAATTTACATTCAAATTGGCCTCTTTTTGAAATAACCCAAAAGTGCCTCAAAAAGTGTTGAATTTGCATGAGCTTTGGACTGAACCTTCCCAAGACTTTTTAAATTCTAGGGGTGAGCTCAACCTCTCATGTTCATGTGTAGAAACCCTACTTTGTGAAAGTGAAGGCTTTCCCCTCTAATCATTCTTTTGATGGAGGTTACTTGCTCTTCACAACATTTCCTAAGGTGTCCACAATAAAAACTGTGGTGTTGTGAGGTGAAGAAAAGTTTTTGCAAGTCCCTTTTCTTGGGCTTTTACATCCCTCCCCCCTTAAAAGAATCTCGTCCCGAGATTATAAAAGAAGAGATGGCGATGTAATAGGGACTTACCCGTGTTGAGAAGCCATGAACTCTGGGTAATTTGAGCCAAGGAACTCCTCGCTCTCCCACGTCGCTTCTTCGGCGGTGTGGTTGCTCCAGAGTATTTTGTAGAACCACAACGTTCTGCTGCGTGTGGTCCTGGCTTCCTCATCAAGAATTCCCACCGGATACACATCATATGTTAAATCCGGTTTCAGCTTGCCGATGTCTTCGGTAGGAACAGCAGCTGTATGCTTCAAGCATTTTCGCAGTTGCGAAACATGGAAAACATCATGGACACCAGCCAGAGATGCCGGTAGCTCCAATCGATACGCTGCTGGTCCACACTTCTCGGTGATAGCGTAGGGTCCAATAAAACAGGGAGCGAGCTTCCCCTTCACACCGAACCGGTGCACGCCCTTCATCGGAGACACACGGAGGTACACGTGTTCCCAACGTCAAAGTGCAACGGCCTACGCCTCTTATCAGCGTAGCTCTTCTACCGGGATTGAGCGGCTTTTAAATTGGCTTGAATTGTCCGAACGCGCTCTTCGGCGTCGTTCACCACATCAACCCCGAATGTGACCCTTTCACCGGACTCGCACCAATTTAATGGGGTGCGGCATTTACGACCGTAGAGAGCTTCATAGGGTGCCATCTTGATACTCGCCTGATAGCCGTTGTTGTATGAGAATTCCGCCAATGGTAGGTGATTATCCCAGTTCCTACCATGGTGGATGGCACATACTCTCAACATGTCCTCCAGAACTTGATTCACCCTCTCTGTCTGGCCATCTGTCTGAGGGTGGTAGGCGGAGCTCCTAATCAGTTTAGTACCCAAAGCAGCGTGCAACTGCTCCCAAAAGCGAGATACAAACAATGCACCTCGGTCTGAGACTATGGTCTTGGGTACACCATGCAGGCATAGAATCCTGGCAATGTATAACTCCGCATATCGGTTGGCATGGAAATGTGTATGCACGGGAATGAAGTGAGCTGACTTGGTCAGTCGGTCAACGATCACCCATATGGAATCATGCTTGTTGGCTGTTAAGGGTAATCCCACAATGAAATCCATGCTCACATCTTCCCATTTCCATGCTGGAATTTTCAGGGGTTGCAGCAGCACTGATTTCCTCATATGATCAGCCTTCCCTCGTCTACACGTATCACACTCGGATACGTACTTAGCTATCTCCCGCTTCATCCGTGTCCACCAAAATTTCTTTTTCAAATCTTGGTACATTTTGTTGCTGCCCGGATGAATGGAGTACTTAGACAAGTGAGCTTCATCGAGGATCTTCTTTCTCAATTCCATATCCCGGGGTACGACTATGCGGTCATTAAACCACAGCGTCCCCTCATCATCCTTCTGGAAACACTTGATATCTCCATTGTCTATCTGCCTCCGGAGATGTGCCATGCCTTTATCCGTCTTCTGAGCTGCAATGATATCCTCCCTAATAGTGGGGATGAGGGCAAGGTTGTACAGCGATCCAAAAGGAACCAAGTATAAACTTGGCTCTTCCTCCTCCACCGGTGTAATGGTGAGGTGATGGACATGTGATTTCCGACTCAGCGCGTCGGCAACCACATTCGCCTTGCCGGGGTGGTAATGGATCTCAATATCATAATCTTTGATCAGTTCTAACCACCTCCTTTGCCTCATGTTCAGCTCCTTCTGGGTGAAAATATATTTCAAGCTCTTGTGGTCGGTGTAGAGATGCACCAGATTCCCCAGGAGATAGTGCCTCCACATTTTCAGCGCCAAAACCACTGCAGCAAGTTCCAGGTCATGAGTGGGATAATGCTGCTCATGGTTCCGAAGTTGGCGTGAGCCATATGCGACCACACGTCCTTCCTGCATCAACACGCAGCCGAGCCCAATACCGGACGCGTCACAGTACACGTCGAAGGGCTTTGTTGTATCCGGCTGAGCTAAGACCGGGGCTGTTGTGAGATGCTTCACCAATGTTCGGAACGCTCCTTCACACGCCGTGTTCCAAACATATTTCTTCCCTTTCTTCAGCAACTCTGTCATCGGCTTAGCGAGCTTGGAGAAGCTTGGAATGAATCTCCGGTAGTATCCTGCTAACCCGAGGAAGCTTCTGACTTCATGAACTGAAGTGGGAGCTTTCCATTTCAACACTTGCTCTATTTTACTTGGGTCAACCGCAATGCCTTCAGCTGAGATGATATGTCCCAAGAATGGCACTTGGCTGATCCAAAATTCACATTTGCTGAACTTGGCGTAAAGCTTGTGGTCTCGCAATCGTTGAAGAACGATCCGCAAGTGTTCGGCATGTTCGGCTTCTGTCTTGGAGTAAACCAAGATATCGTCGATGAACACTACCACGAACTTGTCCAGCTCTGGCATGAACACCGAGTTCATGAGATACATGAAATGGGCTGGAGCATTTGTGAGACCAAAGGACATGACGAGATATTCATATAGGCCGTATCTCGTTGAGAACGCCGTCTTCGGAATATCCTCCGCCCGGATTTTTATCTGGTGATATCCAGAGCGAAGGTCCATCTTGGAGAACACACTGGCACCCACAAGTTGATCAAACAATATGTCGATGCGGGGCAGTGGGTACTTATTCTTGATGGTGACGGCGTTGAGCGGCCGGTAATCCACACACAGCCTCAGGGTTTCATCCTTCTTCTTTACAAACAGCGCCGAGCATCCCCAAGGCCAGGAACTCGGCCTAATGAAACCCTTGCTCAACAGATCATTGAGCTGTTCCTTCAGTTCAGCCAGCTCATTGGGAGCCATTTTGTATGGTCTCCGTGATATGGGCATAGTCCCGGGTGCAAGTTCAATCTTGAACTCGACATCCCGCTCAGGTGGCATGCCCGGAAGATCATCCGGGAACACATCAGGATACTCCCGGACTACGGGGATGTCCTCTAACTTGAGAGCTTCAGCGTTATTAATCGCTAAAACTTCCCAGACTGGCATGTCTAACACCATGGAATGCGGACGGTGGAATGGAGAATTTAAGTGAACCGTCCGTGTCCGAGTCTCTAGGACAGTGCCATGGTATTGTAGCTATGACATCCCTAAGATTGCATCAATCTTTTGTCCCATAAGGATTATCAAGGTGGTGGGATATAGTTTCCCACCTAAGCACAGAGGTGCCTTTGGAATCATCATATTAGCTGAAATCTTCCCTCCCGGTGAGCAGATCATATAAGTGCAGTCGGTTGGGAAGACTTGCAATTGATGTTTAGCCACATAGGATGCACTTATAAAGCTGTGGGTTGCCCAGAATCAAATAATATGACGATGGCTTGATTGTTGAGAGTAAACGTACCCGCCAGCATGTTGTCTCCCTCTGGGGCGTCCTCATTGTCGAGGTTGTGGACGCCCCCAGTCCGCTGACCAACCTTTTTCACCGGAGGTCGGCCTCGAGCACCGCCCTGGAGCTGGGCTTGCCCGCTGCTCTGCTGCCCCTGGGGACAGTCCTTCGCGAAGTGGCCCACCTGGCCACACGTGAAGCAGGTGAAACGGGGCGGTCCCCCGCTGATCGGTGGACGGAATCCAGGGGCGCGTTGTGGCGGTGGAAACGCCCGGGGTACCGTCTGCTGCTGCTGTTGCTGTCTTGGTGGTGGCATCGGCGGACGGAACGAGGGTGACTGGAACGGACGTCCCCCGAACCGTTGAGGTCGCGCCGGTGGATGCCACTGCTGCCCGGATGGTGTCCGATACACCATACGGTACTTCTGGGGCGCGCCACCACCGCTGCTAGGTGGAGTGCTGCGCTTCCTCTGCTCAGCTGCCAACTCCCGCTGAGCATCCTCTTGCATGATCGCGGCATTGACTAAGTCGTTAAATGTGCCGCGATTCCACTGAACGAGATGGGTCTTCATTTCGGGGTGTAACCCCCGATAGAAGTGTTCCCGCTTTTTCTCCTCGGTGGAGATGTAGTCTGACACATATTGCGCCAGATGGTTGAAGGCACGGGAGTAGTCATGGGCACTCCTCCCGCCCTGCTTCAGCTCCAAGAATTCTTGGAACTTCCTCTTCATGATTCCGGGAGGAATGTGGTAGGCGCGGAACGCCTCCCGGAACTCTTGCCATTCCACGGCATGGCCAGCCGGACGTGAGGCGACATAATTCGCCCACCACGCACCAGCGGCACCGTGGAGCTGCTGTGCTGCGAACAGGGTCTTCTGCCGCTCCGTACATTGGAGCAGCCTGAACTTGGACTCGATGGTCCGCAGCCAGTTGTCCGCCTCCAGTGGTTCCTCAGCTTCGTTGAACACTGGAGGGTGCGTACTCATGAAATCCGAGTACGACACATCACGGGGCTCCCGAGGCCCTCTATCTTGACGTCCCCCCGCCTGGGACATATTCTGCACGATCGTGCGGAGCAGGTCGGTCTGCTCCTCATGACCTCCCACCAATGCCGCTATCACATCCGCTAGAGTAAGCGGAGGCGGCGGTGGTGGCTGCTGCTGCGGGGTGCTGTCGTAGGCCGGTGGCTGGGAGTCATCGCCTCCCCCTTGGATAGAGCCACCTACCTCGTGCGTGGTCCTAGTGCGAACCATCTGCAACCATACGACAATAATATCAGTCCCGCAACATTTGCATGCAGTCCAATTAAAATGGGCGTAAAAACATTATGACAACAAAAACATGCGATATATCTCGTAAGTAGATAATGTAATAACTTTGCACAAGCTACCCCATTACCAGACCAAACACAAGCTAGATTAATCCAATTTTATGAACCTCCTCTTTGGAAGCTCACCATAACTAGGTTTGGTCACTACGAGACATTACCATCGCGTTGTCATCACGTATCCACCCGTAGGGTACAACACCCTCTCCAAAGAGTTCAACTGTCATTCTTCTGTCATAATGACCAGTTTCTACCTATTCCAAGTTTTGATCTGGTTCTGGGCATTTTCATGACTCAAGTTGAATACCAAATTTAAAGTTAACTTCAGTATCTTTACAACGAGTATTCATTTGCCCTCAGATCAGCTTTGGTTAAAAAGTTATGCTAATTCAAAGTCAACAGAATTTCTGGGAGAATTTTAACAGCACCTCCCTTGGAAGTGGCTGTTTTCAACCCTGGTTTCCACTGAAATCTGTGCTGAAATTTCAGAAACTTTGAATTGCAAAGATATCACACATCTTTTACTATTTCTAAGGATGTATTATATACTAATTTTTTATTTTTCACCTGGGAGTTATGTTTGAAAAACAGAACAGCTCAGAGAATGTTTTACTCTGTCCGGGTTCTGGACAGTTTACATTCCTTTGAAATTTAAGCCAGCTTAAGGTGTGTTTCAGCTCTGGGAGTCTACAACAAAGTTGTAGAGTACTTAAATACCTTTCCAGAACTATATAGCACACCTCTCTGGGCTAAAAGACCTGTGAGTTATGCCCTGTGGAAGATCAGCAAACTTGCTGTCCAAAACAGAGCACTCTGATACGCCTACAATATCTCGGTACTACGTTCCTCACAAAAGAAAATCCTAACCGGATCATACCGGCATATACGTCTCAAGTGTGGCACTAAACGGTATCTCGCACACGTTTACTACACGGATACATACGTGGTTAGTATCTGCAGAAAACCAAACAATAATGGTACACTCAAAGGTTGTTCGTCCCAGGCAGTTCCATATTTGAAAGTAAATACAAACGCCCGTATCATTGTCATACGGCCGTCCTTGAGTTAGGTCACGTCTCAAGGTACGTGATCGTGTTTCAACACCACACGACGGGGAACCCGAGTATGTCATGAACGGGTCGTCACGGTTGGGAATGTTATCAACCCAACAGATACTCCTGGGCTATTTCCAGACGAACACACTCTCGCGTTACTGACCACGCTATGGGGTCTCCACTTACTTGCCTAATGCACGCTAGGGATCACCTTTCATATGAACTCAGGAACATGAAGAGTTCAAGAGTTTCATATTGACATCTCACACCAAGCTGTGAGACTCCATCCCTGAACCACGTTCCTCGTCAGGGAGCTAACCGAAATTGAACCGCTTTCGGTGGCTTTCCTTACCATACTTACCAGAGCGTAGGTGCGTCGTTACATAATTAAAATTCAGAATTATAACACATAGGTTAGTATTTGCCACTTTAAGTAACTATACTAATATAGTCCTTACTTGGGCAGCTACCGATTCCTCACCGTAACCTAAGTTTTCCCAGTACTGTGCTATCCCCAATGCAGCTCTGATACCAGGCTGTGGCGGACCGGAATCCGCTCATCCAGGATCGCAGAGGGTGGTGCCGCGCGATGCGACACCCGACAGCACACGTCATAAGAACATAATATATTACATGGGAAAAACAACTGAAACTGTACAAACAGGTACAAACTTCAGTTACAACTGTTGTTTATGTTACACAGCGGAAGTCTACACTATACAACTCACGCCCGCCTATCTAGCAAAAGTTGGTTGCCCAGCCCTAGGGCAACCCACACTAGCTGCACTCCTCAGCTCAGCGCGGCGTGTACGGCTCCCACTCAGCCGTGGTCCCTGTAACAGCCCTAACTTTTGTAAAGTTTGGTTTCAACTTATAAAACAGAGTTAAGGTGAAGAAAGGCTATAGTTGTGTCATATGAAATGATGAACACACAAATGGACATGTGAGGGAGTTAAAAATTTCCTCTAGCCCATGCTCAACACATGTTAACCTAGGGGAAAGAATTACACTCCCAAAAACTCTAATTCATGTGCACCTCTTCTATGAGTAGAGTGGAGGAAATTTAAACACAATTTTGATCTTTTAAAAGGATTCATATTCAGATTGCCAAATACTTGCAAAGGAATTCACCAATGCAATTCTCAGGTATTAAGGAGCTTCTGGTCCAAATTGGAATAATTTTGAAGCTCGTATACTATTTATTCCGAGGATTAAATGAGGCCACGTTCAAATTCAAACTTAAATTTGAATTTTGAACCAAACAAACTCAATTTCAAAATCTGATTTCAGATTTAAGTTCCTCATAATTTCTTTGACCTATCCTCCAAGTTTGATCACAATTGGAGCTCATTTGCTATTTTAAATCGAATTGAGGGATAAGAAGCAAAAATTGGGGCTGTGGACCCCACCGGTCAGTCTCACAAGAATGAGACCGACTCTGCTCTGTTCTTCAGCGACGGAGCGCTCGACAGCAGCTCCTCCCGAGTCTCTGCCGATGCCACCTCCTGCTTCGATCTTTTGCCGTCCTAATCCACGCCCAGGAGTGCAGCAACACCATTTTGCCTTCTCCCAACCGAGCTCCCGCTCTCTGTTCGTCCTCCCGAGCAGAACAGTGCCCCTCCTTCTCTCAATCCTACACAGCCACCTGAGCGACGGATGATCGAGGTCTCCACAGCAAAGATCATCTCATACACATGCTCTAGCCGGCTAGACACTTTACCCCGCAGTCCTGAGTTCACCGGTGCCTAGAAACGGCAAAGTTTCCACTGTCCCGAACTGAAACTGAAGAAGCTGGAACTGATCACCGTGGACAGCCCAAACCAGAAGGGATCACGCCCAAGCAAGCCACCCCATCTGTGCACCTACAAGCCTAGTTGCTCACCCCCAAAGCTCAGCCCCAGCCATTGATCACAGAGGGAGAATTTCAAGTTTTTCTCCCGGGCGGAAGAAACGGACCTTGAGGTAAGGAATTCTAAAATTCGTCCTCAATTCGTGTTTGTTGGGTCTCAAACTTCACACACAGGATGTTAACTGACTAGCACACCTCCTCCATCGATTTTAGACCAAGAAATTGAGTGTAGAGTGAGCAATCCGAGCTCTTTTAGAGGGTATGCCGCTGGACCCTATCGGGTGCACGGTGCCGATAGGTTTAGAGCCCTCTCCAGCTTGTTTAGACCTCATGCCGGTCTTCTACATGATCTCCTGGTTCTGTAGAGCCCAAGAACCGACCATTTGGTGGAGAATTCACCGTGCAAGACCTCGCCGGAGCTCTAGGGTTTGCTGTGACCGGTGCGCCCTGTTTTCCGGCGAGTTTCAGCCGCCGGTGACCTCACCAACGTGTTCAGCGTGGGGAAATATGGGGGGCGGGCAGCAGGGGGTCTGGAGGTGGCTGGGAACTGGTTTTCCGGCGACCTCGCCGGAGTGGGCCGCCACTGGTGTGTTTGGCGCGAGTCTGGAGGTTAGGGATGACAGGTGGGACCCACTGTCAGCATTTAAACATTTTCCAGATTTTCCCACTCTAGTTCAAACTTTGGAGAGCCATAACTTTGTGTAGGAGTGTCCAACAATTGTGAAACAAATTTTGTTGGATTCCTCTAAAAGAGTACTATCCACGGGTGCAGGCCAATGTTTACGAAAATCCCTGGATTTGGCTCATTAATTCATTTAAGTAAAACATTGTATGAATCTTTACAGGAGTTATATTTATTGGAAAATTCCCAAATTTGGACAGGACATTCTTCCAAAATTCCTGGAACTCCAGTAAAAATTTCAGAGGCATTGGACCTTATTTGCTTGGTCAAATGATGTGTTCATTCCTTATGTCTCTGAAAAATAGGAAAATAAACAGAGACAATTTTCAGCTTTTTCCCAATCCTTGTAAAATCCATATCTCCATGTAGGAAACACCAAAAATGATAAAACCAATTCCTATGGACTCAGGACATTTTGTACTTCACAAAAAGTCTACTTTGCAGCATAGGAAATGTAAAAGCCCAAGAAAAGGGACTTGTAAAAACTTTTCTTCATCTCACAACACCACAATTTTCATTGTGGACACCTTAGGAAATGTTGTGAAAAGCATGTAACCTCCATCAAAAGAGTGATTAGAGGGGAGAGTCTTCACTTTCACAAAGTAGGGTTTATACACATATGATCACACAATGAGGAATTCAAAACTGTTGTGTCCAAACTGTTGTTTGCAGCAGCTAACACAACGATCAAGTGGCATATTTGGATTCCTTAGGTCCAAATTAGTGGGGAGGCAAAGTTTCATTAATTTTTGAAAAGTCTTGCTGCCCATTTTTCCAAAGGAAATCAAATGTGCAAAGAATTCAAATGAATATTTGAATTTGCATGGAATTTGTCCAAACTTGTCAAATGAGCTCAGTTTCCAATTTTCAAACAACTGGGTTGGATAATTGTCAAACTTTGGAGATATTTTGAGGAAAAGAGGTACTGAGTTGTGGGGCCCACATGTCATAGGAATGAGTATACTTAACACTTAAGTTTCTCTCTGGACTTCACTCCACCGAGGTGTAACCCCGGGGCGACACCGAGCGGCCGCCCCCGTCGACCGAGGCTCCACCTCCTGCTCCCATTTCGCGCTGGCCTGCTCCTTATCCCGGAAACCGGCTGCAGCACGTTGCCATCTTCGCTTTGATCGCGCGCTAGCTGTTCTTCCCACGCGCAAACAGCAATCGGCGCTCACCGCCGCACTCCTTTCTCCCCGATCGCCGGCCTCAACCAAACCTCGGTTGTGCGCACCGGCAGTACAGAAAAGCAGCGCCTGTGCCTGCTCTCCCACACCAGCCCCGCAACCCCAAAGGCCCTAGCCTGTGACGCGCACAATTCGGCAAACGGCGCCGAGAAAACAGAGCTGTCCGGCGGAGAACCGAAGCTGGTCTCACGTGGACAGACCCACCCAGAGCTTCTCAGGCCCGAGCTAGAGCACCCTCGGATGCGCTGGTAGCCCCTGATGCTCGTCCCCGAGGCTCAAGCCATGAGATGATCTACTAGACTCGAATTTGGAAAAAAATCGCCGTCGGGCACCATCCGACCTCCTGATACGGTAATACCAAATTCGATCGTCCCTCTCGTTCTTAGGCTGTGAAACCTTGCACACAGGACTGCCACTAACCGGCGATCAGTAGTCCTTCACAACCCTAGTTGGAAATATGCACGTAGACCGCATGAAATCCAGAATTTCCGACCTCAAACGCGGAGGAGGCTTCGGGTGCACGGTGAGGCACCATTAGCCGCCGGTCCCGAGCAGTTTTGAGACTAGGTCGAGCATCCCTTTGGTCCACTGGTGCTGTAGCGCCTTTCCACCGAGGTCTGGGCAGGCTAGGGTGACCGGGCGACGTTGCCGAACCAGTCCAGAGACGCCGCACCGTGGCCAGCTAGGTTAGAGCCATCGCCGACTGGGGAAGAGTGTTCCATCGTGTTCAGCACGGGAAATTAGGCCCTAGCGGCGAGGGAGAGCTCGGGGGATGGCCGGGAGGCCGGAATCCGTCGAACTCCGGCGAGCCCGGCGGCGCGCAGGCGCGGGTGGCCGGAGGTAGAAGACGACCGGTGGGTCCCGCCCGTCAGCGACGGTTTTTCAAATATTTGATCAGCTGTGGCGCAGGGATCTGGTGTGGAGGCGCGGGAAATAACCTGTAGCCTCGTGTGGCTTGCCCCGACGCGTGACACCTGTCCCCGGACCCACAGCCAGTATTTGAACATTTTAGGGAATTTCAGTTTTAGTTCAAACTTTGAATAGCTACAACTTCGGGTAGGAGAATCCAAAAATTGTGAAACAAATTTCGTTGGATTCCTCTGATAGAGTACTATCCAAATGTAGAACCCAATTTATATGAAACCCTTTGATTAATTCTGGAAAATTCTTTAAAGCTTTTCAGAAAAAGAATTTTAGAGGGAGTTTGGTTCATCCAAAAATCCCCAAATTTTGCCAGAATGTTCTTTAGGACATTAGTAAACCCCTGTAAAAGTTTCAGACCGTTTGGAGTTGATTTGGTCAGAGCAATTCAAATTGGAAGGTGCTGTGTTCATTTGAATGCAGAAACATTTTCAGAGAATTTCCAAAACTTGGAAATTCAATTCTGGGCAAACCTTGACTCCAAAAATGCTAGGAAAATTCATGCAAACTCTATGAGCTATAATAGAAATTGTAGTTCATTAAGTTGAGCATGAACAGGGGTATTACCTCAGAATTAATTCTTCCTTGCTGATTTGCCAAGAGAATTATTCTGAGCAAACCACTCCATGAAAAGTGCTAATGTTTGGTCCAGAGAGTTTTCTTGTGACAAGGAACTCACACAAAAATTCTCAGCTCCATTGGAGCTCTAGATCACCCCTATCCTGTTTAACCACTTAAGGGATTAAGATGGAAAAGGGGGAAAACCACTTAGCATTTAACCATGTGATTAAGTTCAAGCCAAACCACCAACACCAGTTCATCTTTAAATTCTTAAACAAAGTTCCAGGTGTTAGAGGCTGGTTATTAGAACTAATAGTAGAAGTCTTACTCTAAAACTCACATTGGCATCTAAATTAACATGTAGTTTTTCATTAACGTGTAGCCGTTGAAGAAGAGACTCCGGAAGTGCTGGACTTCCTTCTTCCGGACGAAGAACTAACTCCTGACCAGCAGCAAAAAGGCAAGCCCCGGTTTGCATTAACCCTTTTATAAGTCTTACTTTGTTTACATGTGTCATATGAAGTATGTATGTGCATTAGGTATAGGATGAATGAAACCCCACTTGCATAACCAAAGGTTCCTAAAAGAGTGAGGGTAGTGTCAAGGACCTCGAGTAGACCGGCTATGCTTAATGAGTCATAGGACTTTGGTACAAGTCGAGTAGTTGGAATCTACTCGCGAGATAGGCTTGGGACACACGGGTTCGGTTGAGTGATGTGAGATCACTTTAGTAATAAAAATGAGACTAGGCAGGGGCTAGGGCGCAGCAAGAGAGAGTCTTGTGTGCGCAGCCCTGCCCGTGTCGATTGAGGACCGATCCGTGTGCGGCCCTGCTGAACAAGTATTGAACGTACCGAAGGCATATCGGATATATGGGCCCCGATAAACCGATGTAGCCTAAACCTCCGGGCGTCGAGGCATAGAACACCGATTTATAGGTGTAGGTTGAGGGCAGCAAGGTGGAAATCTGCCAACGGGCATAGAGAGATGCTCCGTGTGGGGAACCTCCTGCTCGTTTCGGTGCGACCGGTTCGACGTTTGGGCTGTTGGGTGAAAGGTTGTCCCGTACGACATCGAGTGAGCATGCTGTGCAGCTCCACGGGTGGGCGTACGTGACGTGCTCTTTGGGTTTTCCCTGCAGGTGTATATCGAGTCGATTCGCCGTCCCTCGCGGTGACGAGTACTGCTTGTTCACTGCGTCGTAACGTAGACTAATGGATGAAATATGTTGATTCAATGATGCTGATTGATATAATTGTATTGCTACATGTGTGCCACCAAATACTGCTTACTAAATTTCAGATTTCATGAACTGTTAACTTGTTGCTAAAAGATGAACTAAGGACGAACTTGTAGGCGTGTCGTTTTGCTGAAATGTTACTAACCTATGCCTTGGTATACCTCATGTAGAGTTTCATGCTTAGGTGAGTCGGTTAAGCCTTGCTGAGCCTTCGTGCTCATGGTTGCTGCTTAAGTGTTTTTCAGGTGAGGAGCCACCCACGGACTCGGAGTAAGAGTCCACCGGCGAGGGTTACCCTCCGTCGGGGACCACGGCTGAGTGGGAGCCGTACACGCCGTGCTGAGCTGAGACGTGCAGCTAGTGTGGGTTGCCCTAGGGCTGGGCAACCGACTTTTGCTAAATAGGCGGGCGTGAGTTGTATAGTGTAGTCTTCCGCTGTGTAATAGAACAATAATTGTAACTGAAGTTTGTACTTGTTTGTACAGTTTCAGCTGTTTTTCCCATGTAATATATTGTGTTCTTATGACGTGTGCTGTCGGGTGTCGCATCGCGCGGCACCACCCTCTGCGATCCTGGATGAGCGGATTCCGGTCCGCCACAGCCTGGTATCAGAGCTGCAGTGGGGATAGCACAGTACTAAAGGACTGCATTATGGGAAAAACTTAGGTATACGGTGAGGAATCGGTAGCTGCCCAAGTAAGGACTATATTAGCATAGTTACTTAAAGTGGCAAAGACTAACCTATGTGCTATAATTCTGAATTTAAATTATGTAACGACGCACCTACGCTCGGGTAAGTATGGTAAGGAACGCCACCGAAAGCGGTTCAATTTCGGTTAGCTCTCCCTGACGAGGAACGTGGTTCAGGGATTTGTCTCATAGCTTGGTGTGAGACGTCAATATGAAACTCTTGGAATCTTCATGTCCCTGAGTTCATATGAAACGCTGATCCCTAGCGTGCATTAGGCAAGTAAGTGGAGACCCCATCGCGTGGTCAGTAACGCGAGAGTGTGTTCGTCTGGAAATAGCCCAGGAGGACATACGCAGCGCTTGCCATCGGCGTGCCCTGCAGGGCAGTAGGTGGTATCTGTTGGGTTGATAACATTCCCAACCGTGACGACCCGTTCATGACATACTCGGGTTCCCCGTCGTGTGGTGTTGAAACACGATCACGTGCCTTGAGACGTGACTTAGCTCAAGGACGGCCGTATGGAAATGATACGGGCGTTTGTATTTACTTTTAGATATGGAACTGCCTGAAATGAACAAACTTTGAGTGCACCATCATTGTGTGGTCTTCTGCAGGTACTAACCACGTATTGTATCCGTGTAGAAAACGTGTGCGAGAGACCGTTTAGTGCCACACTCGAGACGTATATACCGGTATGATCCGGTTAGGATTTTCTTTTGTGAGGAACGTAGTACCGAGATATTGTAGGCATATGCATGAGTATAATGATAACGAAGAATTAAAAATCTATAGGTTCAACAGTTAGGACCCTGGTTGGGTATAAGAATGAGATAGGGATGAGTGTAGTTCCAAAAAGACTGAAAAACAGAGTCCTCTGTTTTGGGCAGCATGTTTGCTGATCTTCAACAGGGCATAACTCACAGGTCTTTTAGCCCAGGGAGGTGTGCTATATAGTTCTGGAAAGGTATTCAAGTACTCTACAACTTTGTTGTAGACTTCCAGAGCTGAAACTCGCCTTGAGATGGCTGAAATCCCAGAGGAATGTAAACTGTCCAGAACCAGGGCAGAGTAAAACATCCTCTGAACTGATCTGTTTTTCAAACATAACTCCCAGTAGAAAAATCTAAAATTGTCATATAATACATCCTTAGAAAGAGTAGAAGATGTTTGACATCTTTGCAATTCAAAGTTTCTGAAGTTTCAGCACAGAATTTAGTGGAAATCAGGATTGGAAACAGCCACTTCCAAGGGAGGTGCTGTTAAAATTCTTCCAGAAATTCTGCTAACTTTGAATTAGCATAACTTTTTAATCAAAGCTGATCTGGGGGCAAATGAGTACCTCGTTGGAAAGATACTAAAGTTAACTTTAACTTTGGTATTCAACTTGAGTCATGAAAATGCCCATAACCGGATCAAAACTTGGAATAGGTAGAAACTGGTCATTCTGACGGAAGAATGACAGTTGAGCTCATTGGAGAGGGTGTTGTACCCTAAGGGCGATAATAATGTCTCGTAGAGACCAAACCCAGTTATGGTGAGCTTCCAAAGAAGGGGTTCATCAAGTTGGATTAAACTAACTTGTGTTTGGTCTGGTAATGGTGTAGCTTGTGCAAAGTTATTACATTATCTGCTTACGAGATATTTCGCATGTTTTGTTGTCATAATGTTTTTCCGCCCAGTTCTATTGGACTGCATGCAAAATGTTGCGGGACTGATGGTTAATGTCGTATGGTTGCAGATGGTTCGTACTAGGACCACGCACGAGGTTGGTGGCTCTAGCCAAGGTGGAGGCGATGACTCCCAGCCACCGGCCTACGACAGCACCCCGCAGCAGCAGCCACCACCGCCGCCTCCGCTTACTCTAGCGGATGTGATAGCGGCATTGGTGGGAGGTCGTGAGGAGCAGACCGACCTGCTCCACACAATCGTGCAGAATACGTCCCAGGCGGGAGGACGTCAAGAGCGAGGGCCTCGTGAGCCCCGCGAAGTGTCGTACTCGGATTTCATGAGTACGCACCCTCCGGTGTTCACCGAAGCTGAAGAACCACTGGAGGCGGACAACTGGCTACGGACTATCGAGTCCAAGTTCGGGCTGCTCCAGTGTACGGAGCGGCAGAAGACACAGTTCGCAGCACAGCAGCTCCACGGTGCCGCTGGTGCGTGGTGGGCGAATTATGTCGCCTCACGTCCGGCTGGCCATGCCGTGGAATGGCAAGAGTTCCGGGAGGCGTTCCGCGCCTATCACATTCCTCCCGGAATAATGAAGAGGAAGTTCCAAGAATTTTTGGAACTGAAGCAGGGCGGGAGGAGTGCCCACGACTACTCCCGTGCCTTCAACCATCTGGCGCAGTATGCATCAGACTACATCTCCACGGAGGAGAAGAAGAGGGAGCACTTCTATCGGGGGTTACATCCCGAAATGAAGACCCACCTCGTACAATGGAACCGCGGCACATTCAACGATCTAGTCAATGCCGCCATCATGCAAGAGGACGCTCAGCGGGAGTTAGCAGCTGAGCAGAGGAAGCGTAGCGCTCCACCTAGCAGCGGTGGGAGTGGCGCTCCCCAGAAGTACCGTATGGTGTATCGGACACCATCCGGGCAGCAGTGGCAACCACCGGCGCGACCGCAACGGTTCGGGGGACGTCCCTTTCAGGCACCTCCGTTCCGTCCGCCGATGCCACCACCAAGACAGCAACAGCAGACGGTAACCCGGGCGTTTCCACCGCCACAACGCGCCCCGGGTTTCCGTCCACCGATCAGCGGGGGACCGCCCCGTTTCACCTGCTTCACGTGTGGCCAGGCGGGCCACTTTGCGAAGGACTGTCCCCAGGGGCAGCAGAGCAGCGGGCAAGCCCAGTTTCAGGGCGGTGCTCGAGGCCGACCTCCGGCGAAGAAGGTTGGTCAGCGGACTGGAGGCGTCCGCAACCTCGACAATGAGGACGCCCCAGAGGGAGACAACGTGCTGGCGGGTACGTTTACTCTCAACCATCAAGCCATCGTCATATTATTTGATTCGGGTGCAACCCACAGCTTTATAAGTGCATCCTATGTGGCTAAACATCAATTGCAAGTCTTCCCAACCGGCTGCACTTATATGATCTGCTCACCGGGAGGGAAGATTTCAGCTAATATGATGGTTCCAAAGGCACCTCTGTGCTTAGGTGGGAAACTATATCCCACCACCTTGATGATCCTTATGGGACAAAAGATTGATGCAATCTTAGGGATGTCATGGCTGCAATACCATGGCGCTGTCCTAGAGACTCGGACCCGGACGGTCCACTTAAATTCTCCATTCCACCGTCCGCATTCCATGATGTTAGACACGCCAGTCCGGGAAGTTTTAGCAATTAATAATGCTGAAGTTCTCAAGTTAGAAGACATCCCCGTAGTCCGGGAGTATCCTGATGTGTTTCCGGATGATCTTCCGGGCATGCCACCTGAGCGGGATGTCGAGTTCAAGATTGAACTTGCACCCGGGACTACGCCCATATCACGGAGACCATACAAGATGGCTCCAAATGAGCTGGCGGAACTGAAAGAACAGCTAAATGATCTGTTGAGCAAGGGTTTCATTAGGCCGAGTTCCTCGCCTTGGGGATGCTCGGCGCTATTTGTAAAGAAGAAGGATGAAACCCTGAGGCTGTGTGTGGATTACTGGCCGCTCAACGCCGTCACCATCAAGAATAAGTACCCACTGCCCCGTATTGACATCTTGTTTGATCAACTGGTGGGGGCAAGTGTATTCTCAAAGATGGACCTTCGCTCTGGATATCACCAGATCAAGATCCGGGCGGAGGATATCCCGAAGACGGCGTTCTCGACGAGATACGGCTTATACGAATATCTCGTCATGTCCTTTGGTCTCACAAATGCTCCAGCCCATTTCATGTATCTCATGAACTCGGTGTTCATGCCAGAGCTGGACAAGTTCGTGGTAGTGTTCATCGATGATATCTTGGTTTACTCCAAGACAGAAGCCGAGCATGCCGAACACTTGCGGATCGTTCTTCAACGATTGCGAGACCACAAGCTCTACGCCAAGTTCAGCAAATGCGAATTTTGGATCAGCCAAGTGCCATTCTTGGGACATATCATCTCAGCTGAAGGCATTGCGGTTGACCCAAGTAAAATAGAGCAAGTGTTGAAATGGAAAGCTCCCACTTCAGTCCATGAAGTCAGAAGCTTCCTCGGGTTAGCGGGATACTATCGGAGATTCATCCCAAGTTTCTCCAAGCTCGCTAAGCCGATGACAGAGTTGCTGAAGAAAGGGACAAAATATGTTTGGAACACGGCATGTGAAGGAGCGTTCCGAACATTGGTGAAGCATCTCACCACAGCCCCGGTGTTAGCTCAGCCGGATACAACAAAGCCCTTCGACGTGTATTGTGACGCGTCCGGTATTGGGCTTGGCTGCGTGTTGATGCAGGAAGGACGTGTGGTCGCTTATGGCTCACGCCAACTTCGGAACCATGAGCAGCACTACCCGACTCACGATCTTGAACTTTCTGCCGTGGTGTTGGCACTGAAAATGTGGAGGCACTATCTCCTGGGAAACTTGGTGCATCTCTACACCGACCACAAGAGCTTGAAATACATTTTCACCCAGAAGGAGCTGAACATGAGGCAGAGGAGGTGGTTAGAACTGATCAAAGATTATGAGATTGAGATCCATTACCACCCCGGCAAGGCGAATGTGGTTGCCGACGCTCTGAGTCGGAAATCGCATGTCCATCACCTCACCATTACACCGGTGGAGGAGGAAGAGCCAAGTTTATACTTGGTTCCTTATGGATCGCTGTACAACCTTGCCCTCGTCCCTACTATTAGGGAGGACATCATTGCAGCTCAGAAAACGGATAAAGGCATGGCACATCTCCGGAGACGAATTGACAATGGGGAGATCAAATGTTTCCGGAAAGATGGTGAGGGGACGTTGTGGTTCAATGACCGCATAGTCGTACCCCGAGATATGAAGTTGAGGAAAAAGATCCTCGATGAAGCTCACTTGTCCAAATACTCCATTCATCCGGGCAGCAACAAAATGTACCAAGATTTGAAAAAGAAATTTTGGTGGACACGGATGAAGCGGGAGGTAGCTAAGTACGTATCCGAGTGTGATACGTGTAGACGAGTGAAAGCTGATCACATGAAGAAATCAGGGCTGTTGCAACCCCTGAAGATCCCGGCATGGAAATGGGAAGATGTGAGCATGGATTTCATTGTGGGATTACCCCTAACAGCCAACAAGCATGATTCCATATGGGTAATCGTTGATCGGTTAACCAAGACGGCTCACTTCATTCCGGTGAATACACGTTACAATGCCGGCAAATATGCGGAGCTATACATAGCGAAGATTCTATGCCTATACGGGGTACCCAAGACCATTGTCTCAGATCGAGGTGCATTATTTGTATCTCGCTTTTGGGAGCAGCTACACGCTGCATTGGGTACTAAGCTGATCAGGAGCTCCGCTTATCACCCTCAGACAGATGGCCAGACAGAGAGGGTGAACCAAGTTCTGGAAGACATGTTGAGAGCATGTGCCATCCACCATGGTAGGAACTGGGATGATCACCTACCATTGGCGGAATTCTCGTACAACAACGGTTATCAGGCGAGTATCAAAATGGCACCCTACGAAGCCCTCTACGGTCGCAAGTGCCGCACCCCGTTAAATTGGTGCGAGTCCGGTGAAAGGGTCACATTCGGGGTTGATGTGGTGAGCGACGCAGAGGAGCGCGTTCGGACAATTCAAGCCAATTTGAAGGCCGCTCAATCCCGACAGAAGAGCTACGCTGATAAGAGGCGTAGACCGTTGCACTTGGACGTTGGGGAACACGTGTACCTCCGCGTGTCTCCAATGAAGGGCGTGCACCGATTCGGTGTGAAGGGGAAGCTCGCTCCCCGTTTCATTGGACCCTACGCTATCACCGAGAAGTGTGGACCAGCAGCGTATCGATTGGAGCTACCGGCATCTCTGGCTGGTGTCCATGATATTTTCCATGTTTCGCAACTGCGAAAATGCTTGAAGCATACAGCTGCTGTTCCTACCGAAGACATCGGCGAGCTGAAACCGGATTTAACATATGATGAATATCCGGTGGGAATTCTTGATGAAAAAGCCAGAACCACACGCAGAAGAACGTTGTGGTTCTACAAAATACTCTGGAGCAACCACACCGCCGAGGAAGCGACGTGGGAGAGCGAGGAGTTCCTTCGCTCAAATTACCCGGAGTTCTTGGCTTCTCAACACGGGTAAGTCCCTATTACATCGCTATCTCTTCTTTTATAATCTCGGGACGAGATTCTTTTAAGGGGGGAGGGATGTAAAAGCCCAAGAAAAGGGACTTGTAAAAACTTTTCTTCATCTCACAACACCACAATTTTCATTGTGGACACCTTAGGAAATGTTGTGAAAAGCATGTAACCTCCATCAAAAGAGTGATTAGAGGGGAGAGTCTTCACTTTCACAAAGTAGGGTTTATACACATATGATCACACAATGAGGAATTCAAAACTGTTGTGTCCAAACTGTTGTTTGCAGCAGCTAACACAAGGATCAAGTGGCATATTTGGATTCCTTAGGTCCAAATTAGTGGGGAGGCAAAGTTTCATTAATTTTTGAAAAGTCTTGCTGCCCATTTTTCCAAAGGAAATCAAATGTGCAAAGAATTCAAATGAATATTTGAATTTGCATGGAATTTGTCCAAACTTGTCAAATGAGCTCAGTTTCCAATTTTCAAACAACTGGGTTGGATAATTGTCAAACTTTGGAGATATTTTGAGGAAAAGAGGTACTGAGTTGTGGGGCCCACATGTCATAGGAATGAGTATACTTAACACTTAAGTTTCTCTCTGGACTTCACTCCACCGAGGTGTAACCCCGGGGCGACACCGAGCGGCCGCCCCCGTCGACCGAGGCTCCACCTCCTGCTCCCATTTCGCGCTGGCCTGCTCCTTATCCCGGAAACCGGCTGCAGCACGTTGCCATCTTCGCTTTGATCGCGCGCTAGCTGTTCTTCCCACGCGCAAACAGCAATCGGCGCTCACCGCCGCACTCCTTTCTCCCCGATCGCCGGCCTCAACCAAACCTCGGTTGTGCGCACCGGCAGTACAGAAAAGCAGCGCCTGTGCCTGCTCTCCCACACCAGCCCCGCAACCCCAAAGGCCCTAGCCTGTGACGCGCACAATTCGGCAAACGGCGCCGAGAAAACAGAGCTGTCCGGCGGAGAACCGAAGCTGGTCTCACGTGGACAGACCCACCCAGAGCTTCTCAGGCCCGAGCTAGAGCACCCTCGGATGCGCTGGTAGCCCCTGATGCTCGTCCCCGAGGCTCAAGCCATGAGATGATCTACTAGACTCGAATTTGGAAAAAAATCGCCGTCGGGCACCATCCGACCTCCTGATACGGTATTACCAAATTCGATCGTCCCTCTCGTTCTTAGGCCGTGAAACCTTGCACACAGGACCGCCACTAACCGGCGATCAGTAGTCCTTCACAACCCTAGTTGGAAATATGCACGTAGACCGCATGAAATCCAGAATTTCCGACCTCAAACGCGGAGGAGGCTTCGGGTGCACGGTGAGGCACCATTAGCCGCCGGTCCCGAGCAGTTTTGAGACTAGGTCGAGCATCCCTTTGGTCCACTGGTGCTGTAGCGCCGTTCCACCGAGGTCTGGGCAGGCTAGGGTGACCGGGCGACGTTGCCGAACCAGTCCAGAGACGCCGCACCGTGGCCAGCTAGGTTAGAGCCATCGCCGACCGGGGAAGAGTGTTCCATCGTGTTCAGCACGGGAAATTAGGCCCTAGCGGCGAGGGAGAGCTCGGGGGATGGCCGGGAGGCCGGAATCCGTCGAACTCCGGCGAGCCCGGCGGCACGCAGGCGCGGGTGGCCGGAGGTAGAAGACGACCGGTGGGTCCCGCCCGTCAGCGACGGTTTTTCAAATATTTGATCAGCTGTGGCGCAGGGATCTGGTGTGGAGGCGCGGGAAATAACCTGTAGCCTCGTGTGGCTTGCCCCGACGCGTGACACCTGTCCCCGGACCCACAGCCAGTATTTGAACATTTTAGGGAATTTCAGTTTTAGTTCAAACTTTGAATAGCTACAACTTCGGGTAGGAGAATCCAAAAATTGTGAAACAAATTTCGTTGGATTCCTCTGATAGAGTACTATCCAAATGTAGAACCCAATTTATATGAAACCCTTTGATTAATTCTGGAAAATTCTTTAAATCTTTTCAGAAAAAGAATTTTAGAGGGAGTTTGGTTCATCCAAAAATCCCCAAATTTTGCCAGAATGTTCTTTAGGACATTAGTAAACCCCTGTAAAAGTTTCAGACCATTTGGAGTTGATTTGGTCAGAGCAATTCAAATTGGAAGGTGCTGTGTTCATTTGAATGCAGAAACATTTTCAGAGAATTTCCAAAACTTGGAAATTCAATTCTGGGCAAACCTTGACTCCAAAAATGCTAGGAAAATTCATGCAAACTCTATGAGCTATAATAGAAATTGTAGTTCATTAAGTTGAGCATGAACAGGGGTATTACCTCAGAATTAATTCTTCCTTGCTGATTTGCCAAGAGAATTATTCTGAGCAAACCACTCCATGAAAAGTGCCAATGTTTGGTCCAGAGAGTTTACTTGTGACAAGGAACTCACACAAAAATTGTCAGCTCCATTGGAGCTCTAGATCACCCCTATCCTGTTTAACCACTTAAGGGATTAAGATGGAAAAGAGGGAAAACCACTTAGCATTTAACCATGTGATTAAGTTCAAGCCAAACCACCAACACCAGTTCATCTTTAAATTCTTAAACAAAGTTCCAGGTGTTAGAGGCTGGTTATTAGAACTAATAGTAGAAGTCTTACTCTAAAACTCACATTGGCATCTAAATTAACATGTAGTTTTTCATTAACGTGTAGCCGTTGAAGAAGAGACTCCGGAAGTGCTGGACTTCCTTCTTCCGGACGAAGAACTAACTCCTGACCAGCAGCAACAAGGCAAGCCCCGGTTTGCATTAACCCTTTTATAAGTCTTACTTTGTTTACATGTGTCATATGAAGTATGTATGTGCATTAGGTATAGGATGAATGAAACCCCACTTGCATAACCAAAGGTTCCTAAAAGAGTGAGGGTAGTGTCAAGGACCTCGAGTAGACCGGCTATGCTTAATGAGTCATAGGACTTCGGTACAAGTCGAGTAGTTGGAATCTACTCGCGAGATAGGCTTGGGACACACGGGTTCGGTTGAGTGATGTGAGATCACTTTAGTAATAAAAATGAGACTAGGCAGGGGCTAGGGCGCAGCAAGAGAGAGTCTTGTGTGCGCAGCCCTGCCCGTGTCGATTGAGGACCGATCCGTGTGCGGCCCTGCTGAACAAGTATTGAACGTACCGAAGGCATATCGGATATATGGGCCCCGATAAACCGATGTAGCCTAAACCTCCGGGCGTCGAGGCATAGCACACCGATTTATAGGTGTAGGTTGAGGGCAGCAAGGTGGAAATCTGCCAACGGGCATAGAGAGATGCTCCGTGTGGGGAACCTCCTGCTCGTTTCGGTGCGACCGGTTCGACGTTTGGGCTGTTGGGTGAAAGGTTGTCCCGTACGACATCGAGTGAGCGTGCTGTGCAGCTCCACGGGTGGGCGTACGTGACGTGCTCTTTGGGTTTTCCCTGCAGGTGTATATCGAGTCGATTCGCCGTCCCTCGCGGTGACGAGTACTGCTTGTTCACTGCGTCGTAAAGTAGACTAATGGATGAAATATGTTGATTCAATGATGCTGATTGATATAATTGTATTGCTACATGTGTGCCACCAAATACTGCTTACTAAATTTCAGATTTCATGAACTGTTAACTTGTTGCTAAAAGATGAACTAAGGACGAACTTGTAGGCGTGTCGTTTTGCTGAAATGTTACTAACCTATGCCTTGGTATACCTCATGTAGAGTTTCATGCTTAGGTGAGTCGGTTAAGCCTTGCTGAGCCTTCGTGCTCATGGTTGCTGCTTAAGTGTTTTTCAGGTGAGGAGCCACCCACGGACTCGGAGTACGAATCCACCGGCGAGGGTTACCCTCCGTCGGGGACCACGGCTGAGTGGGAGCCGTACACGCCGCGCTGAGCTGAGACGTGCAGCTAGTGTGGGTTGCCCTAGGGCTGGTCAACCGACTTTTGCTAAATAGGCGGGCGTGAGTTGTATAGTGTAGTCTTCTGCTGTGTAATAGAACAATAATTGTAACTGAAGTTTGTACTTGTTTGTACAGTTTCAGCTGTTTTTCCCATGTAATATATTGTGTTCTTATGACGTGTGCTGTCGGGTGTCACATCGCGCGGCACCACCCTCTGCGATCCTGGATGAGCGGATTCCGGTCCGCCACAGCCAGCTTAATACCTAGGGGGTAAAGGCAGATTAGTGAAAATCACGTAAGGAATTATTGTGATCACCTTGAGCCATTTCATGAGCTCAATTTTTGCAAACTGCCTAAATACCTTCCTTAGAGGCTGTGGTTAAATTCTCAGTTTCATTGGACCTCTGGAACTTGAGCTACCATCTTTTAGGTTTAAGTGTTCATATAATGGACGTAATCACATGGTGATTACTAGTATCTCTTTTCACCCTAGATTTCATCTTCTCTAAGGTTTAGATCCAACAACAGAAACCTTGCTGTTGTTTATCTCTCTTATGTGTGAGTTAACTTGAACAACAGTTTTGAAACAGTTTCCAAATTGCTTTCAAATACAAGTGCATCCTTCATCTTAATAGCTCACGTGACGTCGACGAGGACTCGACTCTGCAGCGAGGATCTCCATCTCGTGACGAGTTTGGCGGATTCTCCGGAGGAAGACTAACTTCTAGCTTCTAACAAAACCGTTGAGCAAGCCAAGCCCCGGTTTGCATATCGTTACCGTTTTAAATTTTGCTTTACTTCACATCATGTTTATTAGACTTGATATTATGCATTATGTCTAGGATGATTGAAACCCACTTGCATGCCTATTACATCCCTCATTAGAAGGTTTAGTGTAGGCTTTGCCTCGTTGTAGATGCTAGGCTAATGTTGTAGCTAGCTCGGTAGAAGTCGAGTAGTAAAAAGCTACTCGCGAGAAAGTTCGAGTAATGGAGTTACTCGCGAGAGATAAATGATAAGAGCACCCTCATGAATATGAGATGGGGACGGGGATGTTCCTGTAGGATGGAGCGCTCAAGGTTGGTCTCGACCTGCGATGGGTGTGACAATGCTTGAGACCACATTTGGCCTGGACCGGGATGGTAAGGCAAATGTGGAGGTTGGTTGTAGCCCCGTCCGTGTCGGTTAAGGACCATATGTATGCGGCCCTGCTGGACAAGATTGAGCTGTACCGGATATATAGTGGGGTATGGGACCCATGAAACCGATGTAACTCGATGGACCATGATATAGAAACTCATCCTTCGCTTGGGAATGGCGTTGAGAAGGCGGGAGGTGTAAATCCTTTAGCGGGCAACTTCGAAGTGTCCGCGTAGAGGACCATCCTGCTCGGCGCGAAGCGTTTTTCTATGTCGGGGTGTCGTGTGAAAGGTTGCTGCATACAACGTAAGAAAGAGCTCTTGAGAGAGTCTTTCGAGGCGGGTGTATGTGTCGTGTATTCCAGGTTGTTATTGATTCGAATCACCGTCGCTCGCGGAAGAGGATTGAGCATACTTGCCCACTGCGCCGTGACTTAGTAAGAAGAGAAACTAAGTCTCTTAACTTGCTGTTTGTGGATTAATCACTGTATTGGAACCTTGACTGAAGTAGATATAGAGCCAACTAAATTTCATTTCCACCTTAGGCTAGCAACATCGGGATAAGCGTTTCTTGTTTGATTGTGGACTTCCGATGTTGTGAGGCATGAGGACCACTAAAATGAAGGCTAAAAGAATCTGAATATAAGGATCAAGTTTAGTCAAGCTGCATTTTGCAAATTCCTATGCCTACTGTCTTACTACCCCTGCATGTAGAGTTGCATGTTTAGGATTGACGGGTAAGTCTTGTTGAGCCTTAGTGCTCACGGTTGCTTCCGAGTTGTTTTTGCAGGTAGCAGGATGCCTGCTATGAAGAGGGTTGGTCGGTGAGACGATGAACCTCACGGTTCGTGCAACTCATCGGAAACCTAGCCGCTGCCTTTCTTTGGTGAAGCTAGTAGGAAGCGTTCACGGGCTGAACGACTTCTCTTCGGCGTAGTTAGGGTCGAGAGTGAGTAGTTTGTCCAGCAAATTTAAATTTCCGCTGCGCGTGTACATTATGTTGTAAAAGATCTTATCTGAGTAACGAAATGGTTCTGTTATGTTCTTACGCCTCTTTTCATGCATGCTGTTGGGTGCCGCATCGCAGGGCACCACCCACTGCGATTCCCGGGCCGGGCCTCACATCGTGGTATCAGAGCCGCATTGGGAGTAGCACGCATGAAAAGAGAATATTTTTGAAAACTTAGGAGTATACGAGTGAGGAACGTATAGTATGCCCACATAAGGAGTATTATTAGAATAGTTACTTAAGGTGGCAAGCTAACAGTGTGTTACTCTTCAGTATTTCAATTCAGTAACGACGTACCTACGTGGAGGTAAGAATGGTAAGGAACGCCACCGAAAGCGGATCAATTTCGGTTAGCTCACCCATACGAGGAAAGTAGTGTGGGATTTCCCGTTCAGCATTGGACGGGAAGTGAATATGTTTTCTAAGACTCTTCATGTCTTAGAGACATATGAATGGCACTAGCCTCCAGTGCGCAAACCCAGGGGCAAGAGGAGGAGACCCCATCGTGTGGTTTGTAATACGAAGTGTGTTCTTTAGGACTCTTCATGTCCTATGAGGCATACGAAAGCGCTGTTCCACCGGTGTGCTTTATTGCAAAGGTGTGGAGCCCCGTCGGGTGGTGAATAACCCGATCATGTACCTTGAGACGTGGCTTGACTCAAGGACGGCCCGTATGGCAACGATACGGGGCGTATGTTTTTACTATGATATGGACCTGCCTGAAATGATAAACCAATGTGTGCATCATTATTGAGTGATTTTCTGCAGGTACCTTAACCACGTTAGAACATGTCGTGTAGAAAACGTTTGTGAGTGATCGTTTTAGTGCCACCACTTGAGACGTATAAGCCGGTATAAAGCCGGTTAGGATTTTAATTTGGTGAGGAAACGTAGTACCGTGATATGTTTTGAACTGCATGAAAAAGAAGGTTTCAAAAGAAAAAGAGTAAATTTGGAGTCTAGGGTTCTATTAGGGGTTAACGAACTCCTATATTGAACTAAGAGTCAATTGGGAGTATAGAATTATTCACAAAACTTAGGAGAAACCTCCCCTGTTTTCGGCAGAATTTTGCTGATATTGAACAGGATATAACTTTTGTTTGGTTGAACCAATGGAGGTGAGTGATACATTTTTGGAAAGCTATTGAAGTCGTCTACAACTCTTCAGTAGAACTCCAGATCAGAATCACCCTCCAAATGGATGAAATTCTCAGAGGAATGTGAACTGCCCAAAAACAGGGCAGTCACAAATTGCTCTCTGGAAATTTCTGTATTTCGACCATAACATTCAACAACAACAACAACAACCAAGCCTTTATCCCAAGCCTGTTGGGGTCGGCTAGACATGAAACCCAATATCAATGGGATAAAAGAGAGGAAGAGTTATAAGAACAAGGAAAAAAGAAAAAAAAGGAAAAAAAAGAAAAAAAAAGAAAAAAAAGAAAAAAAGAAAAAAGAAAAAAGAAAAGAAAAAGAAAAAGAAAAAAGAAAAAGAAAAAAGAAAAAGAAAAGAAAAAAGAAAAAACAAGACTACGATTCTGGCACATGGATTGCTACTTTCCATGCGGTCCTATCGTGAGCTAAGTCTCTGGATACATTCGAATCTCTCAAATCTCGTTTTACCGCCTCCTCCCAGGTCAACCTTGGTCGTCCTCTACCCCTCCTAATATTTTCTCTACCTCTTAAAATCCCACTGTTAACCGGTGCTTCTGGAGGTCTCCGTTGGATATGTCCAAACCACCTAAGTCGATGTTGGACTAACTTCTCTTCAATCGGCGCCACCCCTACCTTATCTCGAATCGTCTCATTCCTTATTCAGTCTCTTCTCGTGTGCCCGCACATCCACCGTAGCATGCGCATCTCTGCGACACTCATTTGTTGGACATGTTGCCGTTTAGTTGGCCAACATTCCGCCCCATAGAGCATCGCGGGTCTGATCACCGTCCTATAGAACTTCCCTTTTAGCTTTTGTGGGACTTTCCTATCACATAGGATTCCAGAGGCTTGTCGCCATTTCATCCACCCTACCTTGATCCTGTGGCAAACATCCTCATCAATATCGCCATTGCTTTGTAACATTGATCCTAAGTATCGGAAAGAGTCCCTTCTAGGTACTATTTGTCCTTTTTCCCTCTTCACTACCAACAACACTAAAGTCACACCTCATATACTCGGTTTTGGTCCTACTAAGTCTAAACCCCTTGGACTCTAAGGTTTGTCTCCATAACTCTAATTTCTTATCAACACCATCTCTAGTTTCATCTACCAGCACTACATCATCAGCAAAGAGCATGCACCAAGGGATATCCCCTTGTATATCCTTCGACACCTCATCCATCACCAAGGAAAAGATGTATGGGCTCAAACCTGATCCTTGATGTAGTCCTACCGTGATAGGAAATGCATCAGTCTCACTATCACTTACACGCACACTTGTCCTAACATTATTTCGACCATAACATTCTGTAAATTTTTTTTCTAAAGGTCGAGTAATCCACCGTTGGAAATCTTGTGATATATTCTATGACTTTGTAGTTCAATGTTTCTCCAGATTTGGAGTTTAAAGGGATGAAATCTTGCGGACAAAACAGCCATATTCAAAGGAGGTGCTGTCAAAATTGTTCCAGATTTCTGTCGACATTGAAATATCACAACTTTTTATCCAGGACCGATATGAAGGCAAATAAATACTCGTTGGAAAGATATTGAAGTTGACTATAACTTTGATATTCAATTTGAGACATTAAATTGCCATTTTCATATTCAAATTCTGGGATTAAGGCCTATTGATCATGCTGAACAGAGTAGTGCTTATTGCCATTTAGCTTGGAACTTGTTGTGGAAAGGGATGTCTGAGACTTCTCTAAGCTCCGTAACATGTTCTCGAGTTATTTTTCAGCTTGTCCTACTGTTGGAATTAAGGGTTTGGACAAACTCGTTAAAGTTGGTAGATATCAGAATTGTCGAAACCCTGGTTAGATTGTGTAATGCTGCAATATATATGTGATGTTTTTACGGTTAATGTTTTCAACTCAAGTTGAGTTAAACTTTGAATTTTAACCGTAAATTGCTCACTTTTGCAGCATGGATCGTGCTCATTCCAATAGTGAGGTTGGTGAGTCGAGTCAGGGCGAAAGTAATTCGCCACGACAAGAAGTGCCGTCATCATCAACCGGATTGGCGGAAATCTTGGCAAAGATGGCTGAGTCTCTGGATCTGTTGGTGCGGCAAAGCATACGACAGGAGACACTACAGCAAAATCCTCCGCCAAGCACTTATCTGGATTTTCTAGCAAGACAACCACCGATTTTCTCGGAAGCGAAAGAACCGTTGGAGTCGGCTCATTGGCTCCAATGTATTGAAGCCAAGTTCGGGATGCTTGAGTGCGATGAGTACCAGAAGACTTTATTTGCCGCTCAACAACTCCACGGAGCTGCTGGAGTTTGGTGGGCGGAGTACATTGCTACTCTTCCTGAGGGTCATCGAGTGACGTGGGATGAATTCCGGAATGTTTTCCGGTCACGTCATGTTTGTTCGGGAATTCTTCGAACAAAGTATCACGATTTTCTCGAGCTAAGGCAAGGAGAAAGGAGTGCGTACGAGTACTTCAAAGAGTTTGAAGACTTGATGCAATACGCCACTCATATGGTAGACTCGGAAGCATTGAAGTGCAACTATTTCTTCCGAGGTTTGAATGCCGAACTTAAGGAACAAGTGACCTTGTTCAATAACGGTATTTACAATGAGTTGGTAAATGCCGCTATCATTAAGGAAGACGTGCATCTTCATTGCGAAGCGGAACTGAAAAGAAGTATACCGCCGGACAGTGACATCGAGGTTTGTCCGAACTATCGAGTGCGGTATTACTCGCCAGTTAGGCAACAAATTCAGCCTGTGGTGCAACTCTCACAACCACGGCTGGAGTTGATCACTTATGAGCCTCCACCTCAACAGCAGCGGACAGAAATTATTCGTGCAACCCTACCGCAACCAGCTACGCACGAATTATCTCCACCTCGTGTTAGTAGAGAGCTGAAGATTTCTACAACACGAAACCCTCGTGGAGCTGAGCAGAGTCACACTCGTGTGTTGCCTCGTCAATGCTCAGATCAGCATCGTGAACCTTCACAGAAGAATCTTTCAAAAGCTGGCAGGGTTAATTATACTGCTATTGAGGACATTGCAAAAGGCGAACCAGTTTTGGCGGGCATGTTCACTTTACATGAACAGCCAACTTTCGTGTTGTTTGATTCCGGAGCCACCCACAATTTTATTAGCAGAGACTATGTGCTGAAGAATAATCTTCCATTTAGCACAGTTAAGCATCCGTTTCATATCAGCTCACCCGGAGGCAAGATATCAACAGAGGAAATGGTCTCACGGGCACCTTTATGTTTGGGTGGAAACATCTATCCTGCGAGCCTTATCATACTCAAAGGCCAAAGGATTGATATTATCTTGGGGATGTCATGGTTGACACATTATGGAGCTATCTTTGACATCAGCTCTCGAACTGTCCAACTGAATTCCCCAATACACGGTTGCAACACATTGAATCTTGTGGATCCATCACAACAAGTTGCAGCAGTGCATCAGATTGAAGCTCCTAAACTTGAGGATATTCCAGTGGTATGTGAATATCCAGATGTGTTTCCCGAAGACTTGGCGGGCATGCCGCCCGAACGTGATGTAGAGTTCAAGATTGAACTAGCACCAGGAACAACACCTATTTCTCGGCGACCATATAAAATGGCACCGAAGGAGCTAGCAGAATTGAAGGAGCAGCTTAATGACCTCATGGACAAAGGTTTTATACGCCCAAGTTCATCACCTTGTGGCTGTTCCACACTCTTCGTGAAGAAGAAGGACGAGACTTTGAGACTATGCGTAGATTATCGTCCACTGAATGCCGTCACTATCAAGAATAAGTATCCACTACCACGCATTGACATTTTGTTCGATCAACTAGTGGGTGCTAAGGTATTTTCCAAGATGGATCTTCGGTCCGGGTATCACCAGAAAAAAATCCGGGCAGAAGATGTACCTAAGACGGCGTTCTCGACAAGTATGGTCTTTATGAATATCTTGTCATGTCCTTTGGGTTGACCAATGCTCCGGCTCATTTTATGTATCTCATGAACTCTGTGTTCATGCCGGAGTTAGACAAGTTCGTCGTGGTTTTCATCGACGACATTTTGGTCTATTCAAAGTCAGAAGAAGAACATGCTGAACAGTTGCGTATTGTACTCCAACGCTTGAGGGATCACAAGCTATATGCAAAGTTCAGTAAATGTGAGTTTTGGATCAGCCAAGTGCCGTTTCTTGGGCATATTATTTCAGCGGAAGGCATCGCTGTGGACCCAAGTAAAATCGAGCAAGTGCTGAATTGGAAATCTCCAACTCTGTTCATGAAGTGAGGAGTTTCCTAGGTTTAGCGGGTTATTACCGGAGATTCATTCCAAACTTCTCCAAAGTCGCTAAACCTATGATGGAGCTGTTGAAGAAAAGCACCAAGTATGATTGGAGCAATTCATGCGAACAAGCTTTTCAAACTTTAGTGAAGTATCTCACTACAGCTCCAGTTTTGGCCCAGCCGGACACTACAAAGCCGTTTGATGTCTATTGTGATGCATCCGGCATTGGTTTGGGTTGTGTGTTGATGCAAGAAGGACGTGTGGTCGCGTATGGATCCCGACAACTAAGGGGTCATGAGCAGAATTACCCGACGCACGACCTTGAACTAGCTGCAGTGGTCTTAGCATTGAAAATGTGGAGACATTATCTACTAGGCAATCTAGTACATCTCTACACTGACCACAAAAGATTGAAGTACATCTTCACACAGAAAGAACTGAATATGAGGCAGCGAAGATGGCTAGAATTGATCAAGGACTATGAACTTGAAATTCATTACCATCCGGGCAAAGCGAATGTGGTTGCCGACGCACTTAGTCGGAAAGCCCACATTCACCATTTAGCCATGGCTGCACATGAAGAAGGAGAACCAAGCCTGCGCTTAGTTCCCTATGGGTCGCTGTTCAACCTCGCTCTTATTCCTACAATCCGCGATGAGATTGTGGAGGCTCAGAAGAGAGACAGAGGTATGTCTCATATCCGGAGGAGAGTGGACAGCGGTGAATTGAAGATGTTCCGCAAGGATGAAGAGGGTACTCTATGGTTTAATAACCGCATAGTTGTACCCCGAAACATGAAATTGCGGAGGAAGATATTGGATGAAGCACATTTATCCAAGTACTCCATTCATCCGGGAAGCAATAAGATGTACCAGGACTTGAAATCTAAGTTCTGGTGGACACGGATGAAAAGGGAGGTTGCAAAATACGTATCCGAGTGTGATACGTGTCGGCGGATTAAAGCCGACCATATGCGGAAAGCCGGACCACTTCAACCGCTGAAGGTTCCAGCATGGAAGTGGGAAGACATAAGTATGGACTTCATCGTCGGTTTACTCATGACCAGCAACAAGCATGATTCTATTTGGGTAATCGTCGATCGTTTGACCAAGACAGCACATTTTATTCCAGTCCATACAAAATATGTGGCAAAGAAGTATGCGGAGCTGTTCATCTCAAGAATCGTGTGTTTACACGGGGTTCCCCGCACCATCGTGTCTGATCGGGGTGCGTTGTTCGTATCCAGATTTTGGGAGCAACTGCATGCTTCCTTGGGAACCAAGTTAATTCGGAGTTCAGCGTATCATCCGCAAACTGATGGTCAAACAGAGAGAGTAAATCAGATTCTGGAGGATATGCTACGGGCATGTGTCATCAATCATGGGAAGAATTGGGATGACCATCTACCGTTAGCAGAATTCTCATATAATAACGGTTATCAATCCAGCATCAAAATGGCCCCGTATGAAGCTCTTTACGGCCGGAAGTGCCGCACACCCCTGAATTGGTGTGAGTCCGGCGAGAGAGTGGTCTACGGGATTGATCTTGTGAATGAAGCCGAGGAACGAGTGCGAGTGATCCAAGCCAATTTAAAGGCTGCTCAATCTCGGCAGAAGAGTTATGCAGACAAAAGACGTCGACCTCTTCACTTCGACATCGGGGACCACGTTTATCTTCGTGTCTCTCCGATGAAAGGGGTTCATCGTTTTGGAGTGAAAGGGAAGCTCGCTCCGCGATTCATCGGGCCGTTTGCTGTCACTGAGATATGCGGGCCCGTGGCCTATCGTCTGGAGTTACCGACGTCACTTTCGGGTATTCACAATGTTTTCCACGTCTCTCAGCTGCGGAAATGTCTTAAGTACCCAACCGCGGTTCCTATGGAGAACATTGAGGATCTTCAACTGGATCTCACTTATTCTGAGTATCCGATACAGATTATTGACGAGAAGACTCGCGCCACAAGAAATCGGACATTGCGATTTTACAAAGTCTTGTGGAGCAACCACACCGCTGATGAAGCTACGTGGGAAAGCGAGGAATTTCTCCGTTTAAATTTTCCAGACTTGTTTGTACCATATGTCCAGTAGTCATTCTTCCTTCTTCTTTCTTTTTGTAATCTCGGGACGAGATTCATTAAGGGGGGAGGAATGTAACAGCCCTAACTTTTGTAAAGTTTGGTTTCAACTTATAAAACAGAGTTAAGGCGAAGAAAGGCTATAGTTGTGTCACATGAAATGATGAACACACAAATGGACATGTGAGGGAGTTAAAAATTTCCTCTAGCCCCTGCTCAACACATGTTAACCTAGGGGAAAGAATTACACACCCAAAAACTGTAACTCATGTGCACCTCTTCTATGAGTAGAGTGGAGGAAATTTAAACACAATTTTGATCTTTTAAAAGGATTCATATTCAGATTGCCAAATACTTGCAAAGGAATTCACCAATGCAATTCTCAGGTATTAAGGAGCTTCTGGTCCAAATTGGAATAATTTTGAAGCTCGTATACTATTTATTCCGAGGATTAAATGAGGCCACGTTCAAATTCAAACTTAAATTTGAATTTTGAACCAAACAAACTCAATTTCAAAATCTGATTTCAGATTTGAGTTCCTCATAATTTCTTTGACCTATCCTCCAAGTTTGACCACAATTGGAGCTCATTTGCTATTTTAAATCGAATTGAGGGATAAGAAGCAAAAATTGGGGCTGTGGACCCCACCGGTCAGTCTCACAAGAATGAGACCGACTCTGCTCTGTTCTTCAGCGACGGAGCGCTCGACAGCAGCTCCCCCCGAGTCTCTGCCGATGCCACCTCCTGCTTCGATCTTTTGCCGTCCTAATCCACGCCCAGGAGTGCAGCAACGCCATTTTGCCTTCTCCCAACTGAGCTCCCGCTCTCTGTTCGTCCTCCCGAGCAGAACAGCGCCCCTCCTTCTCTCAATCCTACACAGCCACCTGAGCGACGGATGATCGAGGTCTCCACAGCAAAGATCATCTCATACACATGCTCTAGCCGGCTAGACACTTTACCCCGCAGTCCTGAGTTCATCGGCGCCTAGAAACGGTAAAGTTTCCACTGTCCCGAACTGAAACTGAAGAAGCTGGAACTGATCATCGTGGACAGCCCAAACCAGAAGGGATCACGCCCAAGCAAGCCACCCCATCTGTGCACCTACAAGCCTAGTTGCTCACCCCCAAAGCTCAGCCCCATCCATTGATCACAGAGGGAGAATTTCAAGTTTTTCTCCCGGGCGGCAGAAACGGACCTTGAGGTAAGGAATTGTAAAATTCATCCTAAATTCGTGTTTGTTGGGTCTCAAACTTCACACACAGGATGTTAACTGCCTAGCACACCTCCTCCATCGATTTTAGACCAATAAATTGAGTGTAGAGTGAGCAATCCGAGCTCTTTTAGAGGGTATGCCGCTGGACCCTATCGGTTGCACGGTGCCGATAGGTTTAGAGCCCTCTCCAGGTTGTTTAGACCTCATGCCGGTCTTCTACATGATCCCCTGGTTCTGTAGAGCCCAAGAACCGACCATTTGGTGGATAATTCACCGTGCAAGACCTCGCCGGAGATCTAGGGTTTGCTGTGACCGGTGCGCCCTGTTTTCTGGCGAGTTTCAGCCGCCGGTGACCTCACCAACGTGTTCAGCGTGGGGAAATATGGGGGGGCGGCCAGCAGGGGGTCTGGAGGTGGCTGGGAACTGGTTTTTCGGCGACCTCGCCGGAGTGGGCCGCCACTGGTGTTTTTGGCGCGAGTCTGGAGGTTAGGGATGACAGGTGGGACCCACTGTCAGCATTTAAACATTTTCCAGATTTTCCCACTCTAGTTCAAACTTTGGAGAGCCATAACTTTGTGTAGGAGTGTCCAAAAATTGTGAAACAAATTTTGTTGGATTCCTCTAAAAGAGTACTATCCTGGGGTGCATGCCAATGTTTATGAAAATCCCTGGATTTGGCTCATTAATTAATTTAAGTAAAATATTGTATGAATTTTTACAGGAGTTCTATTTATTGGAAAATTCCCAAATTTGGACAGGACATTCTTCCAAAATTCCTTGAACTCCAGTAAAAATTTCAGAGGCATTGGACCTCATTTGCTTGGTCAAATGATGTGTTCATTCCTTATGTCTCTGAAAAATAGGAAAATAAACAGAGACAATTTTCACCTTTTCCCCAATCCTTGTAAAATCCATATTCTCCATGTAGGAAACACCAAAAATGATAAAACCAATTCCTATGGACTCAGGACATTTTGTACTTCACAAAAAGTCTACTTTGCAGCATAGGAAAGCTCAATACCTAGGGGGTAAAGGCAGATTAGTGAAAATCACGTAAGGAATTATTGTGATCACCTTGAGCCATTTCATGAGCTCAATTTTTGCACACTGCGTAAATACCTTCCTTAGAGGCTGTGGTTAAATTCTCAGCTTCATTGGGCCTCTGGAACTTGAGCTACCATCTTTTAGGTTTAAGTGTTCATATAATGGACTTAATCACATGGTGATTACTAGTATCTCTTTTCACCCTAGATTTCATCTTGTCTAAGGTTTAGATCCAACAACAGAATCCTTGCTGTTTTTTATCTCTCTTATGTGTGAGTTAACTTGAACAACAGTTTTGAAACAGTTTCCAAATTGCTTTCAAATACAAGTGCATCCTTCATCTTAATAGCTCACGTGACGTCGACGTTCGACGAGGACTCGACTCTGCAGCGAGGATCTCCATCTCGTGACGAGTTTGGCGGATTCCCCGGAGGAAGACTAACTTCTAGCTTCTAACAAAACCGTTGAGTAAGGCAAGCCCCGGTTTGCATATCGTTACCGTTTTAAATTTTGCTTTACTTCACATCATGTTTATTAGACTTGATATTGTGCATTATGTCTAGGATGATTGAAACCCACTTGCATGCCTATTACATCCCTCATTAGAAGGTTTAGTGTAGGCTTTGCCTCGTTGTAGATGCTAGGCTAATGTTCTAGCTAGCTCGGTAGAAGTCGAGTAGTAAAAAGCTACTCGCGAGAAAGTTCGAGTAATGGAGTTACTCGCGAGAGATAAATGATAAGAGCACCCTCATGAATATGAGATGGGGACGGGGATGTTCCTGTAGGATGGAGCGCTCAAGGTTGGTCTCGACCTGCGATGGGTGTGACAATGCTTGAGACCACATTTGGCCTGGACCGGGATGGTAAGGCAAATGTGGAGGTTGGTTGTAGCCCCGTCCGTGTTGGTTAAGGACCGTATGTATGCGGCCCTGCTGGACAAGATTGAGCTGTACCGGATATATAGTGGGGTATGGGACCCATGAAACCGATGTAACTCGATGGACCGTGATATAGAAACTCATCCTTCGCGTGGGAATGGCGTTGAGAAGGCGGGAGGTGTAAACGCGGGCAACTTCGACGTGTCCGCGTAGAGGACCATCCTGCTCGGCGCGAAGCGTTTTTCTATGTCGGGGTGTCGTGTGAAAGGTTGCTGCATACAACGTAAGAAAGAGCTCTTGAGAGAGTCTTTCGAGGCGGGTGTATGTGTCGTGTATTCCGGGTTGTTATTGATTTGAATCACCGTCGCTCGCGGAAGAGGATTGAGCATACTTGCCCACTGCGCCGTGACTTAGTAGGAAGAGAAACTAAGTCTCTTAACTTGCTGTTTGTGGATTAATCACTGCATTGGAACCTTGACTGAAGTAGATATAGAGCCAACTAAATTTCATTTCCACCTTAGGCTAGCAACATCGGGATAAGCGTTTCTTGTTTGATTGTGGACTTCCGATGTTGTGAGGCGTGAGGACCACTAAAATGAAGGTTAAAAGAATCTGAATATAAGGATCAAGTTTAGTCAAGCTGCATTTTGCAAATTCCTATGCCTACTTTCTTACTACCCCTGCATGTAGAGTTGCATGTTTAGGATTGACGGGTAAGTCTTGTTGAGCCTTAGTGCTCACGGTTGCTTCCGAGTTGTTTTTGCAGGTAGCAGGATGCCTGCTATGAAGAGGGTTGGTCGGTGAGACGACGAACCTCATGGTTCGTTCAACTCATCGGAAACCTAGCCGCTGCCTTTCTTTGGTGAAGCTAGTAGGAAGCGTTCACGGGCTGAACGACTTCTCTTCGGCGTAGTTAGGGTCGAGAGTGAGTAGTTTGTCCAGCAAATTTAAATTTCCGCTGCGCGTGTACATTATGTTGTAAAAGATCTTATCTTGAGTAACGAAATGGTTCCGTTATGTTCTTACGCCTCTTTTCGTGCATTCTGTTGGGTGCCGCATCGCACGGCACCACCCACTGCGATTCCCGGGCCGGGCCTCACAGTCCCCGACGGAGGGTAACCCTCGCCGGTGGACTCGTACTCCGAGTCCGTGGGTGGCTCCTCACCTAAAAAACACTTAAGCAGCAACCGTGAGCACGAAGGCTCAGCAAGGCTTAACCGACTCACCTAAGCATGAAACTCTACATGAGGGGTACCATGGACATAGGATAGTAACATTTCAGCAAAAGGACACGCCTACAAGTTCATCCTTAGTTCATCTTTTAGCAACAAGTTAACAGTTCATGAAATCTGAAATTTAGTAAGCAGTATTTGGTGGCACACATGTAGCAATACAATTATATCAACCAGCAATATTGAATCAACATGTTTCATCCATTAATCTACGTCACGACTCAGTGATCAAGTGGTACTCTTCACCGCGAGGGACGGCGAATCGACTCGATATACACCTGCAGGGAAACCCAAAGAGCACGTCACGTACGCCCACCCGTGGAGCTGCACAGCACGCTCACTCGATGTCGTACGGGACAACCTTTCACCCAACAGCCCAAACGTCGAACCAGTTGCACCGAAACGAGCAGGAGGTTCCCCAAACGGAGCATCTCTCTATGCCCGTTGGCAGATTTCCACCTTGCTGCCCTCAACCTACACCTATAAATCGGTGTGCTATGCCTCGACGCCCGGAGGTTTAGGCTACATCGGTTTATCGGGGCCCATATATCCGATATGCCTTCGGTACGTTCAAACTTGATCAGCGTGGGCCGCACACGGATCGGTCCTCAATCGACAAGGACAGGGCTGCGCACACAAGACTCTCTCTTGCTGCGCCCTAGCCCCTGCCTAGTCTCTTTTTCATTACTAAAGTGATCTCACATCACTCAACCGAACCCGTGTGTCCCAAGCCTATGTCGCAAGTAGATTCCACTACTCGACTTGTACCGAAGCCCTATGACTCTTTAAGCATAGCCTATCTACTCAAGGTCTTAGACACTACCCTCACTCGTTAAGGAACCTTTGGCTATGCAAGTGGGGTTTCATTCATCCTATACCTAATGCACATACATACTTCATATGACACATGTAAACAAAGGAAAAACATATAAAAAGGTTAATGCAAACCGGGGCTTGCCTTGTTGCTGCTGGTCAGGGGTTAAGTCTTCGTCCGGAAGAAGGAAGTCCAGCACTTCCGGAGTCTCTTCTTCAACGGCTACACGTTATTGAAACACTACATGTTAATTTAGATGCAAATGTGAGTTTAGGGTAAGACTTCTACTATTAGTCCTAATAACCAGCCTCTAACATCTGGAACCTTGTTTAAGAATTTAAAAGTGAACTGAGTGTTGGTGGTTTGGCCTAGACTTAATCCCCCTGGTTAAATGCTAAGTGGTCTTCCCCCTTTTCCATATTAATCCGTCAAGTGGTTAAACAGGACAGGGGTGATACAGAGCTCCAATGGAGATGAGAATTTTTGTGTGAGTTCCTTGTCACAAGAAAACTCTCTGGACCAAACACTAGCACTTTTTATGGAGTGGTTTGCTCAGAATAATTCTCTTAGCAAATAAGAAAGGAAGAATTAATTCTGAGGTCAGACCCCTGTTCATGCCCAACTTAGTGAACTAAAATTTCAATTATAGCTCATAGAGTTTGCATGAATTTTCCTAGTATTTTTGGAGTTAAGATTTGCCCAGAACTGAATTTCCAAGTTTTGGAAATTCTCTGAAAATGTTTCTGTATTCAAATGAACACAACACCTTCCAATTCGAATTTCTCTGACCAAATCAACTCCAAATGGTCTGAAACTTTTACAGGTGTTTACTAATGTCCTAAAGAACATTCTGGCAAAATTTGGGGATTTTTGGATGAACCGAACTCCCTCTAAAATTCTTTTTCTAAAAAGCTTTAAAGAATTTTCCAGAATTAATTAATGGTTTTCTTACAAATTGGGTTGTATATTTGAACAGAGCTAGGCAAGATGAATCCAACCCAATTTGAATCACTAAATTTGGAGCTTCCTAGCAAAGGTTATGGATTTCTAAAGTTTGAGTGGAAACTGGAATTGTTTTACTATTGGAAAATAACCTGGGCCCACTCTTTAAATCGCAGCCAGTGAGAAGCGAGAACATACAGGGTTACTGGGTTTTCCTGTGCACAGCCACACGGAACCCTGGCCATATTCGATCCCGTTTTAAACTCGCCCTCACTGACTGGTGGGCCTGCCCCACCCTTCTTCTTCCTCCGAGCCCTCCTTCCCGCGCGCGCTAACCTCGCGCGGACCGAGGCGGCGCCTCACCGGCTGAGTGTCTCCGGCCGTATCCCGGCCGGAGGCTCGCCGCCTGGGGGTTTATGGGGTCGGGAAACATGTTTGTGGGCTCGGTTTAGGCGCTAGAGGATCGGAACGGTGCCGGTAGCGTGCGGCGGCCTCGGGGAATGATCGGCATCGTCGCCCGGTGGTCCTAGCCTGCCAACGACTCAGCCCATCCGTTCTAGAGCACCAGTGGGTGCTAGGGAAACCCGGCAAGTAAAGGCCAGCGCATGGCAACACCTCCAGAGGAGTTCTCACCGTGCGCCCGACTCCTGCCGCGCGTTTGAGCGTGGAACGACATGAAATACCCCGCACTGTGTCAGTTTTCTAGCTAGGGTTGCGAAGAGAAATTGACCGCTAGCCAGTCTAGGTCCTGTGTGCACGATTTGGTGGCCTAAGAACGAAGATTAAGGATGAATTCGATGGATTCTTACCCGGAGGTCCGAGTGGATGTGCCGGGAGAAAAACGTCAAATTGACGCTCGATGGTCCACCGTCGGGGCTGTGGCTTGGCTAGTAGCAGCGTGACTATCCGGCGCGTCTTCGAGTGGCCTAGCTCGGCCAGGAAAGCCTCGGGTTCGAGCTGCCCACGGTGAGCCCGTGCCGGCTGTTCTTCTCGGTCACCACCGATAGTCTCCGGGCTAGGTTCTGGGCAGCTAAACTCGATTGTCTTCGGCCGGAGGAGGTAGAGGGCGAGTGGCTGGTGTGGTTTTTGGCTAGGGGGTGCTGCACGCAAGAGCTCGGGCGAATCCTCACGGGAAGTCGATCGGCGGCAGTCGGGTCGGTCAGCGCGAGGCACGGGAGCAGTGATGATCTTCACGTGGCCGCGCGTGTTACCGCCGCTGCAGTCGGTCCTCCACGGCGCGCTCGCTCGTGCGGTGTCCCTCCCTCTCGGGCGCGGGAGCAGGAGCTGGCGGCCTGTGTTCGACCGGCGTCGGGGAGAACAGGCCACGCTCGGTTTGGAGAACAGTCCTCCCACTGACTTGTGGGCCCCCTCTCCCCCTAATCTCTCTTTCCAAATTCTGCTGCAAATATCTCAGCTACTCTCCATTTAATGAGAGACTTAGCCTCCAAGTATTGGTTTGAATTTGAGTTCTCAAATTCAAACTTTGTTTGGTTAAATTTGCTTCATATTTAAACTGAAATTCAAATTCAGTTTTGAATTCTTGCAAATTTAGCTCTTGACAAGATGAGCTCCAATGGAGATGAAAATTGGTGGGTTTACTCAGAAAAATGTGCTGAGTATAGATATGGAGCTAACTTTTGAATTTGGGTGATGAAAGTTGCTGCAATTTGAATTTACATTCAAATTGGCCTCTTTTTGAAATAACCCAAAAGTGCCTCAAAAAGTGTTGAATTTGCATGAGCTTTGGACTGAACCTTCCCAAGACTTTTTAAATTCTAGGGGTGAGCTCAACCTCTCATGTTCATGTGTAGAAACCCTACTTCGTGAAAGTGAAGGCTTTCCCCTCTAATCATTCTTTTGATGGAGGTTACTTGCTCTTCACAACATTTCCTAAGGTGTCCACAATAAAAACTGTGGTGTTGTGAGGTGAAGAAAAGTTTTTGCAAGTCCCTTTTCTTGGGCTTTTACAAGCGCCGCCCGCGCTCGATCAGAGCGACGTGGCCGCTTGTGTGCCGTTTATTTTAAATCGCACGGTAGAGTTTAAATCCCCGCGTACCGGTTCGACGTTATAATCTCAGCTGTCTGTTTTAAATCGGACGGTCCACGTCAGCCCCACGTTATAAAGACTGGAATTCTTACGTGCTACCCCTTGGGGTTCTCGGGAAATAAGAGCTAGCCCCGGAAACTTCTGATCTAGCCCCTGGAACTTCAGAAAATCATGTAAATACATTTAAAAATCAGTTTTAGCCCCTGGATAAAAATTAGGAAAAACTCCTCTGTTATGTATAGCTAGACCCCTGAAAATTGTTAAAATAATATTATAGACCCTGTAGTGGGGTGAGTTTACCTTTTTAGCCCTGTTTAATATTTAATTTAGGAAATTGAATATGTGGCTAGTGTTTAAAATTTAAAAAGTGGGACAAACATATTGTCAAAATTAAATTAAAAACTTTCTCAGTATTTAGAAAACATTGGAGTGAGATAAAATATATTTTGGGCTGAAATGAATCTGTTTAATTTATTATTCACATTTAGGGACACATTTTTAAGTGAAGAATAGTTCTGGAAAATAGGGAAAATAATTGTAAAATAGTTTACATCAGAGGAAAAGGTCAAAAATATATTAGTAAATATTTTAGATCAGAACCTATTCTGTTTAGATGACGTGTCTTGTTATTTTCATAATAAAGTTCACATTTAGGCATAGGAAATAAATCTAAAAATATAGCAACTAGTAAATGATAAATGGAGTTCTAAAATCTAAAGAATTCAGTTTAGGGTTGGTAGAAATTCTGAAGACACATATGGAGAAGGAAAATACCTTTCATGCATACTTGGTAGCTAAAAGGTGTAGTAATTGAATATAAGGAATTTATTTAAATTGGAAACTCATATATATAGTATGTAAGTATAAATGTGAACACAAAAGTAGGAATCATATACACATGATTAAAAGTGCATGCAAGCCACAAATCAACACACATAGAGTAACCACAACACATACAATGGTGAATGACTTTCATAAATATGAATGTGTGGTTTGTATGAAGTGGAAGTGTGAACTATGTCTTATGGATTGTTGTTTTTCTTTTGCTATGTGTGATGGTATGATGTAGAACCTGCTCAAGAGCAAGTTATTCCTTTCCAAGATCAGGACTACCCATTTCAAGAGCAGCAGGAAGGAGGCAAGTGTCCTTGACCACTTTGATCCTATGCTAGGATGTGTAGCTAGAATTATTTGCATTGTCAATTGAAATATGAAACCCATGCTAGGAAGTTTCCCTAGAATTGCATTGCCTTGTTTCCTTGTAGCTTGGGTTGGGATTTATTTATTCATGTCATTTAATATTATGCATATGCTTAGCCATGCTTAGAATGGGATATTTGGGATATGAGATCATCAGTTTATTTTACCATACTCTTGAATGAGATATTGTGAATTATGTAGAGGTAGGGATCAAGGCAAGTTGGATGTTTTGGTTGTGTGCTGGGTGCACGAGACTCGGGTTTGTGTTTAGTACTTGCCTGGATCCTAAGGACCGGTTCATGGAGCATGTAACCTGGCTTTACCGTGCCCACCACATGCTGAGATGGGGCAGCTTGGCCAATTAATTAGGTGTATCCCCGGCGTAGTATGGGTGTGTTGGATGGTGCGGGGAGTAGGTGTCAGCTGGACTACCATATGAACCGCAAGGCTCAAGAGGGGGCCACTGCAGCGGGGTTGGAGCCTCTTGTATGCTGTTAGGGGTGAAACCTCAGTGGGCCCACGCTCGTCGGGAATCCCTTTGTAAAGGCTTCGTAGTGATCTCCTGGCTACACACCTGGGAAGTGTGAATGTGGTTCGTAGCCACTGGCGTAATGGAGGTTCTTTTAGTCCACCCGGCAACAGGGGATGAAATTACTACATGTGGGTACAGTGGTGCAAACTCTGCAGAGTCAAAACTGTCATGACAGCCGTGCTCACGGTCAAGAACGGCTTGGACTTATTCATGATTAGAGTATGATGGCTTGGGAAGTTGTGGATGTTAAGCGGGGAGCTTAACATTGGAAATGATGTTATGGTTATTTGATTATGATGAGGGGATGGGAGATTGGGACCATTTCACCTGTGTAGTAATGTAGGTGCTTAATAAGCTAAGGTGATAGGTATTAATTGCATAGTGCTTTAACCATGAGTTCAACATCCCCTTGTTTTAGCCATGCATGACATAACTTTACCACACTTGCTGAGTACCATTGGTACTCAACCTTGCATGTTTGTTGGTTTATATTGCTGCTCAGGTCAAGATAATGAGGTGGTGTATAATGATCAAGACTTTGGACCCGAAGAAGGTTTCTAGGTTCATGGAGTCCCCCCGGGCAACGCCTGTGACGGAGCCCACGATAATAATTATTCCGCTGCTAGTTTATTTACTTGTGATGAACTTATTATTGTCCATCGAGACACTTGCTATGTAAGACTTTTTTATATTCGACACCTAGCTTGTAATAAATGATGCTTCACTATTTGTCATCACATGTATGAGAAAATGATCCTGGCATACATGTGATATTCACTCGATTGTTCTTCGGAAAAACCGGGTGTGACAGAAGTGGTATCAGAGTCAAGGTTGCCCGTAGGAACGTGGACCTAGGTAGAAATGGACGTATTTAAGGGCCCTATTTTCTTAAAAACTATTTTACAAGGTGTGTGTTGAAAAGTGTTATTTAACGGAGTCACTTTCTTCATCTTACCCCAACTTTTATTCAAAATAGGATTTTTGTTTAAAAGTTTATCTAACCTAAGTTTAAATGCTTTCTGTTTTAGATGGTTCGCATGATTCGCACCGCTCGCAAGTCCACAGGAGGGGGAGTTCCCGTCGTTGCCCTTGCCCAAAGAGAGGAGAGTCGTCCGGTGACGTACCTTTCCTACGGATTGGCAGTAGGAGGCTTGTTACGCCGTCTTCGACGTATGCTCCAAGCCGCCGGCAATACAGGCAAGCTAATTATACACTATAGCTCCACCAGGACCATCCGTGAGAAGCGGGAAGAATGGAGTTCAGAAATGAGGATTATCCATGAAAATCAGCTGCTTAAGATCCACCGCTCTCCAGCTTGTCGAGCGACACAGGTCGATGCGGAAAAGGATGTCACCTGGGAGGCAATCACCTGCCAGAGTCACATCTACCGTCGCCACCTGGATAGGACTGAGTACATGTATGTCCTCCAGCGTGAGAGTGGTACAACGGAGTACAAGTACCCGCCAGTGCAGCAAGGGACTTCCCATGAGCACATGGACTTGTGCTTGGAGGATGCTGCTATGCTCAGCACTCGACTGCAGGAGTGTCAGCAGGAGCTTCAGAATGTTCGTGACACCCTGAAGGAAACGGAGGCATTGCTGCGAGCCTGCTTGAGGGCGAGAGAAAGAGGAGATGGGAATGAACTGTGTGTCACCGTGAATGATACATGGACTCCTGACTCCCCAGATCACCGAGCGATCAGGCGTCGTCGCACTTCTCCACCAGCAGCCTCCCCACCCAAAGCAGAGTCAGAAGGCAGCCGAAATGATGAGGAAGATCCCGAGGAGCCAGCTCAAGAAAACGAGTAGTGTAGAGTCCTTCCCTTAGTTAGCAAGATGTCGAATAGTCGAGTCGTTACGTTAAGTTAATGGTGTGTTAATGTTTGGTGTGTGACGTGAGTTGTGGAAGCCATGAGCAATTGTCCACAACCTCGTCTTTAGATTGTTTTGCTTTGGTATGTGAACCCACATGAAATAATATTGCATTTATTTTTGTGTGAGAAATGAACCCTCAGAAAAGTATAACAAAGCCTCAACACTTCAAAGTACAAACAAATGAAAGTAGTAAGATGATACTAAATGCTTTCAAATTAACATTGGTTGATTCTGCCAGATGGCCGGAAGAGGAAAAGGACGTGCTGCCAACCCCGCCAACAACAACGATGAGGCATGCAACCCTCATCTTTCTGGAGGCCAGGACCGGGGTGGTCGCCGTGAAGGAGTTGATCCCCTCCACCAAATGCTGGAGAATCAAAATCAGCTCATCCAGAACTTGACTCAAGTGGTGGCCAACTTGCATCAAGTTCCACCTCCACAAGCTGCACCACGCCAACCAAGGTTGAGTGAGTTTCTAGAAACTCAACCTCCAAAGTTTGCAAGTGCTGCTGAACCTCTGGAGGCAGATGATTGGCTTAAGACCATTGAGAGCAAGATGAGGATCATACAGTGCCAAGGGTATGAGAGGGTGCTGTTTGCCTCTCATCAATTGCATGGACCTGCTGCTGATTGGTGGACCGCCTACGTGGCTGTCCATCATGACCCTGAGAACATCACTTGGGAAGAGTTCAAGCGTAGCTTCCGCAACCATTACATCCCAAGAGGTGAACTCAAAAACAAGAGGAAGGAGTATTTGGGACTGCAGCAGGGAAACATGACGGTGAGGGAATACCTCACTAAATTTACTCAACTATCCCGTTATGCCCCACAGGACATAGAGACTGATGAGCAGAAACAAGATTGTTTCGTGGAGGGACTTACCGCAGAGATGCAGTGTTCAATGTCCTCAAATGAGTATGAAAGCTTCCAAAAGATGGTGGACAGAGCATTTGTGGTAGAAAGGAAGCTAAAGGCCTTGGAAAATGAGAATAAGAGGAAGGCCGGGTGGTCACATCAAGCCTCAGGGAGCAACATCCGCCCACGTCTGATGCAGCAACCTACAGGGCAGACGAACCGTGCTGCGGTACCCTACTCAGCACCAAGAGGGTACAACCCGAACTACAGGCCTCCCGCAGCACCAGCACAGCCACAACGTCAGTTTGTACAGCAGCCTCGCCCCGCATATCCACCTCGACTAGCAGTACAGGGACCTCCAAACCAACCCCCAGACAATAAAGGCCAGGCACCTAAGGTTGGGGTGCAATGTTTCAACTGTGGTGAAGTGGGGCACTACGCCCATAAGTGCCCAAAGAAGAAGCCCGTGCAGCCACAACAGCAGAATGTAATGAGAGGACGGGTGAACCACGTGACCATGGAGGAAGCGCAAGAGGCACCCGACGTGGTAGTTGGTAAGTTTCCTGCCAATTTACACCTTGCAACCCTGCTGTTTGATTCTGGTGCTACCCACTCGTTCATTGCTCAAGGGTTTGTTAAGAAGCATGACCTAACAACCACACAAATGAACCATATGCTAGCCGTAAACTCTCCAGGTGGAGAAATAAGGACAAGACAAGTGTGTCCCAAAGTGAACCTAGACATTAATGGGGTAGTATTTACTGCTAACCTCATAGTCATAGATTCACAAGGGATAGATATTATCCTGGGTATGGATTGGTTGACCAAACATAAAGGAATCATCCATTGTTCGACCAGAACGGTGGAACTAACTGACCCTAGTGGCACAAGAGTAAAGTTCATAACAATACACGAGCCTAGGAGGGACATTAAATTAAATCAAGTTGAGGTGAAAGTTGAGGAGATCAGGACCATCAGGGAATATCCAGATGTTTTTCCGGAGGATTTGCCAGGTATGCCTCCCGATTGTGAAGTGGAATTCGCAATTGAGCTAGTGCCTGGAACAGCCCCGATATACAAGAGACCTTATCGGATGGACTCCAAGCAGCTGGAAGAACTCAAGGATCATTTGAGAGAATTGACGGAGAAGGGGTATATTCGCCCTAGTTCCTCACCATGGGGAGCTCCGGTGATATTTGTGCCCAAGAAGGATGGAACCCAAAGGTTATGCGTGGATTACCGTGCCTTGAATGAAGTAACCATCAATAACAAGTATCCATTACCCCGCATTGAAGACTTGTTTGATCAGTTGAGGGGCGCTTGTGTGTTCTCGAAAATTGATCTCAGGTCGGGATACCACCAACTCAAGATAAGGCAATCTGATATTCCCTAGACAGCTTTCATATCTCGGTACGGATTGTATGAATACACTGTCATGCCTTTCAGGCTAACTAATGCCCCGGCGTACTTCATGTATCTCATGAACAAGGTATTCATGGAATATCTGGACAAATTTCTGGTGGTTTTCATAGATGACATTCTCGTCTTCTCCAAAGATGAAGAAGAACATGAGAAACATCTAAGGTTGGTGTTGCAAAGGCTGAGAGAACACCAACTATATGCCAAGTTGAGCAAGTGTGAGTTTTTGCTGAAGAGAGTTCCCTTCTTAGGACATATAATCTCGGAGGGAGGAATCTCCGTGGATCCTGCCAAAATCGAGGATATACAGAAGTGGAAGACCCCTGAAAATGTCGGGGAAGTTCAAAGCTTTTTGGGATTGGCTGGATACTATCGACGGTTTATTGAGGGATTCTCTAAGATCTCGAGACCCCTCACCAAACTGTTGGAGAAGGGAATCACATTCACATGGACGCCACAGTGCGAGACGAGTTTTCAGGAGCTAAAGAAAAGATTGACAACAGCCCCAGTGTTGGTTATGCCAGATATGCAGAAGAATTTCACGGTGTACTGCGATGCCTCTGGAAACGGGTTGGGATGTGTTCTCATGCAAGAAGGGCATGTCGTGGCTTATGCATCCCGGCAGGTTCGGAAGCACGAGAAAAACTATCCTACACATGACCTAGAACTAGCCGCAGTGGTACACGCGTTGAAAATTTGGCGACACTATTTGATGGGGAAGAGGACAGAGATATATACGGATCATAAGAGTTTGAAGTACATTTTCACACAGCCAGATCTCAACCTCAGACAAAGGATATGGTTAGAGCTAATCAATGACTTTGATGTGGGCATCAACTATCATCCTGGGAAAGCAAACGTCGTGGCCGATGCTTTAAGTCAGAAAGTGCAGGTCAATAAGTTGAGCTTGAAGGACATGCCTGCAGAATTGAAGGACGAGGTTATAAGGCTCAATCTATGCCTGGTAAATAGTGGTGAAGCCATCGCCATGGAAGTAGACTCCACACTCGAGCAAGACATACGCGAGGGTCAAAAGAATGACGAGAAGATACAAGAAATGAGGTGACTCATCAAGGAAAATAAAACCCCTGGTTTCAGAGAGGATGAACAAGGAACGGTGTGGCACGGGAAAAGAATCTTTGTGCCAGAAGTAAAGGAGATCTGTGAATTAATTTTGAAGGAGGCTCACGATTCTGACTATTCCATTCATCCTGGGAGTACGAAGATGTACCAGGACCTCAAGAGCAGGTATTGGTGGTATGGTATGAAGCGAGATGTCGCGGAACATGTAGCCCTATGTGACACATGTCAGTTGGTGAAAGCGGAACATCAACGACCCGCGGGATTATTGCAACCACTCAAAGTGCCTGAATGGAAATGGGAAGAAATCGGTATGGATTTCATAGTGGGATTGCCTAGGACCCAATCAGGATATGATTCAATATGGGTCATCATCGACAGGCTAACCAAGGTGGCTCATTTCATCCCCGTGAAAGAAAGCTACAGCGGATCCAAATTGGCAGAATTGTACATGTCAAGGATCGTGTGTTACCATGGAGTGCCAAAGAAGATTGTGTCGGATCGAGGGACACAGTTCACCTCAAGGTCCTGGCAGAAGTTGCATGAAACCATGGGAACCCATCTGAATTTCAGCTCTGCCTATCATCCCCAAACTGATGGGCAGACGGAGAGAACCAATTAGATCCTTGAAGATATGCTGAGGGCATGTGCACTCAAAAACAATAGGAGTTGGGACAAGAACTTACCGTATGCGGAGTTTGCCTATAACAACAGCTATCAAGCTAGTATGAAGATGTCACAGTTTGAAGCCTTGTACGGGAGGAAGTGCAGAACTCCCCTATTTTGGAACCAAACAGGGGAAAGTAAAGTGTTTGGTCCAGAAGTACTACAAGAAGCCGAGGTGAAGGTGAGGGAAATTTGCAACAATTTGAGGATAGCACAGACACGCCAAAGGAGCTATGCCGATGTACGAAGAAGAGAGCTCGTTTTCAACGTGGGAGACTATGTCTATCTCAAGGTGTCCCCTATCAGAGCACTTCATCGGTTGAAGGTGAAAGGGAAGTTGTCACCTCGATACATCGGACCCTTTCAAGTTCTGGAAAGGAAAGACGAAGTGGCGTATCAACTAGAGTTACCGGCTCGTCTATCGGATGTGCACGATGTATTCCATGTGTCACAATTGAAGAAATGCCTGAGGACGCCTGAAGAGGTGTTACCCATGAATGAAGTGGACGTAGCTGAGGATTTGTCTTATGCCGAGCAACCATACCAGATTCTGGAGACAATGGAACACCTCACCAGAAATAAAAGAATCCGGATGTGCAAGGTGCAGTGAAAGCATCACTCAGAAGAGGAAGCCACCTGGAAGCGGGAAGATGAGCTCAAGGCACAATTTCCGGAATTGTTTTCTTAGAACCACCAATCTCGAGGATGAGATTTCTTTTAAGGGGGGTAGAGCTGTAACACCCCAAAAATATTGTTAAGACCCTAAATCATGTTAAGAGGGGAATTCAAAAATTTTTGGAAATTTTGCATGCTTTGCAACAATTTAAATTCAAACTGAAATTCAATTTAAATTCAAAACAGAAAAGAAATAGAAAAAATAAAAAAAGAAAACAGAAAAAAACCGGCCAGTGGGCCGAAACCCACCAGCCGGCCCAACCAGCACCCGCGCCAGCCAGCACCCGCGCGCGCCTCTTCCTCCCACTGACAGGCGGGGCCCGCCAGCCTTCTTCTTCCTCGCGCCCGCGTCGGGACTCTCTCACCCGAATCGAAACCGATCGGGAATTCTCGCGTATCCCAGCCAATTTCGATCGGGGGCGACGCAAACTCGATCTAAACCACCCCGCCGCCCTCCCCCGTCTATAAAAACCCCGGCCTCGTTCTGTTTTTCCCACGCGATCTGCCGTTTTTACTCTTGTGAGAACCCGAGCCTTCTCCGGCGAATTCTGGCCGATCTACGCTCGGAAATTCCGATCTAACTCGCTGGTCTTGATCCACCACCTCCGGGGAACCCTGCAGGTGCAGAAAACTCGGTGACTTGCGGTTCAAACACAGTGCCGACGAGCCTCGCCGTGGTTTCACTTCGGACCTCGTCGCCGACCGCCTTCCAGGACCTCCGAGCTCAAGAAAACCCCCGAGGTGAGATCCCCGACCTCCTCTCCACCGATCTATGCCATAAAATCACAGTTCTAGGAAGAATTCCCGAAGATCCGAAACTCTCCGGCGAGATCGCCGCCTCCCGCCGCCGTGCGCTGCCGGCAGCGCCGCCCACGCTCGATCAGAGCGACGTGGCCGCTTGTGCGCCGTTTATTTTAAATCACACGGTAGAGTTTAAATCCCCGCGTACCGGTTCGAAGTTATAATCTCAGCCGTCTGTTTTAAATCGGACGGTCCACGTCAGCCCCACGTTATAAAGACTGGAATTCTTACGTGCTACCCCCTGGGGTTCTCGGGAAATAAGAGCTAGCCCCGGAAACTTCTGATCTAGCCCCTGGAACTTCAGAAAATCATGTAAATTCATTTAAAAATCAGTTTTAGCCCCTGGACTTAATAAAAATTAGGAAAAACTCCTCTGTTATGTATAGCTAGACCCCTTAAAATTGTTAAAATAATATTATAGACCCTGTAGTGGGGTGAGTTTACCTTTTTAGCCCTGTTTAATATTTAATTTAGGAAATTGAATATGTGGCTAGTGTTTAAAATTTAAAAAGTGGGACAAACATATTTTCAAAATTAAATTAAAAACTTTCTCAGTATTTAGAAAACTTTGGAGTGAGATAAAAATATATTTTGGGCTGAAATGAATCTGTTTAATTTATTATTCACATTTAGGGACACATTTTTAAGTAAAGAATAGTTCTGGAAAATAGGGAAAATAATTGTAAAATAGTTTACATCAGAGGAAAAGGTCAAAAATATATTAGTAAATATTTTAGATCAGAACCTATTCTGTTTAGATGATGTGTCTTGTTATTTTCATAATAAAGTTCATATTTAGGCATAGGAAATAAATCTGAAAATATAGCAACTAGTAAATGATAAATGGAGTTCTAAAATCCAAAGAATTCAGTTTAGGGTTGGTAGAAATTATGAAGACACATATGGAGAAGGAAAATACCTTTCATGCATACTTGGTAGCTAAAAGGTGTAGTAATTGAATATAAGGAATTTATTTAAATTGGAAACTCATATATATAGTATGTAAGTATAAATGTGAACACAAAAGTAGGAATCATATACACATGATTAAAAGTGCATGCAAGCCACAAATCAACACACATAGAGTAACCACAACACATACAATGGTGAATGACTTTCATAAATATGAATGTGTGGTTTGTATGAAGTGGAAGTGTGAACTATGTCTTATGGATTGTTGTTTTTCTTTTGCTATGTGTGATGGTATGATGTAGAACCTGCTCAAGAGCAAGTTATTCCTTTCCAAGATCAGGACTACCCATTTCAAGAGCAGCAGGAAGGAGGCAAGTGTCCTTGACCACTTTGATCCTATGCTAGGATGTGTAGCTAGAATTATTTGCATTGTCAATTGAAATATGAAACCCATGCTAGTAAGTTTCCCTAGAATTGCATTACCTTGTTTCCTTGTAGCTTGGGTTGGGATTTATTTTATCATGTCATTTAATATTATGCATATGCTTAGCCATGCTTAGAATGGGATATTTGGGATATGAGATCATCAGTTTATTTTACCATACTATTGAATGAGATATTGTGAATTATGTAGAGGTAGGCATCAAGGCAAGTTGGATGTTTTGGTTGTGTGCTGGGTGCACGAGACTCGGGTTTGTGTTTAGTACTTGCCTGGATCCTAAGGACCGGTTCATGGAGCATGTAACCTGGCTTTACCGTGCCAACCACATGCTGAGATGGGGCAGCTTGGCCAATTAATTAGGTGTATCCCCGGCGTAGTATGGGTGTGTTGGATGGTGCGGGGAGTAGGTGTCAGCTAGACTACCATATGAACCGCAAGGCTCAAGAGGGGGCCACTGCAGCGGGGTTGGAGCCTCTTGTATGCTGTTAGGGGTGAAGCCTCAGTGGGCCCACGCTCGTCAGGAATCCCTTTTGTAAAGGCTTTGTAGTGGTCTCCTGGCTACACACCTGGGAAGTGTGAATGTGGTTCGTAGCCACTGGCATAATGGAGGTTCTTTTAGTCCACCCGGCAACGGGGGATGAAATCACTACATGTGGGTACAGTGGTGCAAACTCTGCAGAGTCAAAACTGTCATGACAGCCGTGCTCACGGTCAAGAGCGGCTTGGACTTATTCATGATTAGAGTATGATGGCTTGGGAAGTTGTGGATGTTAAGCGGGGAGCTTAACATTGGAAATGATGTTATGGTTATTTGATTATGATGAGGGGATGGGAGATTGGGACCATTTCACCTGTGTAGTAATGTAGGTGCTTAATAAGCTAAGGTGATAGGTATTAATTGCATAGTGCTTTAACCATGAGTTCAACATCCCCTTGTTTTAGCCATGCATGACATAACTTTCCCACACTTGCTGAGTACCATTGGTACTCAACCTTGCATATTTGTTGGTTTATATTGCTGCTCAGGTCAAGATAATGAGGTGGTGTATAATGATCAAGACTTTGGACCCAAAGAAGGTTTCTAGGTTCATGGAATCCCCCCGGGCAACGCCTGTGACAGAGCCCAAGAGAATAATTATTCCGCTGCTAGTTTATTTACTTGTGATGAACTTATTATTGTCCATCGAGACATTTTCTATGTAAGACTTATTTATATTCGACACCTGGCTTGTAATAAATGATGCTTCACTATTTGTCATCACATGTACGAGAAAATGATCCTGGCATACAAGTGATATTCACTCGGTTGTTCTTCGGGAAAACCGGGTGTGACATTTTGGTTGGCCTTCAACTGACCCAAAGTTTGGATCATGGTTTGCATAAGCTGGTTTTGCATGGCCAGCAGCTGTTCCAGGTGATTTTCACCAGCTCCGGGGTTAGCAGGAACCTCCTCGTGGTCATCCTCCTGGACGTTCCTTCGGCCGGCGTTTCCTCTCACCATCTGTGAGAGAGAGCGAAATAGAATAGAAGGTTAGAAGGTTAGGTAGGTCCCTTCAACTATATGCATCAAGGTGAGTTGGACTATATATATATCAGCCCATATGAGAATGTGAACAAGTGCTGAAGCATCTCACACCTCTTTCTTCTTTACATGTGGATATGGACAACGTTTGGAGACGTCCCATAGCTCACACTAAGCACACAACCACAAACAATCATTGCAAGGGCTCATATAACTCCTATTCAAGGATGGTTTCCTATGTCAAGGTGGGTTTGAAACCAATCTAAGCTATTCACCCTAGGACACTTCCTTTGGTCAGCGTGGCTTTGCTATCAGTCTGGGTCTAATCTGTGATTCCTATTTAAGGGTGTAACCTACTGTTAACCTGTGGCTCTAATGTCAATCTAAGGTTTCTATCTAGGCGTGTAACCTACTGTCAACCCATGGCTCTGATACCAATCTGTGACGCCCTCAATTCTGTGGAAAACCACGAAACCGAGAACTAATGCATATGTGTGCCCAGGATGTTCATCACACATACACATACGATCCACAAACTGAATTCAGATTATATATAACCACGAATAACAGAGTTTATTACAACATCGCATGAGTCTTGGACTCATGATCAGAGCAGAAGTCTTTATTTCTACGTAGCGGAAGTCTTTATTCTAATGCGGAAGCAATCTAACTAAGGCGGAAGCAAATCTAAGCAGTAGTGGCTCCATCTCCATTCCCTCCACAGGCAAGGTTGAGAACAGATCACACGCCTTAATACTCCACTTGGTCTTCATAGTAGACTTCTCCTGCTGCTGATGAGGAGATAATAATGCAAGTTTGAGTACAATGATGTACTCAGCAAGTGTGGGAAAACATGATATGTAGCCCGTAACAAGGTAGGTATAAAAAGGCTCATTTGGAGAAAAGCGGATTTATGAAAACCATGATAAAACAGCAACTTAACTTTTTAATGAATGTAATCCCAACATGAATTAAATTACCAACGCACCTCCATCACCTTCCGTGTTCCATCCGAACATTAACCAACCTTTGTTCATACTCACGAATACCTCCTCGTATTCGCTACCATCTCACGAATACCTTCCCGTATTCGCTACCATCTCATCTCATAAAACAACTTCGTCTCGCACCGAGACCAAACTCATGTCATGACTCAACAGTCACGCAACCATCTCATCACTCGGACTCAACAATCCCAACAACTAAACCATAACTAAACTCAATAACCATAACCATGAATCTTCCCAATAACAATCCCAACTAATCATGGCAGTTTAGTCAGGTGCTCGTGACCGTAAGCTCGGCTATCATGATAGTTTTTAGAACTCTGCAGAGTTTGCACCTCTTTACCCACAAGTTTGTGATTTCGTCACCCGTCGACGACTGCAGAACCTCCATTATACCAGTACACAACCGTCGGTGTATGGCCAAGAGATCATAAAATAGCCTTTACAAAGGGGTTACTAGATGTATGGACTCACTAAGGTTTCACCAGCAGGCTAGAATCTCCAATTCTCCCACCCACAGGCCCCCTCTTGTGCCATGCAGTTCCCAGGGCAGTCCTCACTCGACTCCCGTTCCCCGCGCCTTCCACAGTCCATAACACTCTAGCAACTTACCTAATTACTCAGCTAAGCCGCACCCATACTTGGCCTTGTGGTGGCACTGTTAGCCTGGCATGTGCATGCATGAACCGGTCTTTAGATCTACGGCAAGTAGACCACCATCTCATGCTACCTCATTCACAAACTCAAGCTTGCCTAGATCTCCCTCCGATCCACATTCCTCAACATTATCAGTTTCTCATTATCATTACGAGTGCAGTTAGCTAGACACATCTATCTCGCTTCCCAATCCCACGGACTCAGCGAAGCATAAAGCAAAAACCATACTCGACTCGTAAACTTCCCCAGCGACAATGGTGGTTTAACCAAAACTAGTCAACTCCTATAAAAGGGTTTCCCATCATGTTTGACTCAGCACACACACCTTTCCGCAAAACAAAACAGTTTTACCCAAAACATAGGATCAATATGGTCAAGGAGCACTTGCCTTGTTCTTGCGGTTCCGGGGGTTCTTGGATCTCAAAACCTTGTTGCTGCAGCTCGTCGTAGACAGCTCCCTGAGCTTGTCCTGCTAGGTTGGATCACGTGCATACAAGATTCACAGCAATCAATATCATGCAGAAATCTTAATCTAGATGCGATGATGCATATGCATGTTATCCTATGATTAGTTTTATTAGATTGGTTTGCACGTGTTCTTGCATGGCTTTTGTATGGACAGAGGTGTTCGGATCAAAGGTGGTCGTGGCGATGATCTATCCACGAGAAGGCTTCTGTTCGGAAGGAATCAAAGAACAGATGCAGAGAGAACACAATGATGTCGTACTGTGGTATCGGAGTCTTACCTTACGTTCTTTTCGAGGTCCTCCTCAGACCGCTCGGTTCTCCTTCGGCGATCTCCCTTGTTGCGCTTTCGGTGATGGTTTTCTCGGCAAGTTAGGGCTAGGGCTCTAAGTCGTCGGATCAGGAGTTAGAAAAGAAGTTTGTGATTTCGGCCAGAGGTTCTGGGTTCTATTTATAACCGGGAAGAAAAGAGTCTTAATCTGATTGCATCCCGAGTAAGAGTCCTATTCAGATCGTTGTTGGATCCTAACATCTTATCTTTGTGTAATTCAAGTCGGTTTCCTTTGCGCACCGGTATTCTTAGGCGTAAAAACCGCTCCAGAACTCACTACCTCAGCGGTGATGAGCTCCGGAAGCTCCACGTTTCCTCCGGGGCCTGGTATCTCCTTCTCCTCAGAGACGAGCTCTGGTTGCGCCTTGTGTCAAGCGAGCAAGACTTCCCTCTTCTTCGGAGGTGAGCTCCGCGTGCGCCACGTATTAGTGCTGGTGTTTCCTCTCTTATTTCCTCAGAGACGAGCTCCGAGATTGACACGTGTCTAGCAGCAACGGACCTCCTGGAGATAAGCTCCGGTGGCGACACGTGTTTGATAGGACCGGACCTCCCGGAGATGAGCTCCGAGATCGACATGTACCCCGTGCGACTGTCCCTCTGATTTCCGTGGCGACTATCTCCGAAGGTGACATGTGTCCTACAAAAATGCCTTTGCTTCTTCCGCAGAGGCTAGCTCTGTGGGCGACACGTGTCCCACAGTTTCGGACCTCTCTCCAATTGCGGAGATGAGCCCCGAGCCTGCCACATAGCCAGTTTAGCGGCGGACCTCTCCTCACTTCGCAGGGATGAGCTCCGGACACGCCACATGGCCAGCGGCCGCAGAAGTTGTCTTCGGCGCTCTTTATGTGAACTGAACTCAGCTTTTACTGGCTATCCTTTTGATAACTTTCTCTATTCCTATTTTTCCTAAAATGTTTTTCTCTTCATAAAATGTGAATATATGTTGACACCAGAGATGAGGGTGTCACATGGACAGATCATGTGTTGATCGGTTTTTGACGGTGGAATTGATCTAGATCTTGAGTCAAGATCATCACCACGTCTACACTTGATCCCTACACACTTGTTCATCATAAAACCCCATGAAAGCCCATTAAAACATGCAAGATAACGTACAAACTGGTTTAATAAAACAGCACCATAGGATATATTGGCATTCATCTACACCATTGCATCTTGAGTAGAGTTGTGCATGATGTTTGATTGCTTTAAATTTTGTATGTGTGTGGTCGTGAGTAGAAGGACAAGCTCAGGAAGCCATCTACGAAGAACTACAGCACCAAGACTTTGAGACGCTTGAGCAACAAGAGCCACGGGAGCAAGGCAAGTGCCCCTTGACCATATTGATCCCATGTTTTGAAACTGTTTTATTTGCAAAAAATCGTATGCTTGAGTCAACTTGATGGGACACCCTTTATAGGAGTTTACTAGTTTTGTTAACCACCCTTGTCACCGGGAAAGTTGATGAGTCGGGTATGGTCGTTTTTCCTTTTTGCTTCGCTTAATCCACAGGATATGGGAAGCTGAATCAAAACATGGTTAGCTACTGCACTCATATGAATAATAATAATGAGAACTTGATGATGTTAATGAGCATGGAATCGGGGGGAGATCTAGGCAAGCTTGGTTCGTGGATGTTGCTGAATGAGATGGTGGTTTACTTGCCGTAGATCTAAGGGCTGGTTCATGCCAGCACATGCCAAGAAAACAGTGCCACCACAAGGCCAAATATGGGTGCGGCTTAGCTAACTAATTAGGGGTGTTACTAGCTTGTTATGGACCGTGGATGGCGCGGGGAATGGGAGTCGAGGAGGACTTCCATGGGAACTGTATGGCACAAGAGGGGGCCCGTGGGTGGAAGAATGGTGATTCGAGCCTGCCGGTGAAACCTTAGTGAGTCCATACATCTAGTAGCCCTTTTGTAAAGGCTATTTTGTGATCTCTTGACCATACACCGACGGTTGTGTACTGGTATAATGGAGGTTCTGCAGTCGCTGACGGGTGACGAAATCACAAACTTGTGGGTAAAGTGGTGCCACCTCTGCAGAGTGTAAAACTATCATGATAGCCGTGCTTCCGGTCACAAGCACTTGGCCAACTCACATGATTAGAGGGAAAACTTGGGATGGTTCTTCGGTATGGTTATGGTATGGTCATCGGGATTGGTTTTGGGACTGTTTCGAGTCATGAAAATGTAAAGGTCCCAAAATGGTGAATACAAAGAAACACTTGTTTGCAAAAGTTGGTTTCATGTGTATGAAATTTGGGACTTGTTAAAACTTTTCCCCACATGTGATAACACACATGAGGGTTTTCTTCACACAAGTTCAAATGTTTATTTGAAAACTTGGAACCCTAGAGGGGTCTAAAACAAGGATGGGAAGTTCCCATATGTGTGAGAAAACAAAAATCAGATTTGGAACGATTTGTTCAAACAAAAATTCAAATGAGAAAAACACAATGGAATTCAAAACTGTTGTGCTAAAAATCTCATTTGCAGCAGCCAAAATAAAAATCAGATTTCAAATTTGAATTCCTTGAGTCCAAATTAGGGGTGGTGCCAAGTTTCATGATTTATGGAAATAGTTGGCAACCCATTTTGCAAAATGGACTTTAAAAGACAAAGAATTCAAATGCATGTTTGAATTTGGATGAAACTTGCCCAATTATCCAAATGCATACCAGATTTGAATTCCCACAATTGAATTCACTCAACATTCAAACTTGGGAGATATTTGGAGAGGGGATAAGGAGGACTGATCAGTGGGTCCCACATGTCATTGTGTGAACTGAAAATTTGCAAAAGATCTCAGTGTTGGGTCTCTGTTTGCCTCCTTCAGTCGGCACCCGACACCGAGGGCGCAGCTCCGTTCGACACCGAGCTCAGCCGGCAGCCACCTCCTGGTGGAATTTCTTCGCGCTGGAGAGCTGCTGGACGTCGGTGGCTACCGCCTCACCGCCTCTCCCGCCTCTTAACCGAAGCCACGGCGCTGTTCTTCTCTCTCTCGCACCGGAAGACAGAAAACACAGCCGCCCTGCTTCGATCGATCGGGAGCTCGGGAAATTCTAGTGAGCAGTGCCTCTGAGCAGCAAAACAATACCACCAACGTCCCCACGACCTCCTCGAGCCATCACCCAGTGTGTTCGTGCCCTCTACGCCGGGAACCTTGAGTTTCTGCGGCGGCCGAACACCCCGGCGGCGACGTGCTCCCGTGGACAGCCTCCTCCAGAAAGTTTCACGACCAAGTGAGGCCACTTTTGGACACGCAGGAGCTCCGTGCAGCTTCCACCCGACGCACGAAGCCTGTCTCGGTCTCTCAACAACGAATTTCAAAGATCCTCTCTGGCTTGTGAAAACCAACCTTCCGATATGATTCTGTAAAATTCCCGATCAATTTTTGTTTAGACACCACGAGACTTCGCACACACCGGCTAGACATGTAGTCGCACCAGTTCTCTTTTGAAACCTCGCATAAAACACCCTGTGCACGGTGCAATTTCAAGCTTTCCGAAGGCGGCTATGGCGGGAAGATGTGGGTGCACGGTGAACCCTAAGTTAGAGCAATCCCCGAGCCATTTCCTTTCCACATCGATGATCCCTAGCGTCCGCTGGTGCTCTAGAGCTTGGAAACCGAAGCCTAGAAGGCTTAGGGCGTCGGGGCGACGTCGCCGGACTTCGTCCGAACCGTTGTGCCGTCGCGGGCTAGTTTGGGAGCCCTACCGGCTCGAGCAAACCCCATCAGCGTGTTCCTCACGTTGAATTAGGGGCTGGCGGCGAGTTTCAGCAGCTAAGATGGCCGGACGACGGATCCCGGAGCTTCTCCGGCGAGCCCGGCGGCGGAATCGCGAGGGAGCGAGAGGTGGAAGACGATCTCCCGGGGCCCGCGTGTCAGCGACTCGGGGAAAACGGGCTGGATATTCTGTGGCACGGGATCAATTGTAACAGCACGGGAAATAACCCTGTGACCCCGTGTGGCGCGCTCCCGGTGACTGACACGTGCCCCATGGCCCACAGTCAGGTTTAAACTTTTCCCCGGATTTATTCAAATTCCAGATTTTTCCCCAAACTTTAGAAGAGCATAACTTTTGCTAGGAACCTCCAAAATTAGTGATTCAAATTGGGTTAGATTCAGATTGACAAACTCTATCCAATTATGCAACCCAATTTGTATGAAAGTCTTTATTTAATTCTGGAAAATTCTTTAAATCTTTTCAGCAAAAGAATTTTAGAGGGAGTTTGGTGTATCCAAAAATCCTCAAATTTGGCCAGAATATTCTCTAGGGTGTTATTAGACTCCTTTAAAAGTTTCAGCTCATTTGGAGTTGAATTGATCAGGGTAATTTAGATTGTAAGTTCCTGTATTCAAATGAATACAGAAACATTTTTGGACAATTTCCAAAACTTGTAAATTCAGTTCTGGGAAATTACTAGCTCCAAAACTCCTAGGAAAATTCATGTAGACTCTATAAACTATAATTGAAATTGTGGTTCACTGAGTTTGACATGAACATGGATGTTACCTCAGAATTAATTCATCTTTGACTAAACACTTAGAGAATTATTCTGAATAAACCATTCCATGAAATGTGCTAAATTTTGGTCCAGAGGACTTTCTTGTGACAAGGAACTCACATGAAAATTCTCAGCTCCATTATAGCTCTGGATCACCACTGTCATGTGTGATCTCTTAAGGTGATCAACACTTAAGTGGGAAGAAGCACTCAACACTTGATCTTAGTGTTTAAGCCCAACCCAAACCACTAGCACCAGTGTCATTTTAAATTCTTAAACAAAGTTCCAGTTTTAAAATGGTCATTTGATCTTATGAGCAAAAGCTTTTCAATTAAATACATATGCGTGATCATATCGTGTAGCATATACGTGAAAAAGGTGAGAAGGACTTGAGGTGAAGATCAAGGAGGGAGGAAATCAAGTGATCAAGCTCCAAGTGATCGTCACTAACTGATTGTAGCAGTAGTCACCTGCAAAACAGGCAAGCCCCGGTTTGCATTTGAACCGTTTTATAAAGCATTTTCATTTGTAGAGATCATAGCTTTGCATCGTTGATTGCATTACGTCTAGATGATATTGAAAACCCACTTGCATGACCAAAAACACCTAAGAGAGAAAGGGTAGAATAGCAACTCCCCAAGGGAATTTGGCTACGCTAATGTTAGTAAGAAAGGTCCGGTAGAAGATGAGTAGTTGGAATCTACTCGCGAGTTTAGGGCTGGGTTACTCGGAACGGGTCTGAATTAGAAAAGATGAGGAAAGTTCACACTTAAGAAATGGAGACCGGGCAGGGAGGTTTAGATGCAGCAGGTTGCAGGCCGTGCGTGCATAGCCCTGCCTGTGTCGGTTAAGGCCCGTCCGTGCTTGGCCCTGTTGGACAAGTTTGAGTTGTGTACCGGGCACATACTGGTTATATGGGACCCAGGAAACCGACGTACCTTTGGAGATCCATAGTGGAACTTTTCCAACTGCCTTAGGATTTCGGCGTCAGGGTAGCAGGAGATAACTCGCTCAAGAACATACCACAGCGGGTATGTACCTTGAGGGAGCTTGCGTACTCGGGACAGTTGGACTGTGTCCAATGTGGAAGATCTTGGGAAAGGTGGCCGCGTACAACGTCAGTCGAGGTTGCTGCCGGCAACTCGGAGTACGGGTGTACGTGTCGTGTAGTCCGGGCGTGTACTGATTCGAATCACCGTCGCTCGCGGTTATATGAGCATACTTGCCCACTGCGTCTTGACGTAGTAACAACTGGAATTGTTTATCTTTGAACTTGATAAGGCTGTGCTATAACTTGTATTGCAACCATGATTGAATTAGAGATAGGCTCATTAAAGTTTACTTTCACTTTGTGCAAGGAGCATCGCAACAAAGCGTTTCTTGTTTGATTGTGGAGTTGCAATGCTTTTCGGCTCAAGGTTTGCACAATGAGGCTTAAAATCTGAAAGTTAAGGATCGACTTTAGGCGAGTTCTTTATGCAAATCTAGCCAACCCAATTGCAACCGTCGTGCATGTAGAGTTTCTTGTTTAGGAGAGATGGGTCAGACATGCTGAGCCTATGTGCTCACGCTTGCTATATAAGTGGTTTTGCAGGTTAACAACGATGCTGAAAAGAAGGTTGTCCGGTGAGACTCGGGGGCTCCCGAGTCAGGTAACACATGGAGAACCCAGCCGCTGCTGCTTGTCTTCGTGTTGCTAGCGAGAGGAGTCCGCGGGCTGGACTTCATCTCGAGTGCTTTTAGTTATTCGACGTGAGTTGATATAGACTTCCGCTGTAGTTACTTGATGTAAAGTATTTACAAAGGAAAAACTTGTAAGCTTCCGCTATTGTTTTATGTAATACATTGTTACTCATATGTCTGCTGTTGGGTGCCGCACAACACGGCACCACCCAATGCGATTCCCGGGCGAGTGGCCTGTCTCGGCTGAGTGGGTCGCGTCAGCGTGGTATCAGAGCCGCATTGGTAATAGCACACGGAATAAGGAAGGTATTACGACAAAAATTTAGGTTACGGTGAGGATACGGTACTAGGCCCACATAAGGATTACCATTAGCTTAATATGAAGGTGGCAACCTAACTTAATCGTTATGTCGGAAAATCGTGCATCTCGGGACGCTTCATGTCTTGGGGGGTGCACGTAAGCGCTGTCCACCAGTGCGCACAAGCTGAAGGGTGGAGCCCCACGGATGGCAGGTAACCCGATCCGCTTTAGTATCCTCTACGACTCCTCATGTCGTTTGGGGTACTTGAGCAACGTCTGTCCCAGGCGTGCGTGGTGCAATTTGGGAAACCCCGTCACGTTGTTAGTAACGTGAACACGTAGCTCAAGGCATGTTTGGCTTGAGAACACCTGTGTGAGTGATGACGGACAGGTGTAAGAACTGTATGGATACCGGGTTCGGTGTGCAGCCGGACCTGACGATTGAGTGTGACTTGTGCAGGGTTAACCACGAAATCGTAGTACGAATAGTACACGTTTGCGAGTGACCGTTTTAGTGCCACCTAAGATACGTTTATGCCGGTATAATCCGGATAGGATTTTCTTTTGGCGAGGCTACGTAGTACCGACATGCTTCTTACGGTGCATCGACGCCGTACTAAACTTAATAACCCCTTTCCTTTGAAGAAATGACTCATGAACTAACTTTCAAATAAAAATGGAAGCTTGAAACAAATATTAGTTATTGAACTCTTATTTTGAGCTAAGATTCAAATGAGAGGAAGATTAGACTTCAAAGATTTCAAAAACAGAGTGCTCTGTTTTCGGCAGGAATTCTTGCTGGACTTTAACAGAGCATAACTCTGAGTAGATTGACCCAATTAAGGTGTATGGTACAGTTCTGGAAAGGTCTTCAAGTGATCTACAACTTAATTGTAGAGCTCCAGAGCCAAATCACATGCTAAATGGGTAGAAAGTTCAGAGGAAGGTGAATTGTCCAGAACCAGGACAGCAGTAAAACCTCTCTGGACCTTTATGTTTCTAAGCCATAACTTTCTGTAGAGAAACCCTTAAGAATCCTATGATACACCATTGGATAGGTTATGAAATGTGCAACATTGTTGTAGTTCAAAGTTTGTTCAGGTTCGTATTGTATTTACATATACAACTGTGATAAAATCAGCCACGTACAAAGGAGGTGCTGGCAAATTTTATCCAGGAATTCTGTCAACTTTGGAAAATCATAACTTTTAATCCGGAGATGATCTGGGGGCATATGAGTACTCGTTGGATAGACACTGAAGTTAACTTTAACTTTGTTATTCAACTCGAGATATGAAGATGCTTTTAACTAGATCAAAATCTGGAGATAGTGCATAAAGGTCTGTCCTGTACAGATAGGCTGAATAGCTATACCTACTAAGGAGTTGTGTAAACATGAAGTTTGTTACTGCTTTCATGAAGTTTTGACATATTCATGTTTCCATTAGTCTCACATACTTCTGAGTTCTTGTTTAACTCATCTCAACGACATTTTGCAGTATGGTTCGTACTCGCTCTTGGAGTAGGGCCGGAAGTTCTCGTCGAGGCGGTGATGCTTCCATTCCACCGTCGGAATCACCATCCACGGGATGGATGGATCTTATGACTCGAGTTGTCGATTCTAACCAAGAGAACACTAGGCTACTCCAAGAAGCAAAGCAAGAACACACACGCTTACTCCAAGCTTTGGTACAGCAAGGCGTACTCCAAAACACGCAACAAGTCATTCCACCTCGGAACGCTTATCTGGATTTCTTGGCGACTCAACCGCCAATTTTTACTGAAGCCACCGAACCTGTGGAAGCAGATCAATGGCTTCGTGTCATGGAGTCCAAATTTGGAGTATTCAAGTGTGATGAATACCAGAAGACAAAGTTTGCCGCTCAGCAACTCCATGGGGCCGCCGGAAACTGGTGGGTGGATCATATTACCACCATTCCGGAGGACCATCAAGTGACATGGAGGGAGTTTTGTGAAGCCTTTCGTACACGTTACATACCATTAGGTATTGTCAAGGCAAAGCGGGAGGAATTTTTGGGCTTGAAGCAAGGGGGCATGAGTGTCCTCGAGTATGTCAGAAGATTTAATCTTTTGGCCCAATATGCTCCCGAGTATGTGGCGAAAGAAGAGGCACGGTGTGACCTATTCTTCCATGGCCTGAGTGCCATATTACAGGAAAAGCTGGCCGTACACAATAACGGCAGTTACACCGACATGGTCGATGCGGCTTTCATTCAAGAGAAGCCGACACTTGAGTGGCAAGCGGAGAAGAGAATGATGAGTGAGATCGAGCAGGCTAGCACAAGTTATGTGCCTCAGAAGTACCGTTTGGTGTATCAAACGCCACCCGGTGAAAGATGGAGGCCACCTGTACGATCAACTCCTCAGAGATTGATTGCTGGTCAAGTTCTACAACTTGCGCCACCTCCACAGCCGCAGCATCAGATGGTGGTTTGTGCTCCATCGCTGCAGCCATATGTACCTAGCAGTCCACCGCAAGTCAACGAAGAACCGGAGAGGCATCCGTGTCTTACTTGTGGGCGCATGAGCCATTATGCTAGGCAATGTCCGGAGGGAACTCGAGGCTACGGGTCATCATATTTACAACACTACGACCCGTACCTCAATCTGCAGATACGAGGGCAGATAAGGGGCAACATTCACTATACTGTGATTGATGATGTTCTGGAAGGAGAAGCCGCTTTAGCAGGGATGTTTTCTCTGAATCAGCTACCGGTTTTGGTTCTCTTTGATTCCGGTGCCACACACAACTTCATTAGCCAATCTTTTGTGGCTCAACATCAGCTCCAAACCGTTTATACAAAGAGGCAATACCTCATATCTTCGCCCAGGGGCAGCAGTACCGCAAGCGAGGTTGTGTCCCAAGCACCTCTTTGTTTGGGGGGTAAAATATACCCTACGACCCTCATTATTCTTGAAGGTCTGAGGATCGACATCATTTTGGGGATGTCGTGGTTAAATTACCACAGAGCGGTTCTTAACATCAGCTCTAGGACCGTTGAGCTCAACTCCCCACAGCACGGTCTTCATATATTAATTCTGGGCGCCAGACGGCAGCAGATTGCAACAGTGAACCACACGGAAGCTGTCAAGATAGAGGACATTCCGGTGGTACGTGAGTATCTGGATGTGTTTCCCGATGATTTACCGGGCATGCCGCCCGAACGAGACGTTGAGTTCAAGATTGAACTTATACCGGGAACAACACCGATATCACGAAGGCCGTACAAGATGGCACCCAATGAACTGGCAGAATTGAAGACACAGCTGAATGACCTAATGAGCAAGGGCTTTATACGACCACTTTCGTCACCTTGGGGTTGTTCAGCGTTGTTTGTCAAGAAGAAGGACGAAACACTACGGCTTTGTGTTGACTATCATCCTTTGAACGCCGTTACCATCAAGAACAAGTATCCACTACCTCGCATTGATATGATCTTTGATCAATTAGTGGGTGCGAAGGTATTTTCAAAGATGGATCTTCGGTCCGGATATCATCAGATTAAAATCCGGGCAGAAGATATTCCGAAGACGGCATTCTCAACGAGATACGGGCTGTATGAGTATCTCGTTATGTCTTTTGGTTTGATCAACGCCCCGGCACACTTTATGTACCTGATGAATTCAGTGTTCATGCCGGAGTTGGATAAATTCGTCGTTGTCTTCATCGACGATATCTTGGTGTACTCCAAGTCAGAGGAAGAACATGCTGAACATCTGCATATTGTGCTAAAAAGATTGCGAGATCATCAGCTCTATGCACAATTCAGCAAGTGTGAATTCTGGATTAATCAAGTACCTTTTCTCGGACACATCATTTCAGCGGAGCGCATCGCTGTAGATCCGAGTAAGATTATCCAAGTGCAGAAATGGGAGTCACCAAAGTCAGTACATGAAATCCGAAGCTTCCTCGGTTTAGCGGGTTACTACCGGAGGTTTATTCCGAGTTTCTCCAATATTGCTAAACCGATGACGGAATTATTAAAGAAGAACACCAGATTTGTGTGGGGTGCTGCGTGTGAACAAGCTTTCAAGACCTTAGTGAAGCATCTCACAACAGCCCCAGTTCTTGCTCAGCCGGATACAACGAAGCCATTCGACGTTTATTGCGATGCATCTGGCATCGGTCTTGGCTGCGTGCTGATGCAAGAAAGACGAGTGGTCGCTTATGGATCTCGTCAACTCAGAACTCACGAGCAGCATTATCCAACTCATGATCTTGAGTTAGCTGCCGTGGTCCTTGCTTTGAAGATGTGGAGGCATTACTTGCTCGGAAATCTTGTACACCTCTACACCGACCACAAGAGCTTGAAGTACATCTTCACTCAGAAAGAATTGAACATGAGGCAACGAAGATGGCTAGAGCTCATTAAGGACTATGAACTTGAAATTCATTATCATCCAGGAAAGGCAAATGTGGTCGCCGATGCGCTCAGTCGTAAGGCGCATATCCATCACCTAACTATTGCTGAAATGGATGATGAAGAACCAAGCCTCCGTGTCATCCCGTATGGAGCTCTCTATAATCTTGCTCTCATTCCTACCATCCGAGAGGAGATCATTGAGGCTCAACGAAAAGACAAGGGTATGTCTCACATACGACCAAGATTAGACAACGGAGAAATGAAGTGCTTCCGGAAGGACGATGAGGGTACTTTGTGGTTTAACGACCGGATTGTAGTACCCCGGGATATGGGACTACGGAAGAAAATTTTGGATGAAGCTCATTTGTCCAAGTTTTCCATTCATCCGGGCAGTAATAAAATGTACCAAGATCTCCGGAAGAAGTTTTGGTGGACGCGTATGAAACGTGAAGTTGCAAGGTACATTTCGGAATGTGATACGTGTCGAAGAGTCAAGGCCGACCATATGAAGAAGTCAGGCCTGTTGCAGCCATTGCAAGTACCGGCATGGAAGTGGGAAGACTTGAGTATGGACTTCATCGTCGGGTTGCCAATGACCTCCCACAACCATGATTCGATTTGGGTAATCGTGGACCGGTTAACCAAATCAGCACATTTCATCCCTGTGCATACTAGGTACAACGCAAAGCAGTATGCGGAGCTGTACATAGCACGGATCTTGTGCTTACATGGAGTTCCCCGCACCATTGTGTCAGATAGAGGATCGCTGTTCGTAGCCCGTTTCTGGGAACAGCTACACACCTACTTGGGGACAAAGTTGATTAGAAGCTCTGCATATCACCCTCAAACCGATGGGCAAACTGAGAGGGTGAATCAAATACTAGAGGATATGCTAAAAGCATGTGCCATCCACCACGGTAAGAGCTGGGATGATCACTTACCACTGGCGGAGTTCTCGTACAACAACGCATATCAGACGAGCATCAAAATGGCACCGTATGAAGCTCTATACGGCCGGAAGTGCCGTACGCCATTGAATTGGTGCGAATCCGGTGAACGAGTAACGCTCGGGGTTGATCTTGTCAATGAAGCCGAAGAGAGAGTTCGGATAATACAAGAGAACCTCAAGGCGGCCCAATCTCGTCAAAAGAGCTATGCGGACCAGAGACGTCGACCGCTGCATTTCGAAGTCGGAGAGCACGTGTATCTTTGTGTGTCTCCGATGAAGGGGATTCATCGGTTCGGTGTCAAGGGGAAACTTGCTCCCCGATTCATCGGCCCGTTTACTATCACGGAGAAGTGCGGAACTGTAGCCTACCGGCTGGAACTACCGGCAAGCCTTGCCGGTATTCACGACATATTTCACGTGTCCCAGTTGCGGAAGTGTCTCAAGTTTACCGCTGCCGTCCGCACTGAAGACATTGACGAGTTGAAGCCGGATCTCACCTATGTCGAGCAACCTGTACAGATTATCGACGAAAAGATCCGGACCACCAGGAACTGGACTTTGAAATTTTACAAAGTCCTGTGGAGTAATCATACCCCAGAAGAGGCGACGTGGGAAACCGAAGATTACATCCACAAGAATTATCCGGAGCTTTTGTCATAAACCTTGTAATTACCTCCCACCTCGTTCTTCTTTTGAATCTCGGGACGAGATTCCTTTTAAGGGGGGAGGAATGTAAAGGTCCCAAAATGGTGAATACAAAGAAACACTTGTTTGCAAAAGTTGGTTTCATGTGTATGAAATTTGGGACTTGTTAAAACTTTTCCCCACATGTGATAACACACATGAGGGTTTTCTTCACACAAGTTCAAATGTTTATTTGAAAACTTGGAACCCTAGAGGGGTCTAAAACAAGGATGGGAAGTTCCCATATGTGTGAGAAAACAAAAATCAGATTTGGAACAATTTGTTCAAACAAAAATTCAAATGAGAAAAACACAATGGAATTCAAAACTGTTGTGCTAAAAATCTCATTTGCAGCAGCCAAAATAAAAATCAGATTTCATATTTGAATTCCTTGAGTCCAAATTAGGGGTGGTGCCAAGTTTCATGATTTATGGAAATAGTTGGCAACCCATTTTGCAAAATGGACTTTAAAAGACAAAGAATTCAAATGCATGTTTGAATTTGGATGAAACTTGCCCAATTATCCAAATGCATACCAGATTTGAATTCCCACAATTGAATTCACTCAACATTCAAACTTGGGAGATATTTGGAGAGGGGATAAGGAGGACTGATCAGTGGGTCCCACATGCCATTGTGTGAACTGAAAATTTGCAAAAGATCTCAGTGTTGGGTCTCTGTTTGCCTCCTTCAGTCGGCACCCGACACCGAGGGCGCAGCTCCGTTCGACACCGAGCTCAGCCGGCAGCCACCTCCTGGTGGAATTTCTTCGCACTGGAGAGCTGCTGGACGTCAGTGGCTACCACCTCACCGCCTCTCCCGCCTCTTAACCGAAGCCACGGCGCTGTTCTTCTCTCTCTCGCACCGGAAGACAGAAAACACAGCCGCCCTGCTTCGATCGATCAGGATCTCGGGAAATTCTAGTGAGCAGCGCCTCTGAGCAGCAAAACAATACCACCAACGTCCCCACGACCTCCTCGAGCCATCACCCAGTGTGTTCGTGCCCTCTACGCCGAGAACCTTGAGTTTCCGCGGCGGCCGAACACCCCGGCGGCGACGTGCTCCCGTGGACAGCCTCCTCCGGAAAGTTTCACGACCAAGCGAGGCCACTTTTGGATGCGCAGGAGCTCCGTGCAGCTTCCACCCGACGCACAGAGCCTGTCTCGGTCTCTCAACAACGAATTTCAAAGATCCTCTCCGGCCGGTGAAAACCAACCTTCCGGTATGATTCTGTAAAATTCCCGATCAATTGTTGTTTACACATCACGAGACTTCGCACACACCGGCTAGACATGTAGTCGCACCAGTTCTCTTTTGAAACCTCGCATAAAACACCCTGTGCACGGTGCAATTTCAAGCTTTCCGAAGGCGGCTATGGCGGGAAGATGCGGGTGCACGGTGAACCCTAAGTTAGAGCCATCCCCGAGCCATTTCCTTTCCACGTCGATGATCCCTAGCGTCCGCTGGTGCTCTAGAGCTTGGAAACCAAAGCCTAGAAGGCTTAGGGCGTCGGGGCGACGTCGCCGGACTTCGTCCGAACCGTTGCGCCGTCGCGGGCTAGTTTGGGAGCCCTACCGGCTCGAGCAAACCCCACCAGCGTGTTCCTCACGTTGAATTAGGGGCTGGCGGCGAGTTTCAGCAGCTGAGATGGCCGGACGACGGATCCCGGAGCTTCTCCGGCGAGCCCGGCGGCGGAATCGCGCGGGAGCGAGAGGTGGAAGACGACCTCCCGGGGCCCGCGTGTCAGCGACTCAGGGAAAACAGGCTGGATATTCTGTGGCACGGGATCAATTGTAACAGCACGGGAAATAACCCTGTGACCCCGTGTGGCGCGCTCCCGGTGACTGACACGTGCCCCATGGCCCACAGTCAGGTTTAAACTTTTCCCCGGATTTATTCAAATTCCAGATTTTTCCCCAAACTTTAGAAGAGCATAACTTTTGCTAGGAACCTCCAAAATTAGTTATTCAAATTGGTAAATTCATATTGACAAACTCTATCCAATTATGCAACCCAATTTGTATGAAAGTCTTTATTTAATTCTGGAAAATTCTTTAAAGCTTTTCAGCAAAAGAATTTTAGAGGGAGTTTGGTTTATCCAAAAATCCTCAAATTTTGCCAGAATATTCTATAGGGTGTTATTAGACCCCTGTAAAAGTTTCAGCTCATTTGGAGTTGAATTGTTCAGGGTAATTTAGATTGTAAGTTCCTGTATTCAAATGAATACAGAAACATTTTCAGAGAATTTCCAAAACTTGTAAATTCAGTTTTGGGAAATTCCTAGCTCCAAAAATCCTAGGAAAATTCATGTAGACTCTATAAACTATAATTGAAATTGTGGTTCACTGAGTTTGACATGAACATGGATGTTACCTCAGAATTAATTCATCTTTGACTAAACACTTAGAGAATTATTCTGAATAAACCATTCCATGAAATGTGCTAAATTTTGGTCCAGAGGACTTTCTTGTGACAAGGAACTCACATGAAAATTCTCAGCTCCATTAGAGCTCTGGATCACCACTGTCATGTGTGATCTCTTAAGGTGATCAACACTTAAGTGGGAAGAAGCACTCAACACTTGATCTTAGTGTTTAAGCCCAACCCAAACCACTAGCACCAGTGTCATTTTAAATTCTTAAACAAAGTTCCAGTTTTAAAATGGTCATTTGATCTTATGAGCAAAAGCTTTTCAATTAAATACATATGCGTGATCATATCGTGTAGCATATACGTGAAAAAGGTGAGAAGGACTTGAGGTGAAGATCAAGGAGGGAGGAAATCAAGTGATCAAGCTCCAAGTGATCGTCACTAACTGATTGTAACAGTAGTCACCTGCAAAACAGGCAAGCCCCGGTTTGCATTTGAACCGTTTTATAAAGCATTTTCATTTGTAGAGATCATAGCTTTGCATCATTGATTGCATTACGTCTAGATGATATTGAAAACCCACTTGCATGACCAAAAACACCTAAGAGAGAAAGGGTAGAATAGCAACTCCCCGAGGGAATTTGGCTACGCTAATGTTAGTAAGAAAGGTCCGGTAGAAGACGAGTAGTTGGAATCTACTCGCGAGTTTAGGGCTGGGTTACTTGGAACGGGTCCGAATTAGAAAAGATGAGGAAAGTTCACACATAAAAAATGGAGACCGGGCAGGGAGGTTTAGATGCAGCAGGTTGCAGGCCGTGCGTGCATAGCCCTGCCTGTGTCGGTTAAGGCCCGTCCGTGCTTGGCCCTGTTGGACAAGTTTGAGTTGTGTACCGGGCACATACTGGTTATATGGGACCCAGGAAACCGATGTACCTTGGGAGATCCATAGTGGAACTTTTCCAACTGCTTTAGGCTTTCGGCGTCAGGGTAACAGGAGGTAACTCGCTCAAGAACATACCACAGCGGGTATGTACCTTGAGGGAGCTTGCGTACTCGGGGCAGTTGGACTGCGTCCAATGTGGAAGATCTTGGGAAAGGTGGCCGCATACAACGTCAGTCGAGGTTGCTGCCGGCAACTCAGAGTACGGGTGTACGTGTCGTGTAATCCGGGCGTGTACTGATTCGAATCACCGTCGCTCGCGGTTATATGAGCATACTTGCCCACTGCGTCTTGACATAGTAACAACTGGAATTGTTTATATTTGAACTTGATAAGGCTGTGCTATAACTTGTATTGCAACCATGATTGAATTAGAGATAGGCTCATTAAAGTTTACTTTCACTTTGTGCAAGGAGTATCGCAACAAAGCGTTTCTTGTTTGATTGTGGAGTTGCGATGCTTTTCGGCTCAAGGTTTGCACAATGAGGCTTAAAATCTGAAAGTTAAGGATCGACTTTAGGCAAGTCCTTTATGCAAATCTAGCCAACCTAATTGCAACCGTCGTGCATGTAGAGTTTCTTGTTTAGGAGAGACGGGTCAGACTTGCTGAGCCTATGTGCTCACGCTTGCTATATAAGTGGTTTTGCAGGTTAACAATGATGCTGAAAAGAAGGTTGTCCGGTGAGACTCGGGGACTCCCGAGTCAGGTAACACATGGAGAACTCAGCCGCTGCTGCTTGTCTTCGTGTTGCTAGCGAGAGGAGTCCGCGGGCTGGACTTCATCTCGAGTGCTTTTAGTTATTCGACGTGAGTTGATATAGACTTCTGCTGTAGTTACTTGATGTAAAGTATTTACAAAGGAAAAACTTGTAATCTTCTGCTATTGTTTTATGTAATACATTGTTCCTCATATGTGTGCTGTTGGGTGCCGCACAACACGGCATCATCCAATGCGATTCCCGGGCGAGTGGCCTTTGTCGGCTGAGTGGGTCGTGTCAGAAAATGAGTTTGGTTTGGTTATATGAATATGAGATGGTTATGGATATTTATGAGCATGAGAGGAACTTGAGAAAGATTAATGATTGGTTGAGACTCGATAAATGGTGAATCATGATGGAGGATTGTTGTTGTTTTACTAGGTTTATTGGGATAAATATCATTTTGAAATAGTTGCTGTTTTTATCATGTTTGTGAAATAAAATCTTCTTGCTTCAATGAGCCTTTTTATTCCATACCTTATTGTAAGCTACATGTCATACTTTTCCCGCACTTACTGAGTACGACATGTACTCACCCTTGCATTATCATATAAACATCAGCAACAGGAGAAGAGTACTTCGAGGATCATGTGGAGTACTAGGCGTGCGAACTACCATCAACATGCCTATGGAGTTGAAGATGGAGCCGCTGCTATTTAGTTATTTCCCCTGTCGTTTAGAGACTTTGCTGCAAGAATAAGTTAGATATTCATGAGTGAGACAATTAGTTGATATAATAAAGAACTTAAACACTATTTATTCATGGTTATATTCTGAATTCAGTTTGTGGATTACATGTGTATGTGTGATGAACATCCTGGGCACACATATGCATTAACTTGGTTCTGTTTTCGGAACCGGGTGTCACAGATTGGTATCAGAGCCACGTTGACCGTAGGACGCAAGCCTACGTAGAATGGACACTCTAAAATGCATAGGCACACCCCTCTAAACTGCTATTTTCGAAATTGCTTGCTGCTGCATTTTACTTGTCAATTCAGCCACCGCAAAATGCTATTTCCAGCCCCTCTCTTTTTCTCTTCTTTTGGACAGCAACACCTTTGCTTTCTTGCCCTATAACTTCTGAAGTTTTGGAGTTATTTCTTGCTTCTCTAAAGTTTCTCATGTCTTATTATAAGATGCCGGTGACTAGGAGCACCAGCGCCATCTAACCCTACATGGACTGCCGACTCACCATGGCGTGCGCCCATGTATGGACCACCTCCGTTACACGGCGAGAACAGCACCGGTTCACATGATTAAGTTTAGGATTCCCATTGAATAAGCTGTAACAGGAACGTTTAAATCGTAGTAGCGTGAATAGGAGTGGTGTGTTGAACTTTTGTGATGATTTCTTGTGTTTGTGTGCTGGTGTGAGTTGTGGGACGCTTCTGCGAAAGTCCACATGCACATATAGTAGAGAGATGTGAGATGCTTCGGCACGTGTTCACATCCTCATATAGGCTGAAGTTAATATTTAGTTCATACACCTTGATGCATATAGTTGGGGGGATCAATCTAAACTTCTCTTTTCTATTCTACCCAACTCTCTCTCACAGATGGTGAGGGAAAACGCCAGCCGCCAAAGGAGGAACATACGTGGCCACCCTGAACCACAAGAGGATGGCAATGTTGAAGTTCCTGAAAATGCTAACCCTGGGGCTGATGCAAACAACCTTGAACGGTTGATGGCTATGCAGAGCTCATGCAAACTATGATACAAACGTTGGGACAGCTGCAAGCCAACAACCTCAACAATCCTAACCCCGTTCCTGCACCCCCACCACCACCACCGCCACCACCGCCGGCTCACAACAGGTTGGGAGAGTTCATGAGGACTCAACCGCCTACTTTTGCACAAGCTAATGATCCCATGGAGGCTGATGATTGGTTGAAATCCATGGAAAAAAGCTATTGTTCAGTGCAATGATCGGGTGAAAGTTCTCTTCGCATCGCACCAACTTATGGGAGCAGCCGCTGACTGGTGGGACGCTCTTTGCAACGCTCATGTCAACCAGGAGACTATCACTTGGGCGGAAATCAAGGAGAGTTTCCGCTCTCATTATGTCCCTGCTGGAGTCATGATACTTAAAAGGCAAGAGTTTGAAGGTCTCCGCCAAGGAAGGAAGAGCATGAATGAGTACCTCAACAAGTTCAAGCAGCTGTCAAGGTATGCTCCCGAAGACGTCAACTCGGATCAAAGAAAGAAATAGTTGTTCATGAGAGGATTGAACAAGGAGGTCCAAGTACAACTCTCAACAATGATTATGCAAACTTCCAGAAGCTCGTGGACAAAGCTATAGTGGTTGAGAGCAAGATCCGTGAGATCGAGCAAGAGGGCAAGAGGAAGATGCCATACCAGCCACAAGGGAGCAATGTACGTCCCCGTTTCATGCCCCCATCTGCACCACAGTATGGCTCGTCCACTTCTATTTTCCGCCCTACAAATCCACCTCGCCCTAATCAGCCACCGCAGTAACGTCCTATCATGCAAGCATCTCCTATGCCTTTGCCTCCTGCGCCCCGTCCCAACATGGGCGCCTATGCTCAAAACCAGCCTCGCCCCAATGTTCCTTCTGTTTTGGGCAATAAATCATGCTTTGCATACGGAGAGGTGGGACACTTTGCAAGTCAATGCCCGAAGAAAGGCTTTGGACAGCCGACCAACGCACCAGAACAGAACCCGCTGCCGAATGGAGGAGCTACGCAAGGTAACCGTGGGCAGCAGAACTATGCTCGTGGCAACGTGAATCATGTCTCCGCTGAGGAAGCGCAACAAGCTGAGGACGTTGCGATTGGTATGTTCCTTGCCAACTCCAACCCAGCCACTGTTTTATTTGATTCGGGAGCATCACATTCATTCATATCATACAAATATGTTGCCAAGTATAATCTACCCATATGACACATGAAACACACTATGTTGGTTAATTCTCCCGGTGGAGAGATGAGGACTAATATAGTATGTCCGAAAGTAAACCTTAAAATAAGGGGGTAGACTTTCTTGCCAACCTTATTGTCTTCGATTCCCAAGGGATTGATATAATACTTGGAACGGATTGGTTAAGCAAGCACAACGGAGTAATTCAATGTGCTAAGAGGAGCGTGCAGTTGACAAATGAGCACGGTACACGTATTGAGTTCGAGTCAGCCCAACCGGCAACCGAGAAGGCAGCTTTGAACCACGCCGAAGAAGCAACATTGGAAAGCATTCCGGTGGTTCAAGAATTTTCAGATGTGTTCCCGGAAGAACTTCCTGGTATGCCACCTGACCGGGACATTGAATTTGCCATTGATTTAGTACCTGGAACTGTACCTATAGCGAAAAGGCCATATAGGATGCCCGCTAATGAACTAGTGGAACTTAAGAAGCAAATTCAGGAGCAGCTAGAAAAGGGTTTTATACGCCTAAGCTCGTCACCGTGGGGAGCCCCCGTGCTCTTCATAGACAAGAATGATGGGACCCAAAGGATGTGTGTGGATTATAGGTCTCTCAATGAGGTGACGATCAAGAATAAATACCCGCTGCCCCATATAGAGGACCTATTCGACCAAATGAAAGGTGCCCAAATTTTCTCCAATATTGATCTTCGGTCGGGATACTTCCAGCTGAAGATCAAGCCCTCCGACATACCCAAGACTGCATTTCGAACACGGTACGGTTCATATGAATATACCATTATGTCTTTTGGGTTAATGAATGCACCCGCATATTTAATGTACCTCATGAATAAGGTCTTCATGGAGTACTTGGACAACTTCGTCGTGGTTTTCATCGACGATATCATGGTGTATTCGAAAAGCGAGGAAGAACATGAAGAACATTTGAGATTGACATTGCAGAAACTGCGAGAGCATCAATTGTATGCCAAGTTCAGCAAGTGTCAATTTTGGCTAAAGGAGATATCGTTCCTAGGCACATCATCTCCGAGAGAGGAGTATGGGTTGATCCCGGAAAAGTGGGAGATGTTCTGAAGTGGAACCAACCGTAGCATGTGGGAGATATTCGGAGTTTCCTTGGGATGGCTGGATACTACCGACAGTTCATCAATGACTTCACGGTCTTGTCGAGTCAGGATCACGCTGAGGGGTGCTGCGTTGCACAGCACCGGATAACACACATCAAAGGTACAAAGCGGAAGCAAAGTTTTATTACATAAACAGGTTTATGAACATTTTTGCAACAAAATATGTTCAGTCTACACTCACGGGCGTAGACTACGCATTGAGTTCACGTTCAGCCCGTGAACGTGTCCCCGCTAGCACGCACACACACTAACACAGCGGCGTGCATGACTCCCACTCGACGGGGTTCCCCTCCTGGGGTTCCGTCTCCTCCTCGGGAGTCCCTTCCTCATAGAACCCTGCAAAAGCTTCAAACACAAGCAGTGAGCACGAAGGCTCAGCAAGACTGACCCGTCTCTCCCAAACATGAAACTTCTACATAAGGGGTGATAGGTTACATGAGGTAAAAATCATTTGCAAGGACTCGCCTAATTAGTGAAATCTTACTTTCAAGTTTTAGCAGCAGGTTGTGGTGAACCTTATGCTAAGGCACATGAGAGAGCCGCAATCAAACAAGAAACACATTTCTCTCATGTACTTTGCCCAAAGTTTGAAAAGAACTTTAGTTAGCTCTAGACTACGGCAAATCATTAACGATCAAAGTCCATCTTTCAATCAGCAACATTTTAACATGTATCTAGCCTGTTCTTTCTACGTCACGGTATAGTGAACAAGTGGTGCTCACTGACCGTGAGGGACGGTGATTATAATCGATTTACACCTGCAGGGTTACCCGAATAACCCGTCACGTACGCCCGTACTCGATGTTGCCTACAACAACCATCACGGACGCCATACGCAACTACCTTTCACCCGTCAGCCAAATATTGAACCGGTCCCATCATCCCGAGCAAGAGGTCTCTGCACGCGTATCTCAGTGCCGCCAGCCGATTTACACCTCAAGATCTCAACCTACCCTCTGAACGACGGACAATGCCTCAATACCCAGCTACCCGAGTTACATCGGTTTCCCGGTTCCCATATAGCCGGTAGGTCTTCGGTACTGTTCTAGCTTGTTCAACAGGCCCGCACACGGCTCGGTCCTCAATCGACACAAGCGGAGTTATAGCACACAGGCCCCAAAGTCCGGCTGCCCTTACTCTCCGCTCGGTCCTATTTTTCTTGCCATGTGTTTCATTTGCTATTCTTACCAGAGCGATGTGCCTCCAGCCTATTCTCGCGAGTAGTTGCAACTACTCTACTTGTACCGAATCCTACACTAACTTAGCATTGCATTAGCTAACAGGGTTTTCAATCCTAATCCCAACCCATGGTTTTCTTGGCTATTCATTTAAGTTTTCAAACAAGACTCTAATGCAAGAATTAATGGTACTCAAGTAAGTTCTCGAAACAATAAAAATTTATAAAGAGGTTAATGCAAACCGGAGCTTGCCTTGCTGCTCTTGGTCGTAGGCTAGCTGCTCCTCCAGAATAACGAAGTCTAAGACTTCGGGTTCCTCCTCGACTTAGCGACTACATGATATAGCAAGTACATGTATTAATTTAAATGCATTTGAATTGAATTTCAACTTGTGAAGTTTATAAGTCTCACTAGACAGACCCAATGACTCTGAAATTTTTATTGTGGCTTGGTTGCAACCTAAACAGAGACTTGGTCAAGTTTTAGTTGCAGCAAAGCTCATTTGAGCTCTCCACAAAAAATTATGTCCTTCACCTTAATTGGAACTCTTAGGGTTTTCTAGGAATTTTCATGGAGCAAGCCATGACTTTCTGAAAACTATATTTTCAGAGGGTTCTAATGGAGTTGGTCTCACTTAATTGAAGGTTCGTAGCTAAATATATGAGCTAAACAATTTCAGAGAAATTCTGAAAATGTTTTTGGACATTTTCTGTTTTCTCTGGAACAGTTTCATTAATCACACCATTAGGTGGATCAAACGAGCTCAAATGGATCCGAAATTTTTATGGTAGTTCAGGGATATTTTGGTTAACATCCCAGCAAAATTTCAGACTTTTCCTCCACAGGATTCTCCAGTTAAAATTCCAAACAGTTTAAATTTGAAGAATTAATTCTTGAGAAATAAGGATTTTCATGAAGTGAAACTTGATTTGCTGGAAAGTACTCAGAGAGCTGAATCCAACAAAATTTGGTTCACTCGATTTTTAGTTTCCTAGCCCAAGTTATGAGGATTTGAAGTTTGAATGAAATCTGAAAATCGGGAAATGTTTAAATCTGCCGGTGGGTCCACGGGGACACGTGTTGGGCGCTGGAGCTATGGCACACCGGGGTCCACGGAGTTTTTGCGCACCAGCACACCAGATCCGAGCCGCAGACTGATCCCAGATTTAAATCCGAGCCGCTGACACATGGGCCACCCGGCTTCGTCTACCTCCCGACGCCCGTGTTCGGCCGCCGCGACACCTCGCCGGAGAGCTCGCCGGCAGCCTCTGTGGTGCTCCAAACATCATGATTCTGTCCGCCCCTGCCTAAGTCCACTCGGGGAACATGATTCCGGGCTCAGTTCATCATGAAAACGGCCGGCACATGGTCGGCGACGAGCGACAGCTCCGGAAGGACTTCGGCCGTGTCGGCCGACCTCCCTAGCACCCCAACCGACCGAGCAAACGTCCGGAAAGCATCAGTGGTTCCTCAGGAACCTCGGCATGGGCTCGAAGCAGCTCGGGGGAGGGCCGAAGTAGGCTCCCACCGTGCGCCCGATGCTTCCCGCAGGATCCGCCATCGGCGAGCTTCGAAATACGCCGGGTACAGGGGTTCTCAGGCTAAGGGTTGTGAAGGCAACTTGTGCGCTACCAAGTCTAGTCTGTGTAGGAACAGATTGAGACCCTCTAACCTTTCCTAGAGCGTGAATTTGACATAACCGCACCCGAAGGTCGGTCTGTACCGAGAAAGGGGAAAACTGGAAATTTACCGCCGGCGATCAAGCCCTCGGGCGGTGGCTCGGGGGTGAGCAGCACCGGTCACCAACGTGTCCAGGGATGCCTTAGCTCCGGCGTGACAACCTCCCGGTTGGGCTGTCCATGGGAGCCCGAAGTGCGGCGGGTTTAGGTCACTGAACGGAACTCTCGGTATAGCCGAGATCACCCGAGTTCAGCCGATTTCTAGCGACGGGGAAGAAGAAGCAAGGTTCCTAGTACCTTGTCGTAGCTCTGGAGGGAGCGGGGAGGCTGTGATCGTGACTCTCCGATCGGTTTCGAGCGGCGGAGGGAAGAATTCTGGTTCTTTGTTCTTGCGAGGGGGAGAACGGGTGAGGAGACCTCGGCAGAAGCGAGGAGCACCTTAAGAAGGCTCAGAACCGCCCTGCGCCCACGCGTGGCCAACCAGCTGGTGGCGCGGCAGCCTCCCCTCGGTGGCGATCGCTGCTGAAGCCCGAAGACCCGAGTGAGAAAGTTTTCAGTCGGTTGGATCACTTCAGTGGCTGACATGTGGGTCCCCTTCCCTTTTTAACCTCTGAACTTAACTCCATATTACTGTTGTAAATAGTAATCCCCACAATGCCCATGGTGATTTGAATTATTAACCCCTGAGCCATTTGAATTGGTTAGAATTCAGATTGGGTTTGGTTTGACTAGGTTTCAGCACATATTCAGTTTGAAATTCAAATAAAGTTTGAATTCGCTACACTTAGCTCATGTCAAGATCAACTCCAAATGGAGTGAAAATTGGTGTGTGAGCTCACAAAAATGTGCTGTGACGCCCTCAATTCTGTGGAAAACCACGGAACCGAGAACTAATGCATATGTGTGCCCAGGATGTTCATCACACATACACATACATTCCACAAACTGAATTCAGATTATATATTACCACGAATAACAGAGTTTATTACAATACCTCATGAGTCTTGGACTCATGCTCACAGCAGAAGTCTTATTTCTATGCAGCGGAAGTCTTTATTCTAATGCGGAAGCAATTCAGCTAATGCGGAAGCAAATCTAAGCAGAAGTGGCTCCATCTCTACTCCCTCCACAGGCAAGGTTGAGAACAGATCACACGCCATAATGCTCCACTTGGTCTTCATAGTAGGCTTCTCCTGCTGCTTTTGAGTACAATGATGTACTCAGCAAGTGCGGGAAAACACATGATATGCAGCTCATAACAAGGTAGGTATAAAAAGGCTTATTTGCAGAAAAGCAGATTTATAAAACCATGAAAAAACAGCAACTTAACTTTAGATGAATGTAATCCCATCATGTATTAAATTACCAACATACCTCCATCCTTTCCATGTTCCACCCGAATCTTAACCAACCTCATTCTTACTCACGAATACCTCCCGTATTCGCTACCATCTCACGAATACCTCCCCATATTCGCTACCATCTTAAAACAACTTCGTCTCTCACCGAGACCAAACTCGCTGCCATGACTCAACAGTCATGCAACCATCTTATTACCCGGACTCAACAGTCCCAACAACCAAACCATAACAAACTCATCCACCATAACCAAGAACATCCCCAATAACCATCCCAACTAATCATGGCAGTTTAGCCAGGTGCTCGTGACCGTAAGCTCGGCTATCATGATAGTTTTATTAACTCTGCAGAGTTTGCACCTCTTTACCCACAAGTTTGTGATTTCGTCACCCGTCGGCGACTGCAGAACCTCCATTATACCAGTACACAATCTTCGGTGTATGGTCAAGAGATCACAAAATAGCCTTTACAAAGGGGTTACTAGATGTATGGACTCACTAAGGTTTCACCAGCAGGCTAGAATCTCCAATTCTCCCACCCACGGGCCCCCTCTTGTGCCATGCAGTTCCCAGGGCAGTCCTCACTCGACTCCCATTCCCCGCGCCTTCCACAGTCCATAACACTCTAGCAACTTACCTAATTACTCAGCTAAGCCACACCCATACATGGCCTTGTGGTGGCACTGTTATCCTGGCGTGTGCATGCATGAACCGGTCCTTAGATCTATAGCAAGTAAACCACCATCTCATGCTACCTCATTCACAAACCCAGCCTTGCCTAGATCTCCCTCCGATCTATGTCCATTATTAACATCAGTTTCTCATTATCATTACGGGTGCAGTTAGCTAGACATATCTATCTCGCTTCCCAATCCCATAGACTCAGCGAAGCATAAAGCAAAAACCATACCCGACTCATAAACTTCCCAGGCGACAAGGGTGGTTTAACCAAAACTGGTAAACTCCTAAAAAAGGTTTCCCATCATGTTTGACTCAGCACACACAGCTTTTCGCAAACAAAATAGTTTTACCCAAACATAGGATCAACATGGTCAAGGAGCACTTGCCTTGTTCTTGCGGTTCCGGTTGTTCTTGAATCTCAAAACCTGGTTGCTGCAGTTCGTCGTAGACAGCTCCCTGAGCTTGTCCTGCTAGGTAGGATCTCGTGCATACAAGATTCACAGCAATCAATATCAAGCACAAACCTTAAACTAGATGCGATGATGCATATGCATGCTATCCTATGATTTTTATTAGATTGGTGTGTTCTTGCATGGCTTGCATGGACAGAGGTGTTCGGATCAAAGGTGGACGTGGCAATGATCTTGTCTTTAGATCAACCTGATCATCAAGTGATCTGTCCACGGGAAGGCTTCTGTTCGAAACGAATAAAAGAACAGATGCAAAATAAAACACAACGATATCGTAAGGTGGTATTGGGGCCTACCTTACGTTCTTTGAGGTCCTCCTCAGACCGCTGGGCTTTCCTCCGACGATCTTCCTTGCCGCGCTCCGGCGATGGCTTTCTCGGCGAATTGGGGCTAGGGCTCTAAGTCGTCGGCTCAGGAGTTGGAAAAGAAGTTTGTGGTTTCGGCTAGAAGTTCTGGGTTCTATTTATAATCGGGAAGAGAAGAGTCCTAATCTGATTGTATCCCGAATAAGAGTCTTATTCAGATCGTCGTTGGATCCTATCATCTCATCTTTAGTTGATTTGGTGCGGTAACGTTGTGGAATTCAGGTTGGTTTCCTTTACGTACCGCTATTCTTACACGTAACAGCCGCTCCAGAACTCGTCACCTTCGCGGCGATGAGCTCCGGAGGCTCCACGTGTCCTTCCGGGGCCTGGTATCTCCTTCTCCGCAGAGACGAGCTCCGGTTGTGCCGCGTGTCAATCGACCGAGAACTCCCCCTCCTTTGGAGGTGAGCTCCGCGCATGCCACGTGTTGGCGCCTGTCTTTCCTCTCTTCTTTCTTCAGGGACATGCCCCGAGGTCGACACGTGTCCAGCAGCGACATACCTCCTGGAGATAAGCTCCGATGGCGACGCGTGTCCAATAGATCAGGACCTCTCGGAGATGGGCTCCGAGATCGACACGTATCCCGCGTGACTGGTCCTCTGACTTCTGCGAGGACTAGCTCCGAGGATGACACGTGTCCTGCGGAAATGCCTTTGCTTCTTCCGCAGAGGCTAGCTCCGTGGTCAACACATGTCCCACAGGATCGGACCTCTCCCCTTTGCGGAGACGAGCCCCGAGCCTGCCACGTAGCCAGCTTGGCGGCGGCCTCTCCCCACTTTGCAGGGATGAGCTCCGAACACGCCACGTGGCCAACGGCCGCGGTGAGTTGTCTTTGGCGCTTTCTGAGAGCTGGATTCGGCTCTTATTGGCTATCCCTTTGATATTTTTCTCTGTTCCTTCTTTTCTTAAAATGTTTCCTTTTCATAAAGCATGAACATATGGTGACACCCGAGATGAGGGTGTCACATGTGCTGAGTAAGAATATGCCTCCCACTTTTGAATTCATGGGATCAAAACAGTTTGAATTTGAATTTGAGTTCAAACTACCCTCTTTCTAGCTATACCCAAAAGGACCTCAAAAAGATTTTGAATTTGGGTGAAACTTGGCATGGACATTCCTAGCAAGGTGTAGGAGTTTTTCATATGCCCAGCCCCTATATGATGTATGTGGGAAATGCCACTTTTGCATTTTGTGAGTTTGTTCTCTAATGAGAATGTTGATGGTGGTTACTTGCTCTTCAAATGTGTTCATCAACTTTCTTTGTGGTGATGAACACTTTAAATATGTGTCAAAAACTGAGGCCTTTACATCTCTCTTCTCTCTCTTTCGCTCTCGTTGTCCCTCTCTCCATCCCCCTCTCCCTTCTCTCTCTCGCTCTTGTTGTTCCTCCCCCCATCCCCCTCTGAGTTCTCTCTCTCGCTCTCGTTGTACCTCTCCTCAACCCCCTCTCACCTCTCTCTCTCTCTCTCTCTCTCTCTCTCTCGATCTCATTGTCCATCTCCCTGTGACACTCTCATTTTTGGTTTCAGCGTATATTCATGTTTTATGAAGAGAACAAATTTTAAGAGAAGTAGGAACACCATCAAAAGGATAGCCAATAAGAGACGAATCCAGTTTCCAGAAAGCACCAAAGACAATTTCAGCGGCCCGCTGGCCACATGGCGTGTCCGGAGCTCATCCTTGCAAAGTGGGAAGAGGTCCGCCGCTAAACTGGCTACGTAGCAGGCTCGGGGCTCATCTCCACAAAGGGGGAGAGGTCCGGCCCTGTGGGACACATGTTGCCCCCGGAGCTAGCCTCTGCAGAAGAAGCAAAGGCATTTTCACAGGACACATGTCACCTTTGGAGCTAGTCACCGAGGAAATCAGAGGACCCGTCGCGCGGGATACGTGTCGATCTCGGAGGTCACCTCTGAGAGGTCCGGTTCTATTGAACACATGTCGCCACCGGAACTTATCTCCGGGAGGTCCGTCATTGTTGTACACGTGTCAACTTTGAAGCTCGTCTATGAGGAGAGAGGGAAGGTTCGGCACTGACACGTGGCGTGCGCGGAGCCACCTCCGAATAAGAGAGGAGGTCCCGACCGCCAGGATACGTGGCGCACGCAGAGCTCACCTCCGAAGGAGAGGGAGGTCTCGCTTGCTTGACACGCGGCACAACCGGAGCTCGTCCCTGCGGAAAGGGAAAGACTAGGACCCGGTGGATACGTGGAGCTTTCAGAGCTCATCACCGAGGAGGTAACGAGTTCTGGAGCGGTTTTTGGATTCTGTATGCGTAGAAATATCGGTACGGAGGAGAAACCGACCTGAATTCCACAATGATACCGCACCAAATCAACTAAAGATAAGTTGTTAAGATTCAACGACAATTTTAATAGGACTCTTATTCAAAGTCCAATCAGATTAGGACTCTTCACTTCCCAATTATAAATAGAACCCAGAACCTCTGGCCAAAACCACAAACTTCTTTTCCAACTCCTAAGACGACGACTTAGAGCCCTGGCCCCAACTCGCCGAGTAAGCCATCGACGGAGTTCAGAAAGGAAGATCGCCGGAAGAGAGCTCAACAATCTGAGAAGGACCCGAGACCGAGAAGAACGTATGGTATGTCTCCAATACCACCTTACGACATCGCCATGTTTTCCTTGCATCTGTTCTTCAATTCCTTTCGAACAGAAGCTTTCTCGTGGAAAGATCACTTGATGATCTGGTTGATCTAAAGACAAGACCATCGCCACGTCTACCTTTGATCCGAACACCCCTGTTCATCATAAAATCCATGCAAGCCATGCAAAGAACACGAACTAATCTAATAAAACTAATCATAGGATAGCATGCATATGCATCATCGCATCTAGTTAAAGGTTGTGCATGATATTGATTGCTGTGGATCTTGTATGTGCGTGATCCTATATAGCAGGACAAGCTCAGGGAGCTGTCTACGACGAACTGCAACAACAAGTTTTGGAGATCCAAGAGCAACCGAAACCGCAAGAACAAGGCAAGTGCTCCTTGACCATATTGATCCTATGTTTTGGGAAAAACTGTTTTGTTTTGCCAAAAGGTGTGTGTGCTGAGTCAAACATAATGGGAAACCCTTTTATAGGAGTTTACTTGTTTTGGTTAAACCACCCTTGTCGCTAGGGAAGTTATGAGTCAGGTATGGTTTTTGCTTTATGCTTCGCTGAGTCCATGGGATTAGGAAGCGAGATAGATGTGTCTAGCTAACTGCACTCATAATGATAATGAGAAAACTGATGTTTTTAATGAACATGAATCGGAGGGAGATCTAGGCAAGACTGGGTTTGTGAATGAGATAGCATGAGAAGGTGGTTTACTTGCCGTCGATCTAAGGACCGGTTCATGCATGCACATGCCAGGATAACAGTGCCACCACAAGAACAAGTATGGGTGCGGCTTAGCTGAGTAATTAGGTAAGTTGCTAGATCGTTATGGACTATGGAAGGCACGGGGAATGGGAGTCGAGTGAGGACTGCCCTGGGAACTGCATGGCACAATAGAGGGCCCGTGGGTGGGAGAATTGGAGATTCTAGCCTGCCGGTGAAACCTTAGTGAGTCCATACATCTAGTAGTCCTTTTGTAAAGGCTATTTTGTGATCTCTTGGCCACACACCGACGGTTGTGTACTGGTATAATGGATGTTCTGCAGTCGCCGACGGGTGACGAAATCACAAACTTGTGGGTAAAGTGGTACAAACTCTGCAGAGTTCTTAAATCATGATAGCCGAGCTTACGGTCACGAGCGTCTGGCCAACTGCCATGATTAGTTGGGATGGTTATTGGGATGGTTCTTGGTTATGGTTATTGGTTATGGTTTTGATTATGGTTTTGGTTTTCGGGACTGTTGAGTCTGGGTGATAAGATGGGTTGCATGACTGTTGGGTCATGTCAACGAGATTGGTCTCGGTGTGAGATGAAGTTATTTATGAGATGAGATGGTAGCGAATACGAGATGGTATTCGTGAGATGGTAGCGAATACGAGGAGGCATTAGTGAGCGAGAATGAAGTTGGTTAATGTTCGGGTGGAACATGGAAAGTGATGGAGGTATGTTGGTAATTTAATACATGATGGGATTACATTCACCTAAAGGTTTAGTTGCTGTTTTATTATGGTTTTGATAAATAACTTTCCTTTCTGCAATGAACCATTTATACCTACCTTGTTATGAGCTACATATCATGTTTTCCCGCACTTGATGAGTACATCATTGTACTCAAACTTGCATTATTATTTCATCATCAATAGTAGAAGGAGATTTCTATGGAGACCAAGTGGAGCATTAGGCGCGTAATCTGTTCTCAACCTTGCCTGTGGAGAGAGTAGAGATGGAGTCACTTCTGCTTAGATTTGCTTCCACATTAGTTAGATTGCTTCCGCATTAGAATAAAGACTTCCGCTGCATAAAAATAAGACTTCCGCTGTGAGCATGAGTCCAAGACTCATGAGACATTGTAATAAACTCTGTTATTCGTGGTAATATATATTCTGAATCCAGTTTGTATATTATATGTGTATGTGTTATGAACATCCTAGGCACACATATGCATTAGTTCTCGGTTCCGTGGTTTTCCCACAGAATTGAGGGCGTCACAGATTGGTATCAGAGCCACGGGTTGACAATAGGTTACACGCCTAGATAGAAATCACATATTGATATTAGAGCCACGGTTGACAGTGAGTTACATGCCTAAATAGAAAATACAGATTGGTATCAAAAGCCACAGATAGGGGTAGATTACACACCTAGGTACAATCACAGATTAGTATCAGACACAGATTGGTAGCCAAGCCACGCTGACCAAAGGAAGCACCCTAGAACGCTTAGATTGGCCTTGAAACTACCTTGACATAGGAAACCATCCTTGAATAGGAGTTGTGTGAGCCCTTGTGATGGTTGTTGAGAAATGTGTGCTTAGTGTGAGTTGTGGGACATCTCAAAACGTTGTCCATATCCACACATAAATAGAAAGAGGTGTGAGATGCTTCGGCACTTGTTCACATCCTCATATGGGCTAAAATATATATATAGTCCAACCCACCTTGATGCATATAGTTGAGGGGATCTACCGAACCTTCTATTCCATTTCGCTCTCTCCCACAGATGGTGAGAGGAAACGCCGGCCGAAGGAACATCCGTGACAACCAAGAGGAAGACCACAATGAAGTTCCTGTTAACCCTGGAGCTGGCGAGAACCACTTGGAACGGTTGATGGCCATGCAGAACCAACTTATGCAAACTATGATCCAAACTTTGGGTCAATTGCAGGCCAACAACAACAACCCTGTTCTGGCACCGCCGCCACCACCCGCGCCGGCTCATAACAGGCTGGGAGAGTTCATGAGGACTCGACCACGCACCTTTGCTCAAGCTAACGACCCCATGGAGGCCGACGACTAGTTGAAATCCATGGAGAAGAAGCTTGCCACAGTACAGTGCAATGACCGAGATAAGGTTCTCTTTGCTTCGCACCAACTCATGGGAGCCGCCGCTGACTGGTGGGAGGCCCTAAGCAACACCCATGTCGACCCGGAGACGATCACTTGGACTGAGTTCAAGGAAAGTTTCCGCTCTCATTACATCCCTGCTGGTGTAATGATGCTCAAGAGACAGGAGTTCGAAGGTCTCCGCCAAGGATAGAGAAGTGTGAATGAGTACCTCAACAAGTTCACACAACTGTCCCGGTATGCCTCTGAAGATGTCAACTCAGACTAGAGGAAGCAATACCTGTTCATGAGAGGGTTGAACAATGAGATCCAGGTTCAGCTCCTCAACAATGACTACGCAAGCTTTCAGAAGCTGGTTGACAAGGCTATAGTGGTTGAAAGCAAGATCCGAGAGATCGAGCGAGACTGCAAGTGGAGGATACCATACCAGCCTCAAGGGAGCAACGTACGACCTCGGTACATGCCCCCAGATGCACCGCAGTATGGATCGGCCACTCCTGCATGCAGCCCTAGTCAGCCACCACAGCAACGACTCGTTGCACCAGCACGTCGTGTGCCCATGCCTCCTGTGCCCCGACTTAACATGGGCGCTCCTGTTCAAAACCCCCGCCCCAACGTACCTGCTGCCGTGGGCAACAGGGCATGCTTTGCCTGTGGGGAACTGGGACACATTGCGAACCAGTGCCCAAGGATAGGTCCTGGACAGCAAGGCAGTGTGCCCAAGAAGAACCCGCGACCGAACGGAGGGGACAATCAAGGAAACCGTGAACAGCAGAACTATGCTCGTGGCAACGTGAACCATGTCTCTGCTGAGGAAGCACAACAGGCTGAGGACGTCGTAATTGGTATGTTCCTTGCCAACTCCAACCCGGCCACCATCTTATTTGATTCTGGAGCATCACATTCCTTCATATCATCCAAGTACGTTGCCAAGTATAATCTACCCATATCACACCTAAAATGTGCTATGTTAGTTAATTCTCCTGGTGGAGAGATGAGGACTAATATAGTATGTCCTAATGTAAGCCTTAAAATAAGGGTGGTAGACTTCCTTGCCAACCTCATTGTCTTGGATTCCCAAGGGCTTGACATAATACTCGGGATGGATTGGTTAAGCAAGCACAACGGGGTAATCCAATGTGCTGAAAGAAGCGTGCAGTTGACAAATGAGCACGGTATCCGTGTCGAGTTTGAGTCAGCCCAACAAACCACTGAGAAGGCAATCTTGAACCACGTCGAATAAGCAACATTGGACAGCATTCCAGTGGTTCAGGAATTCTTGGATGTGTTCCCGGAAGAGCTTCCATGTATGCCCCCTGATCGGGACATTGAGTTTGCCATTGATTTGGTACCTGGAACTGCACCCATAGCCAAGAGACCCTATAGGATGCCTGTCAATGAACTGGTAGAACTCAAGAAGCAAATTCAAGAACAGTTGGAGAAGGGTTTTATACGTCCAAGCTCATCACCATGGGGAGTCCCCGTGTTCTTCGTAGACAAGAATGATGGAACCCAAAGGATGTGTGTGGACTATAGGTCTCTCAACGAGGTGACAATCAAGAACAAATACCCTCTGCCCCGTATAGAAGACCTATTCGACCAAATGAAAGGAGCCCGAGTGTTCTCCAAGATTGATCTTTGGTCGGGATACTTCCAGCTGAAGATGAAGCCCTCCGATATACCCAAGACAGCATTTTGAATACGGTATGGTTCGTATGAATATACCGTCATGTCTTTTGGGTTAACAAATGCACCTGCATACTTCATGTACCTTATGAACAAGGTTTTCATGGAGTACTTGGATAAGATCGTGGTGGTTTTCATCGACGACATTATGGTGTATTCAAAAAGTGAGGAGGAGCATGAAGAACATTTGAAATTGACCTTGCAGAAAATGCGTGAGCATCAATTGTATGCCAAGCTTAACAAGTGTCAATTTTGGCTAAAGGAAATATCGTTCCTAGGCCACATTATCTCCGAAGAAGGGGTATCGGTTGATCCCGGAAAAGTGAGAGATGTTCTGAAGTGGGACCAACCGCAAAGCGTGAGGGATATTCGGAGTTTTCTTGGGATGGCTGGATACTATCGACGCTTTATTAAAGACTTCTCTAAGATAGCAAAGCCTATGATAGAGTTGCTAATGAAGGGACAAGTCTTCCAATGGACACCAACATGCCAAGGAAGTTTTGAGGAACTCAAAAAAAGGCTAACCACAGCACCGGTTTTGGTATTGCCGGACGTAAGTAAGAGCTTTGACATATATTGTGACGCATCCAGACAGGGGCTCGGATGTGTGCTCATGCAAGAAGGACAAGTGGTAGCCTATGCCTCAAGACAATTAAAGAAGCACGAGCTTAATTATCCCACATATGACTTGGAGCTAGCAGCAGTAGTGCATGCATTGAAGATTTGGAGACATTATATCCTTGGTCATCGATGTGAGATCTATACAGATCATAAAAGCCTCAAGTACATATTTACACAAACGGACTTGAATTTGAGGCAACGTCGATGGTTGGAACTCATCAAGGATTACGATGTTGGAATCAACTACCACCCTGCGAAGGCCAATGTAGTAGCTGATGCATTGAGCCGGAAGGGAGCATGTCATCAACTCACGATTCGGGAGCTACCACCCGAACTACGTAAGGAGTTCAAACGGTTACACCTCGGATTCTTGAATAACATGGAAGTAATGGAGATCCACTCCTCATTAGAGCAAGAGATAAGAAATGGCCAAGTAACGGATGAGGAGATCAAGGAGATCAAGGAGAGGATCCGACAAGGAATAGAGGAGGATTTCAAAGAAGATGAGAAGGGTACGCTTTGGCTAGGAAAAAGGATTTGTGTGCCTAACGTGAAGCACCTCCGTGACATGATATTGAAAGAGGCACACGATTCACCCTATTCCATACAACCCGGAAGTACCAAAATGTACAAGGACTTGAAGACTTGTTATTGGTGGGATGGTATGAAAAGGGATATAGCCGAATATGTTGCCCTATGCGACACATGCCAACGGGTGAAGGCCGAACATCAAAGACCAGCTGGATTGTTGCAACCCTTGAAGGTACCCAAGTGGAAGTGGGAGGAAATCAGTGAGGATTTCATCATCGGATTGCCACGTACTCAGTCGGGTTATGACTCTATCTGGGTTATCGTGGACCGATTGACGAAAACAGCCCATTTTCTCCCTATAAGGGCCAAGTACAACGTTGCACAACTAGCCGAGTTGTTTATGGAGCAGATCGTGTGCCGTCATGGAGTCCCGAGGAGGATAGTCTCAGATCGAGGTTCTCAGTTTACCTCTAGATTCTGGAGGAAGCTGCAGAAAGTTATGGCTACACGACTGGATTTTAGCTCCGCCTATCACCCACAAACTGATGGACAAACCGAAAGGACAAACCAAATTTTGGAGGACATGTTGAGATCTTGCGCCTTGAGACGTGGGCATAGTTGGGATAGGAGTTTACCGTATGCCGAATTCTCCTATAACAACAGCTATCAAGCTAGCTTGAAGATGTCACCTTTCGAAGCATTGTATGGTAGACGGTGTAGAACACCACTGTTCTGGAACGAAACCGGATAAAACCAGGTGTTTGGACCAGAAGTGCTACAAGTAGCTGAAAAGCAAGTCCAAACAATACAGGAGAACTTAAAGGCTGCTCAGCCACGACAGAAAGGCTATGCGGACAATAGGCGAAGGAAGTTGACTTTCGAAATAGGAGACTTCGTATACCTTAAGGTATCACCTATCCGAGGCCAACGACATTTCAACGTCAAGGGCAAGTTAGCACCTCGCTACATTGGACCATTTAAGATTTTGGACAAGCGAGGAGAAATAGCCTATCAACTAGAGCTCCCAACGCACCTCTCCGACGTACATGACGTGTTTCATGTATCCCAGCTCAAGAAGTGCTTGAGAATACCAGAGGAGCAAATACCAATGGAAGAGCTTGAACTTCAAGAGGACCTGACTTATGCGGAGCACCCTGTCCGAATTTTGGACGTAAAAGAAAGGGTCACCAGGAACAAAGTGATCCGATGGTGCAAGGTACAATGGAGCCATCACATCGAAGCTGAAGCCACATGGGAGCGTGAAGAAGACATCAAGACAAAATTTCCCCATCTGTTCTCTACTAACGAATCTCGAGGGCGAGATTCAATTTACGGGGGGTAGATTTGTGACACCCTCATTTTTGGTTTCAGCATATATTCATGTTTTATGAAGAGAAAACATTTTAAGAGAAGTAGGAACACCATCAAAAGGATAGCTAATAAGAACCAAATCCAGTTTCTAGAAAGCACCAAAGACAATTTCCGCGGCCCGCTGGCCACGTGGCGTGTCCGGAGCTCATCCTTGCAAAGTGGGGAGAGGTCCGCCGCTAAACTAGCTACGTGGCAGGCTCAGGGCTCATCTCCGCAAAGGGGAAGAGGTCCGACCCTGTGGGACACATGTTGCCCCCGGAGCTAGCCTCTACAGAAGAAGCAAAGGCATTTTCACAGGACACATGTCACCTTCGGAGCTAGTCACCGCGGAAATCAGAGGACCCGCCACGCGGGATACGTGTCGATCTCGGAGGTCACCTCCGAGAGGTCCGGTTCTATTGAACACATGTCTCCACCGGAGCTTATCTCCGGGAGGTCCGTCATTGTTGGACACGTGTCAACTTCGGAGCTCATCTATGAGAAGAGAGGGAAGGCTCGGCACTGACACGTGGCATGCGCGGAGCCACCTCCGAATAAGAGAGGAGGTCCCGACCACCAGCATACATGGCGCACGCGGAGCTCACCTCCGAAGGAGAGGGAGGTCTCGCTCGCTTGACACGCGGCACAACCGGAGCTCGTCCTTGCGGAAAGGAAGAGACCAGGACCCGGTGGATACATGGAGCTTCCGGAGCTCATCACCAAGGAGGTAACGAGTTCTGGAGCGGTTTTTGGATTCTGTACGCGTAGAAATATCGATACGGAGGAGAAACCGACCTGAATTCCACAATGATACCGCACCAAATCAACTAAAGATAAGTTGTTAAGATTCAATGACAATTTGAATAGGACTCTTGTTCGAAGTCCAATCAGATTAGGACTTTTCTCTTCCCAATTATAAATAGAACCCAGAACCTCTGGCCAAAACCACGAACTTCTTTTCTAACTCCTAAGCCGACGACTTAGAGCCCTGGCCCCAACTCGCCGAGTAAGCCATCGACGGAGTTCAGCGAGGAAGATCGCCGGAAGAGAGCTCAACGATCTGAGAAAGACCGAGACCGAGAAGAACGTAAGGTAGGTCTCGAATACCACCTTACGACATCGCCATGTTTTCCTTGCATCTGTTCTTCGATTCCTTTCGAATAGAAGCTTTCTCGTGGACAGATCACTTGATGATCAGGTTGATCTAAAGACAAGATCATCGCCACGTCCACGTTTGATCCGAACACCTCTGTTCATCATAAAATCCATGCAAGCCATGCAAAGAACACAAACTAATCTAATAAAACTAATCGTAGGATAGCATGCATATGCATCATCGCATCTAGTTAAAGGTTGTGCATGATATTGATTGCTGTGGATCTTATATGTGCGTGATCCTGTATAGCAGGACAAACTCAGGGAGCTGTCTACGACGAACTGCAACAACAAGGTTTCGAGATCCAAGAGCAACCGGAACCGCAAGAACAAGGCAAGTGCTCCTTGACCATATTTATTGTGACACCCTCATCTATGGTGTCGACACATATTCATGTTTTATGAAGAGAAAACATTTTAAGAAAAGTAGGAACAAAGAAAATTATCAAAAGGATAGCCAGTAAGAACCGAGTCCAGTTCACAAAGAGCGCCAAAGAAAGCTTCTGCGGCCGCTGGCCACGTGGCGTGTCCGGAGCTCATCCCTGCGAAGTGGGGAGAGGTCCGCCGCTAAGCTGGCTATGTGGCAGGCTCGGGACTCGTCTCCGCAAAGGGGAGAGGACCGACCCTGTGGGACACGTGTTGCCCATGGAGCGAGCCTCTGCGGAAGAAGCAAAGGCATTTCCGCAGGACACGTGTCGATCTCGGAGCTCACCTCTGAGAAGACCTGATCCATCGAACACGTGTCACCACCGGAGCTCAACTCCAGGAGGTCTGTCGCTGCTGGACACGTGTCGACCTCAAAGCACGTCTCTGAGGAAAGAAGGAAATACCGGCAATAACACGTGGCGTGCGCAGAGCCACCTCCGAGCGAGATTGGAGGTCCCGACTGCCAGGATACGTGGCGCACGCGGAGCTCACCTCCGAAGGAAAAAGGGAGGTCTCGCTCGATTGACACGCGGCACAACCAGAGCTCATCTCTGCGGAGAAGGAGATACCAGGCCTTGGAAGGACACGTGGAGCTCCCGGAGCTCATCACCGCGGAGATAACGAGTTCTGGAGCGGTTTTTACGCGTAAGAATATCGGTACGTAAAGGAAAACCGACCTGAATTCCATGATGTTACTAAAGATAAGGCGTTAGGATCCAACAACGATATGAATAGGACTCATATTTGGGATACAATCAGATTAGGACTCTTCTCTTCCCGATTATAAATAGAACCCAGAACCTCTGGCCAAAACCACAAACTTCTTTTTCAACTCCTGAGCCGACGACATAGATCCCTAGCCCTATGTCACCGAGTAAACCATCGCCGAAACCTAGCAAGGAAGATCGCGGGAGGAAAGCCAGAAGGGTCTGAAGAGGACCTCGAAACCGAGAAGAACGTGAGGTAGGAATCCTATACCACCTTATGACATTGTTGTGTATTCTTAGCATCTGTTCTTTGGTTCCTTTCGAACAGAAGCCTTCTTGTGGACAGATCACTTGATGATCAGGTTGATCTAAAGACAAGATCATCGCCACGTCCACCTTTGATCCGAACACCTCTGCCCATGCAAGCCATGCAAGAACCCGAACAAACCAATCTAATAAAAACTAACCCTAGGATAGCATGCATATGCATCATCGCATCTAGTTTAAGGTTTGTGCATGATATTGATTGCTGTGAATCTTGTATGCACGTGATCCGATCTAGCAGGACAAGCTCAGGGAGCTGTCTACGACGAGTTGCAGCAACAAGGTTTTGAGATCCAAGAACCACCGGAACCGCAAGAACAAGGCAAGTGCTCCTTGACCATATTGATCCTATGTTTTGGGTAAAACTGTTTTGTTTTGCGAAAATGTGTGTGTGCTGAGTCAAACATGATGGGAAACCCTTTTATAGGAGTTTACTAGTATTGGTTAAACCACCCTTGTTGCCAGGGACGTTTATGAGTCGGGTATGGTTTTTACTTTTATGCTTCGCTGAGTCCATGGGATTGGGAAGAGAGATAGATGTGTATAGCTAACTGCACTCGTAACTATAATGCGAAACTGATGTTGTTAATGAACATGGATCGGAGGGAGATCTAGGAAGGCCTGGGTTTGTGAATGAGGTAGCATGAGATGGTGGTTTACTTGCCATAGATCTAAGGACCGGTTCATGCATGCACATGCCAGGATAACAGTGCCACCACAAGGCCAAATATGGGTGCGTCTTAGCTGAGTAATTAGGTAAGTTGCTAGGTGTTATGGACTGTGGAAGGCGCGGGGAATGGGAGTCGAGTGAGGACTGCCCTGTGAACTGCATGGCACAAGAGGGGGCCCGTGGGTGGGAGAATTGGAGATTCTAGCCTGCCGGTGAAACCTTAGTGAGTCCATACATCTAGTAACCCCTTTCTAAAGGCTATTTTGTGATCTCTTGACCATACACCGATGGTTGTGTACTGGTATAATGGAGGTTCTGCAGTCGCCGACGGGTGATGAAATCACAAACTTGTGGGTAAAGAGGTGCAAACTCTGCAGAGTTATTAAAACTATCATGATAGCCGAGCTTACGGTCACGAGCGCCTGACTAAACTGCCATGATTAGTTGGGATGTTTATTGGGATGGTTTTTGGTTATGGTTTGATTTTGGGACTGTCGAGTCCGGGTGTCAAGATGGTTGCATGACTATTGAGTCGTGACAATGAGATGGGTCTCGGTATAAGGCAAAGTTGTTTATGAGATGAGATGGTAGAGAATATGGGGAGGTATTCGTGAGATGGTAGCGAATACAAGGAGGTATTCGTGAGTAAGAATGAAGTTAGTTAATGTTCGGGTGGAGCATGGAAAGTGATGAAAGTATGTTGGTAATTTAATACATGCTAGGATTATATTCATCTAAAGTTAAGTTGCTGTTTTATCATGGGTTTATAAATCTGCTTTTCTGCAAATGAGCCTTTTTATACCTACCTTGTTATGAGCTACATATCATGTTTTCCCGCACTTGCTGAGTACATCATTGTACTCAAACTTGCATTATTATTTCATCATCAGCAGCAGGAGAAGACTACTATGGAGACTGAGTGGAGCATTAGGGCGTGTGATCTGTTCTCAACCTTGCCTGTGGAGGGAGTAGAGATGGAGCCACATTTGTTAGATTTGCTTCCGCATAGTTAATCGCTTCCGCATTAGAATAAAGACTTCCACTGCATAGAAATAAAGACTTCCGCTATGAACATGATCCAAGACTCATGAGAGATTGTAATGAACTCTGTTATTCGTGGTAATATATAATCTGAATTCAGTGTGTGGAACGTATGTGTATGTGTGATGAACATCCTAGGCACACATATGCATTAGTTCTCGGTTCCGTGGTTTTTCCACAGAATTGAGGGCGTCACATTGATCCTATGTTTTGGGAAAAACTGTTTTGTTTTGCGAAAAGGTGTGTGTGCTGAGTCAAACATAATGGGAAACCCTTTTATAGGAGTTTACTAGTTTTGGTTAAACCACCCTTGTCACCAGGGAAGTTATGAGTCGGGTATGGTTTTTGCTTTATGCTTCGCTGAGTCCATGGGATTGGGAAGCGAGATAGATGTGTCTAGCTAACTGCACTCATAATGATAATGAGAAAACTGATGTTGTTAATAAACATGGATCGGAGGGAGATCTAGGCAAGACTGGGTTTGTGAATGAGGTAGCATGAGATGGTGGTTTACTTGTCGTAGATCTAAGGACCGGTTCATGCATGCACATGCCAGGATAACAGTGCCACCACAAGGCTAAGTATGGGTACGGCTTAGCTGAGTAATTAGGTAAGTTGCTAGATCGTTATGGACTGTGAAAGGCGCGGGGAATGGGAGTCGAGTGAGGACTGTCCTGGGAACTGCATGGCACAAGAGGGGGCCCGTGGGTTGGAGAATTGGAGATTCTAGCCTGCCGGTGAAACCTTAGTGAGTCCATACATCTAGTAGCCCCATTTGTAAAGGCTATTTTATGATCTCTTGGCCATATACCGGCGGTTGTGTACTGGTATAATGGAGGTTCTGCAGTCGCCGACGGGTGACGAAATCACATACTTATGGGTAAAGTGGTACAAACTCTGCAGAGTTCTTAAAACTATCATGATAGCCGAGCTTACGGTCACGAGCGCCTGGCCAACTGCCGTGATTAGTTGGGATGGTTATTGGGATGGTTCTTGGTTATGGTTCTTGGTTATGGTTTTGATTATGGTTTTGGTTTTCAGGACTGTTGAGTCTGGGTGATAAGATGGGTTGCATGACTGTTGGGTCATGGCAACGAGATTGGTCTCGGTGTGAGACGAAGTTATTTATGAGATGAGATGGTAGCGAATACGAGATGGTATTCGTGAGATGGTAGCGAATACGAGGAGGTATTCGTGAGCGAGAATGAAGTTGGTTAATGTTCGGGTGGAACATGGAAAGTGATGGAGGTATGTTGGTAATTTAATACATGCTGGGATTACATTCACCTAACGGTTTAGTTGCTGTTTTATTATGGTTTTGATAAATAACTTTGCTTTCTGCAATGAACCATTTATACCTACCTTGTTATGAGCTACATATCATGTTTTCCGGCACTTGCTGAGTACATCATTGTACTCAAACTTGCATTATTATTTCATCATCAGCAGCAGAAGGAGATTTCTATGGAGACCAAGTGGAGCATTAGGCGCGTAATCTGTTCTCAACCTTGCCTGTGGAGGGAGTAGAGATGGAGCCACTTCTGCTTAGATTTGCTTCCGCATTAGTTAGATTGCTTCTTAGAATAAAGACTTCCGCTGCATAAAAATAAGACTTCCGCTGTGAGCATGAGTCCAAGACTCATGAGACATTGTAATAAACTCTGTTATTCGTGGTAATATATATTCTGAATCCAGTTTGTGGATTATATGTGTATGTGTGATGAACATCCTGGGCACACATATGCATTAGTTCTCAGTTCCGTGGTTTTCCCACAGAATTGAGGGCATCACAGATTGGTATCAGAGCCACGGGTTGACAGTAGGTTACACGTCTAGATAGAAATCACAGATTGATATTAGAGCCACGGTTGACAGTGAGTTACACGCCTAAATAGGAAATACAGATTGGTATCAAAATCAACAGATAGGGGTAGATTACAAACCTAGGTACAATCACAGATTAGTATCAGACACAGATTGGTAGCTAAGCCACGCTGACCAAAGGAAGCACCCTAGGATGCTTAGATTGGCCTTGAAACTACCTTGACATAGGAAGCCATCCTTGAATAGGAGTTGTGTGAGCCCTTGTGATGGTTGTTGTGAAATGTGTGCTTAGTTTGAGTTGTGGGACGTCTCAAAACGTTGTCCATATCCACACATAAATAGAAAGAGGTGTGAGATGCTCGGCACTTGTTCACATCCTCATATGGGCTAATATATATATATATATATATATATATATATATATATATATATATATATATATATATATATATATATATATATATATATATATAAGTCCAACCCACCTTGATGCATATAGTTGAGGGGATCTACCTCTCCTTCTATTCTATTTCGCTCTCTCCCACAAATGATGAGAGGAAACGTCGGGCGAAGGAACATCTGTGACAACCAAGAGGATGACCACGATGAAGTTCCTGTTAACCCTGTTAACCCTGGAGCTGGCGAGAACCACCTGGAACGGTTGATGGCCATGTAGAACCAACTTATGCAAACTATGATCCAAACTTTGGGTCAATTGTAGGCCAACAACAACAACCCTGTTCCGGCACCACCGCCACCACCCCCGCCGGCTCATAATAGGCTGAGAGAGTTCATGAGGACTCGACCACCCACCTTTGCTCAAGCTAACAACCCCATGGAGGCCGACGACTGGTTCAAATCCATGGAGAAGAAGCTTGCCATAGTATAGTGCAATGACCGAGAGAAGGTTCTCTTTGCGTCGCACCAGCTCATGGGAGCCGCCGCTAACTGGTGGGAGGCCCTAAGCAACGCCCATGTCGACCCGGAGACGATCACTTGGACTGAGTTCAAGGAAAGTTTCCGCTCTCATTACATCCCTGCTGGTGTAATGATGCTCAAGAGATAGGAGTTCGAAGGTCTCCGCCAAGGACAGAGAAGTGTGAATGAGTACCTCAACAAGTTCACACAACTGTCCCGGTATGCCCCCGAAGATGTCAACTCAGACCAGAGGAAGCAATACCTGTTCATGAGAGGGTTGAACAATGAGATCCAGGTTCAGCTCCTCAACAATGACTACGCAAGCTTTCAGAAGCTGGTTGACAAGGCTATAGTGGTTGAAAGCAAGATCCGAGAGATCGAGCGAGACTGCAAGAGGAGGATACCATACCAGCCTCAAGGGAGCAACGTACGACCTTGGTACATGCCCCCAGATGCACCACAGTATGGATCGACCACTCCTGCATACAGCCCTAGTCAGCCACCACAGCAACGACTCGTTGCACCAGCACCTCGTGTGCCCATGCCTCCTGTGCCCCGACCTAACATGGGTGCTCCTGTTCAAAACCCCCACCCCAACGTACCTGCTGCCGTGGGCAACAGGGCATGCTTTGCCTGTGGGGAACTGGGACACTTTGCGAACAACTGCCCGAGGAGAGGTCCTGGACAGCAAGGCAGTGTGCCCAAGCAGAACCCGCGACTAAACGGAGGGGACAATCAAGGAAACCATGGACAGCAGAACTATGCTCATGGTAACGTGAACCATGTCTCTGCTGAGGAAGCATAACAGGCTGAGGACGTCGTAATTGGTATGTTCCTTGCCAACTCCAACCTGGCCACCATCTTATTTGATTCTGGAGCATCGCATTCCTTCATATCATCCAAGTACGTTGCCAAGTATAATCTACCCATATCACACCTAAAATGTGCTATGTTAGTTAATTCTCCCGGTGGAGAGATGAGGACTAATATAGTATGTCCTAAGGTAATCCTTAAAATAAGGGGGGTAGACTTCCTCGCCAACCTCATTGTCTTGGATTCCCAAGGGCTTGACATAATACTCAGGATGGATTGGTTAAGCAAGCACAACGGGGTAATCCAATGTGCTTAATGAAGCGTGCAGTTGACAAATGAGCACCGTATCCGTGTCGAGTTTGAGTCAGCCCAACAAACCACTGAGAAGGAAATCTTGAACCACATTGAAGAAGCAACATTGGACAGCATTCCAGTGGTTCAAGAATTCTTGGACGTGTTCCCGGAAGAGCTTCCAGGTATGCCCCCTGATCGGGACATTGAGTTTGCCATTGATTTGGTACCTGGAACTGCACCCATAGCCAAGAGACCCTATAGGATGCCTGTCAATGAACTGGTAGAACTCAAGAAGCAAATTCAAGAACAGTTGGAGAATGGTTTTATACATCCAAGCTCATCACCATGGGGAGCCCCCGTGCTCTTCGTAGACAAGAAGGATGGAACCCAAAGGATGTGTGTGGACTGTAGGTCTCTCAACGAGGTGATAATCAAGAACAAATACCCTCTGCCCCGTATAGAAGACCTATTCGACCAAATGAAAGGAGCCCGAGTGTTCTCCAAGATTGATCTTTGGTCGGGATACTTCCAGCTGAAGATTGAGCCCTCCGATATACCCAAGACAGCCTTTCGAATACAGTATGGTTTGTATGAATATACCGTCATGTCTTTTGGGTTAACAAATGCACCTCCATACTTCATGTACCTTATGAACAAGGTTTTCATGGAGTACTTGGATAAGATCGTCATGGTTTTCATCGACGACATTATGGTGTATTCAAAAAGTGAGGAGGAGCGTGAAGAAAATTTGAAATTGACCTTGCAGAAAATGCGTGAGCATCAATTGTATGCCAAGCTTAACAAGTGTCAATTTTGGCTAAAGGAAATATCGTTCCTAGGCCACATTATCTCCGAAGAAGGGGTATCGGTTGATCCCGGAAAAGTGAGAGATGTTCTGAAGTGGGACCAACCGCAAAGCATGAGGGATATTCGGAGTTTTCTTGGGATGGCTGGATACTATCGACGCTTTATTAAAGACTTCTCTAATATAACAAAGCCTATGACGGTGTTGCTAATGAAGGGAAAAGTCTTCCAATGGACACCAGCATGCCAAGGAAGTTTTGAGGAACTCAAGAAAAGGCTAACCACAACACCGGTTTTGGTATTGCCGGACGTAAGTAAGAGCTTTGACATAAATTGTGACGCATCCAGGCAGGGGCTCGGTTGTGTGCTCATGCAAGAAGGACAAGTGGTAGCCTATGCCTCACGACAATTAAAGAAGCACGAGCTTAATTATCCCACACATGACTTGGAGCTAGCAGCAGTAGTGCATGCATTGAAGATTTGGAGACATTATATCCTTGGTCATCGATGTAAGATCTATACAGATCATAAAAGCCTCAAGTACATATTTACACAAACAGACTTGAATTTGAGGCAACGTCAATGGTTGGAACTCATCAAGGATTACGATGTTGGAATCAACTACCACCCTGGGAAGGCCAATGTAGTAGCTGATGCATTGAGCCAGAAGGGAGCATGTCATCAACTCACAATTCGGGAGCTACCACCCGAACTACGTAAGGAGTTCGAACGGTTACACCTCGGATTCTTAAATAACATGGAAGTAATGGAGATCCACTCCTCATATGAGCAAGAGATAAGAAATGGCCAAGTAACGGATGAGGAGATCAAGGAGATCAAGGAGAGGATCCGACAAGGAATATAGGAGGATTTCAAAGAAGATGAGAAGGGTACACTTTGGCTAGGAAAAAGGATTTGTGTGCCTAACGTGAAGCACCTCCGCGACATGATATTGAAAGAGGCACATGATTCACCCTATTCCATACATCCCGGAAGTACCAAAATGTACAAGGACTTGAAGACTTGTTATTGGTGGGATGGTATGAAAAGGGATATAGCCGAATATGTTGCCCTATGCGACACATGCCAACGGGTGAAGGCCGAACATCAAAGACCCGCTGGATTGTTGCAACCCTTGAAAGTACCCGAGTGGAAGTGGGAGGACATCAGTATGGATTTCATCGTTGGATTGCCACGTACTCGGTCGGGTTATGACTCTATCTGGGTTATCATGGACCGATTGACGAAAACAACCCATTTTCTCCCTATAAGGGCCAAGTACAACGTTGCACAACTAGCCGAGTTGTACATGGAGCAGATCGTGTGCCATCATGGAGTCCCGAGGAGGATAGTCTCAGATCGAGGTTCTCAGTTTACCTCTAGATTCTGGAGGAAGCTGCAGAAAGCTATGGGTACACGACTGGATTTTAGCTCCGCCTATCACCCACAAACTGATGGACAAACCGAAAGGACAAACCAAATTTTGGAGGACATGTTGAGAGCTTGCGCCTTGAAACGTGGGCATAGTAGGGATAGGAGTTTGCCATATGCCGAATTCTCCTATAACAACAGCTATCAAGCTAGCTTGAAGATGTCACCTTTTGAAGCATTTTATGGTCGACGGTGTAGAACACCGCTGTTCTGGAACGAAACCGGAGAAAACCAGGTGTTTGGACCAGAAGTGCTACAAGAAGCTGAAAAGCAAGTCCAAACAATACAGGAGAACTTAAAGGCTGCTCAGTCACGCTCAGAAAGGCTATGCGGACAATAGGCGAAGGAAGTTGACTTTCGAAATAGGAGACTTCGTATACCTTAAGGTATCGCCTATCCGAGGTCAATGACGTTTCAACGTCAAGGGCAAGTTAGTACCTCGCTACATCGGACCATTTAAGATTTTGAACAAGCGAGGAGAAGTAGTCTATCAACTAGAGCTCCCAACACATCTCTCCGACGTACATGACGTGTTTCATGTATCCCAGCTCAAGAAGTGCTTGAGAATACCAGAGGAGCAAATACCAATGGAAGAGCTTGAACTTCAAGAGGACCTGACTTATGTGGAGCACCCTGTCCGAATTTTGGACGTAAAAGAAAGGGTCACCAGGAATAAAGTGATCCGATGGTGCAAGGTACAATGGAGCCATCACACTGAAGCTGAAGCCACATGGGAGCGTGAAGAAGACATCAAGACAGAATTTCCCCATTTGTTCTCTACTAACGAATCTCGAGGGCGAGATTCAATTTAAGGGGGGTAGATTTGTGAAACCCACATTTTCGGTTTTTCAGCATATATTCATGTTTTATGAAGAGAAAACATTTTAAGAGAAGTAGGAACACCATCAAAAGGATAGCCAATAAGAGCCGAATCCAGTTTCCAGAAAGCACCAAAGACAATTTCCGCGGCCCGCTGGCCACGTGGCGTGTCCAGAGCTCATCCTTGCAAAGTGGGGAGAGGTCCGCCGCTAAACTGGCTACGTGGCAGGCTCGGGGCTCATCTCCGCAAAGGGGGAGAGGTCCGACACTGTCGGACACATGTTGCCCCCGGAGCTAGCCTCTGCGGAAGAAGCAAAGGCATTTTCACAGGACACATTCACCTTTGGAGATAGTCACGCAAAAATCAGAGGACCCGTCGCGTGGGATACGTGTCGATCTCGGAGGTCACCTCCGAGAGGTCCGGTTCTATTGAACACATGTCGCCACCGGAGCTTATCTCTGGGAGGTCCGTCATTTTTGGACACGTGTCAACTTCGGGGATCGTCTATGAGAAGAGAGGGAAGGTTCGGCACTGACACGTGGCATGCGCGGAGCCACCTCCGAATAAGAGAGGAGGTCCCGACCGCTAGGATACGCGGCGCACACGGAGCTCACCTCTGAAGGAGAGGGAGGTCTCGCTCGCTTGACACCCGGCAAAATCGGAGCTCGCCCTGCGGAAAGGGAGAGACAAGGACCCGGTGGATACGTGGAGCTTTCGGAGCTCATCATCGAGGAGGTAACGAGTTCTGGAGCGGTTTTTGGATTCTGTACGCGTAGAAATATCGGTACGGAGGAGAAACGGACCTGAATTCCACAATGATACCGCACAAAATCAACTAAAGATAAGTTGTTAAGATTCAACGACAATTTGAATAGGACTCTAATTCGAAGTCCAATCAGATTAGGACTCTTCTCTTCCCCATTATAAATAGAACCCAGAACCTCTAGCCGAAACCACGAACTTCTTTTCCAATTACTAAGCCGACGACTTAGAGCCCTGGCCCCAACTCGCCGAGTAAGCCATCGACGGAGTTCAGCGAGGAAGATCGCCGGAAGAGAGCTCAACGATCTGAGAAATACCCGAGACCGAGAAGAACGTAAGGTAGGTCTCCAATACCACCTTACGACATCGCCGTGTTTTCCTTGCATCTGTTCTTCGATTCCTTTCGAACAGAAGCTTTCTTGTGGACAGATCACTTGATGATCAGGTTGATCTAAAGACAAGATCATCGCCACGTCCACCTTTGATCTGAACACCTCTGTTCATCATAAAATCCATGCAAGCCATGCAAAGAACACGAACTAATCTAATAAAACTAATCATAGGATAGCATGCATATGCATCATCGCATCTAGTTAAAGGTTGTGCATGATACTGATTGCTGTGGATCTTGTATGTGCGTGATCCTGTATAGCAGGACAAGCTCAGGGAGCTGTCTACGACGAACTGCAACAACAAGATTTCGAGATCCAAGAGCAACCGGAACCGCAAGAACAAGGCAAGTGCTCCTTGACCATATTGATCCTATGTTTTGGGAAAAACTGTTCTGTTTTGCAAAAAGGTGTGTGTGCTGAGTCAAACAAAATGGGAACCCTTTTATAGGAGTTTACTAGTTTTGGTTAAACCACCCTTGTCGCCAGGGAAGTTATGAGTCGGGTATGGTTTTTTCTTTATGCTTCACTGAGTCCATGGGATTGGGAAGCGAGATATATGTGTCTAGCTAACTGCACTCATAATGATAATGAGAAAACTGATGTTGTTAATGAACATGTATCGGAGGGAGATTGTGACGCCCTCAATTCTGTGGAAAGCCACGGAACCGAGAACTAATGCATATGTGTGCCCAGGATGTTCATCACACATACACATACGCTCGACAAACTGAATTCAGATTATATATTACCACGAATAACAGAGTTTATTACAATATCTCATGAGTCTTGGACTCATGCTTACAGAGGAAGTCTTATTTCTATGCAGCGGAAGTCCTTATTTAAATGCGGAAGCAAAAACTAATGCGGAAGCAAAACTAAGCAGAAGTGACTCCATCTCTACTCCCTCCACAGGCAAGGTTGAGAACAGATCATACGCCATAATGCTCTACTCGGTCTTCATAGTAGTCTTCTCTTGCTGTTGATGAAGAAATAATAATGCAAGTTTGAGTACAATGATGTACTCAGCAAGTGCGGGAAAACACATGATATGCAGCTCATAAACAAGGTAGGCATAAAAGGCTTATTTGCAGAAAAGCAGTTTTGTAAATACCATGATAAAACAACTTAAGTTTAAATGTAATCCCAACATGTATTAAATTACCAACATACCTCCATCACTTCCCGTGTTCCATCCGAACATTAACCAATCTTTTATTCATACTCACGAATACCTCCTCGTATTCGCTACCCTCTCACCTCATAAAAACAACCTCGTCTCGCACCGAGACCAGTCTCATGTTATGACCCATCAGTCATGCAACCATCTCATCTCCCGGACTCCACAGTCCCAAAACAAACCATAATCAATAACTATAACCAAGAACCTTCCCAATAACCATTCCAATACCTATCCCAGTAACCATCCCATCTAATCATGGCAGTTTAGCCAGGTGCTCGTGACCGTAAGCTCGGCTATCATGATAGTTTTAGACTCTGCAGAGTTTGCACCTCTTTACCCACAAGTTTGTGATTTCGTCACCCGTCGGTGACTGCAGAACCTCCATTATACCAGTACACATCCGTCGGTGTATGGTCAAGATATCACAAAATAGCCTTTACAAAGGGGTTACTAGATGTATGGACTCACTAAGGTTTCACCGGCAGGCTAGAATCTCCAATTCTCCCACCCACGGGCCCCCTCTTGTGCCATGCAGTTCCCAAGGCAGTCCTCACTCGACTCCCATTCCCCGCACCTTCCACAGTCCATAACACTCTAGCAACTTACCTAATTACTCAGCTAAGCCGCACCCATATTTGGCCTTGTGGTGGCACTGTTATCCTGGCATGTGCATGCATGAACCGGTCCTTAGATCTATGGCAAGTAAAACCACCATCTCATGCTACCTCATACACAAACCCAGGCTTGCCTAGATCTCCCTCCGATCCATGTTCATCAACCTCATCAGTTACTTATTATCAGTACGAGTGCAGTTAGCTAGACACATCTATCTCGCTCCCCAATCCCATAGACTCAGCGAAGCATAAAGCAAAAACCATACCCGACTTATAAACTTCCCAGGCGACAAGGGTGGTTTAACCAAAACTAGTAAACTCCTATAAAAAGGTTTCCCATCATTTTTGACTCAGCACAAACACCTTTTCGCTAAACAAAATAGTTTTACCCAAAACATAGGATCAACATGGTCAAGGAGCACTTGCCTTGTTCTTGCGGTTCCGGTTGTTCTTGATTCCCGAAACTTTGTTGCTGCAGCTCATCGTAGACAGCTTCCTGAGTTTGTCCTGCTATGTAGGATTCACGTGCACACAATTTCACAGCAATCAATATCATGCACAAACCCTAAACTAGATGCGATGATGCACATGCATGCTATCCTACGATTAGTTCTATTAGATTGATCTGGTGTTCTTGCATGGCTTGCATGGTCAGAGGTGTTCAGATCAAGGATGAACGTGGCGATGATCTTGTCTTTAGATCAAACTGATCATCGAGTGTTCTGTCCATAAAAAGGCTTCTGTTCGAAAGTAATCGAAGAACAGACGCAAAGAGATGAACAACATGGTGTCGTAAAGTGGTATTGAAGTCCTACCTTACGTTCTTCTTGTCTTCGAGGTCCCCTTCAGACTGCTTGGTTCTCCTCCGATGATCTCCCTTGTTGTGCTTTCGGCGATGTTTTTGCTCGGCGAGTTAGGGCTAGGGCTCCAAGTCGTCGGCTCAGGAGTTGAAAGAGAAGTTCGTGGTTTCGGCCAGAGGTTTTGGGTTCTATTTATAATCGGGAAGAGAAGAGTCCTAATCTGATTGGATCCCGAATAAGAGTCTTATTCAGATCTTCGTTAGATCCTGACGTCTTATCTTCGGTAACATCGTGGAGTTTAGATCGGTTTCCGTTGCGTACTGGTATCTTTACACGTAAAAACCGCTCCAGACTCGTTACCTCCGCGGTGATGAGCTCCGGAAGCTCCACGTGTCCTTCCGAGCCTGGTATCTCTTGTCCCGCAGAGACGAGCTCCGGTTGTGCCGCGTGTCACGAGCGAGACCTCCCTCTTCTTCGGAGGTGAGCTCCACGCACGCCACGTGTTGGCGCCGGTCTTCCTCTTCTTCTTTCCTCAGGGACGTGCCCCGAGGTCGACACGTGTTTAGCTGCGACGAACCTTCCGGAGATAAGCTCCGGTGGCGACACGTGTTCGATAGACCCGGACTTCTCTCTGTGATGAGCTCCGAGATTGACACATATCCCGTGCGACTGGTCCCCTTATTTCCGCGACGACTAGCTCCGAGGATGACACGTGCCCTCTGAAAAATGCCTTTGCTTCTTCCGCAGAGGCTAGCTCCGCGGCAGCACGTGTCCCACAGCGTCGGACCTCTTTCCAATTGCGCAGGTGACCCCCGAGCCTGCCATGTAGCCAGTTTAGCGGCGGACCTCTCCCAAATTTCTCGGGGATGAGCTCCGAACACGCCACGTGGTCTGCTGGCTGTGGAAGTTGTCTTCGGTGTTCTCGGAGAGTTTTATTGGCTATCCTTTTGATACTTGTCTCTGTTCCTCCTTTTCTTAAAAATGTTTTTCTTCTTCATAAAACATGAACATATGCTGACACCCGAGGTGAGGGTGTCACAGAGATCTAGGCAAGACTAGGTTTGTGAATGAGGTAGCATGAGATGGTGGTTTACTTGTCGTAGATCTAAGGACCGGTTCATGCATGCACATGCCAGGATAACAGTGCCACCACAAGGCCAAGTATGGGTGCGGCTTAGCTGGGTAATTAGGTAAGTTGCTAGATCGTTATGGACTGTGGAAGGCGCGGGGAATGGGAGTCGAGTGAGGACTGCCCTAGGAACTGCATGGCACAAGAGGGGGCCCGTGGGTGGGAGAATTGGAGATTCTAGCCTGCCGGTGAAACCTTGGTGAGTCCATACATCTAGTAGCCCCTTTGTAAAGGCTATTTTGTGATCTCTTGGCCATACACCGACGGTTGTGTACTGGTATAATGGAGGTTCTGCAGTCGCCGACTGGTGACGAAATCACAAACTTGTGGGTAAAGTGGTACAAACTCTGTAGAGTTCTTAAAACTATCATGATAGCCAAGCTTACGGTCACGAGCGCCTGGCCAACTGCCATGATTAGTTGGGATGGTTATTGGGATGGTTCTTGGTTATGGTTTTGGTTTTCGGGACTATTGAGTTTGGGTGATAAGATGGGTTGCATGATTGTTGGGTCATGGCAACGAGATTGGTCTCGGTGTGAGACGAAGTTATTTAAGAGATCAGATGGTAGCGAATACGAGATGGTATTCATGAGATGGTAGCGAATACGAGGAGGTATTCGTGAGCGAGAATGAAGTTGGTTAATGTTCGGGTGGAACATTGAAAGTGATGGAGGTATGTTGGTAATTTAATACATGTTTGGATTACATTCACCTAAAGGTATAGTTGCTGTTTTATTATGGTTTTGATAAATAACTTTGCTTTCTGCAATGAACCATTTATACCTACCTTGTTATGAGCTACATATCATGTTTTCCCGCGCTTGCTGAGTACATCATTGTACTCAAACTTGCATTATTATTTCATCAGCAGCAGCAGAAGGAGATTTCTATGGAGACCAAGTGGAGCATTAGGCGCGTAATCTGTTCTCAACCTTGCCTGCGGAGGGAGTAGAGATGGAGCCACTTCTGCTTAGATTTGCTTCCGCATTAGTTAGATTGCTTCCGCATTAGAATAAAGACTTCCGCTGCATAAAAATAAGACTTCTGCTGTGAGCATGAGTCCAAGACTCATGAGACATTGTAATAAACTCTGTTATTCGTGGTAATATATATTCTGAATTCAGTTTGTGGATTATATGTGTATGTGTGATGAACATCCTGGGCACACATATGCATTAGTTATCGGTTCCGTGGTTTTCCCACAGAATTGAGGGCGTCACATTCCCCATCCCCCTCTCCCTTCTCTCTCTCTCTCTCTCGCTCTCGTTGTCCCTCTCCCCATCCCCCTTTCCCTTCTCTCTCCCGCTCTCATTGTCCCTCTCCCCATCCCCCTCTCCCTTCTATCTCTGTCTCGCTCTCATTGTCCCTTTCCCCATCCCCCTCTCCCTTCTCTCTTTCTCTCTCTCATTCTCATTGTCCCTTTCCCTATCCCCCTCTCCCTTCTCTCTCTCTCGCTCTCGTTGTCCCTCTCCCCATCCCTCTTTACCTTCTCTCTCTCTCTCTCGCTCTTGTTGTCCCTCTCCCCATCCCCCTCTACCTTCTCCCTCTATCTCACTCTCTCCCCATCCCTCTATCTCTTTCACTATCTCTCCCTCTCTCTCTATCACTTTATCTCTCGTATTAAATAGTATTAAAAATTTATACAATGCCATTTGTACCTGTGCTGGGACGGCTGTGACCAGGGCGCATGTGGCGGCTGCGACCACGAAGGAAATGGGAGCTCCTAGCCACTCTGTCAAGCTAAATCCTATCATTGCAGCGTATTAGAATACATGTATATTACTAAAATGCTAAAAATTTTGAAATACAGTAATTTAAATTACTTACCTCCACCGCTATCTACACTTGGGCCATGAGGTTGGCCTAATACTCCTGGACGACCCTCGTCGTGTCGAGCTCCTCTTGGTTCCTCGCAAGCCTATCCTCCATGGCATGGAACTCAAGTCCCTCTGTGACAGACGGCCACTCGACGGCCCAACGGACAAAGCCTCCGTCGACGGAGTGCCTCTTGAAGGCCGTGCCGCCCTCGAGTCGACAACTCCATTGAAAATGGCAAACCTACGAAAGATAGAAAAATAATAAGTAGAAGAAGCCAGTTTAAAAAAATGAAACAGTTGACCAACTCACCGTCCATGGGCCTTCCCACCGCCGCTTGCGTACACGACTCTAGTCTCGATTGGCGCATTTTCCCAATCATAAACTTTGCCGTTGTCGGTACCCACAATACAGGGTACCCCGCGCACAGGAGAAAATCGCCTAAGGACCTCGCCCCCTCCTAAGGGGTGAGCTCTGAGGGCGCCACGTGTCCAGCGGGGCTGGGCCTCCCCTCTCCTTAGAGGAGAGCTCTGGACCTGCTACGTGGCCAGAAGGGCCGGACCTCGCCCCCTCCGTAGGGGTGAGCTCCGAAGGCGCCACGTGTCCAACGGGGCCGGGCCTCCCCTGTCACACCCGGTTTTTCCGAAGAACAACCAAGTGAATATCACATGTATGCTAGGATCATTTTCTCATACATGTGATGACAAATAGTGAAGCATCATTTATTAAAAGCCAGGTGTCGAATATAAATAAGTCTTACATAGCAAATGTCTTGATGGACAATAATAAGTTCATCACAACTAACTAAACTAGCAGCGGAATATTATTCTTGAGGGCTCCGTCACAGGCGTTGCCCGGGGGTCTCCATGAACCTAGAAACCTTCTTCGGGTCCAAAGTCTTGGTCATTATACACCACCTCATTATCTTGACCTGAGCAGCAATATAAACCAACAAAATATGCAAGGTTGAGTACCAATGGTACTCAGCAAGTGTGGGAAAATTATATCATGCATGGCTAGAACAAGGAGAGGTTGAACTCATGGCTAAAGCACTACGCAATTAATACCTATCACCTTAGCTTAATAAGCACCTACATTACTACACAGGTGAAATGGTCCCAATCTCCCATCCCATCATCATAATCAAATAACCATAACATCATTCCCAATGATTAGCTCCCCACTTAACATCTACAACTTCCAAAACCATCAATCCTCTAATCATGAATAAGTCCAAGCCGCTCTTGACCGTGAGCACGGCTGTCATGACAGTTTTGACTCTGCAGAGTTTGTACCACTGTACCCACATGTAGTGATTTCATCCCCCGTTGTCGGGTGGACTAAAAGAACCTCCATTATGCCAGTGGCTACGAACCACATTCACACTTCCCAGGTGTGTAGCCAGGAGATCACTACGAAGCCTTTACAAAGGGATTCCCGACGAGCGTGGGCCCACTGAGGTTTCACCCCTAACAGCATACAAGAGGCTCCAACCCCGCTGCAGTGGCCCCCTCTTGAGCCTTGTGGTTCATATGGTAGTCCAGCTGACACCTATTCCCCGCACCATCCAACACACCCATACTACGTCGGGGATACACCTAATTGGCCAAGCTGCCCCATCTCAGCATGTGGTTGGCACTTTAAAGCCAGGTTACATGCTCCATGAACCGGTCCTTAGGATCCAGGCAAGTACTAAACACAAACCCGAGTCTCGTGCACCCAGCACACAACCAAAACATCCAACTTGCCTTGATCCCTACCTCTACATAACTCACAATATCTCATTCAAGAGTATGGTAAAATAAACTGATGATCTCATGTCCCAAATATCCCATTCTAAGCATGGCTAAGCATATGCATAATAATAAATGACATGATAAAATAAATCCCAACCCAAGCTACAAGGAAAACAAGGTAATGCAATTCTAGGGAAACTTCCTAGCACGGGTTTCATATTTCAATTGACAATGCAACTAATTCTAGCTACACATCCTAGTATAGGATCAAAGTGATCAAGGACACTTGCCTCCTTCCTGCTGCTCTTGAAATGGGTAGTCCTGGTCTTGAAAAGGAATAACTTGCTCTTGAGCAGGTTCTACATCATACCATCACACATAGCAAAAGGAAAACAACAATCCATAAGACATAGGTTCACACTTCCACTTCATACAAACCACACATTCATATTTGTGAAAGTCATTCACTATTATATGTGTTGTGGTTACTCTATGTGTGTTGATTTGTGGCTTGCATGCACTTTTAATCACGTGTATATGATTCCTACTTTTGTGTTCACATTTATACTTACATACTATATATATATATATAAATTCCTTATATTCATCTACTACACCTTTTTGCTACCAAGTATGCATGAAAGGTATTTTTCTTCTCCATATGTGTCTTCAGAATTTCTACCAACCCTAAACTGAATTCTTTTGGATTTTAGAAACTCCATTTATCATTTACTAGTTGCTATATTTTCAGATTTATTTTCCTATGCATAAATGTGTACTTTATTATGAAAATAACAAGACACATCATCTAAACAGAATAGGTTCTGGTCCTAAATATTTAATAACATATTTTGACCTTTGCCTCTGATGTAAACTATTTCACAATTATTTTCCCTATTTCCTAGAACTATTCTTTACTTAAAAATGTGTCTCTAAATGTGAATAATAAATTAAACAGATTCAATTCAGCCCAAAATATGTTTTTATCCCACTCCAAAGTTTCCTAAATACTGAGAAAGTATTTAATTAAATTTTGACAATGTGTTTGTCCCACTTTTTAATTTTTAAACACTAGCCACATATTCAATTTCCTAAATTAAATACTAAACAGGGCTAAAAAGGTAAACTCACCCCACTACAGGGTCTATAATATTATTTTCAGAATTTCCAGGGGTCTAGCTACACTTATCAGAGGAGTTTTTCCTAATTTTTATTAAGTCCAGGGGCTAAAACTGATTTTTAAATGAATTTACATGATTTTCTGAAGTTCCAAGGGCTAGATCAGAAGTTTCTGGGGCTAGCTCTTATTTCCCGAGAACCCCAGGGGGTAGCACGTAAGATTTCCAGTCTTTATAACGCGGGGCTGACGTGGACCGTCCGATTTTAAACCGACGGCTGAGATTATAACGTCGAACCGGTACGCGGGGATTTAAACCCTACCGTGCGATTTAAAATAAACGGCGCACAAGCGGCCACGTCGCTCTGATCGAATGCGGGCGGCGCTGCCGGCGGCGGGAAGCGGCGATCTCGCCGGAGACTTTCGGATCTTCGAGAATTCTTCCTAGAACTGTGATTTTATGGCATAGATCGGTGGAGGGGAGGTCGGGGATCTCACCTCGGTGGTTTTCTTGAGCTCGGAGGTCCTGGAAGGTGATCGGCGACGAGGTCTGAGGTGAATTCACAGCGAGGCTCGTCGGCGCTGTGTTTACACCGCAAGTCACCGAGTTTTCTGCACCTGCAAGGTTCCCCGGAGGCGGTGAATCAAGACCAGCGAGTTAGATCGGAATTTCCAAGCTTAGATCGGCCAGAATTCGCCGGAGAAGTCTCAGTTCTCACCGGAGGAAAATCGGCGGATCGCGTGGGAAAAACAGAACGAAGCCGGGGTTTTTATGGACGGGGGAGGGCGGCTGGGTGGTTTAGATCGAGATTGCGTCGCCCCCGAACAGAATTCGGCTGGAATACGCGAGAATTCCCGATCGGTTTCGATTCGGGTGAGAGAGTCCGGCGCTGGCACGAGGTAGACGATGAACTGGCGGGCCCCGCCTGTCAGTGGGAGGAAGCGGCGCGCGCGGCTGTGGGCTGGCGCGGCGCTGGTTGGGCCGGCTGGTGGGTTGCGGCCCACTGGCCGGATTTTTTCTGTTTTCTCTTTTTCTTTTTTCTATTTCTTTTCTGATTTGAGTTTAATTTGAATTCCAGTTTGAATTTGGATTTTTGCAAAACATGTAATACGTTCAAAAAATTTTAAATTCCCCTCTTAACATGATTTAGGGTCTTACCAAAATTTTGGGGTGTTACAGCTCTACCCCCCTTAAAAGAAATCTCGTCCTCGAGATTGGTGGTTCTAAGAAAACAATTCCGGAAATTGTGCCTTTAGCTCATCTTCCCGCTCCCAGGTGGCTTCCTCTTCTGAGTGATGCTTCCACTGCACCTTGCACATCCGGATTCTTTTATTTCTGGTGAGGCGTTCCATTGTCTCCAAAATCTTGTATGGTTGCTCGGCATAAGACAAATCCTCAGCTACGCCCACTTCATTCATGGGTAACACCTCCTCAGGCGTCCTCAGGCATTTCTTGAGTTGTGACACATGGAATACATCGTGCACATCCGATAGACGAGCCGGTAATTCTAGTTGATACGCCACTTCGCCTATCCTCTCCAAAACTTGAAAGGGTCCGATGTATCGAGGTGACAACTTCCCTTTCACCTTGAACCGACGAAGTCCTCTGATAGTGGACACCTTGAGATAGACATAGTCACCCACGTTGAAAACGAGCTCTCTTCTTCGTACATCGGCATAGCTCTTTTGGCGTGTCTGTGCTATCCTCAAGTTATTGCGAATTTCCCTCACCTTCGCCTCGGCTTCCTATAGTACTTCTGGACCAAACACTTTACTTTCCCCTGTTTGGTTCCAAAATAGGGGAGTTCCGCACTTCCTCCCGTACAAAGCTTCAAACGGTGACATCTTCATACTAGCTTGATAGCTATTGTTATAGGAAAACTCCGCATACGGTAAGTTCTTGTCCAAACTCCGATTGTTTTTGAGTGCACATGCCCTCAGCATATCTTCAAGGATCTGATTGGTTCTCTCTGTCTGCCCGTCGGTTTGGGGATGATAGGCAGAGCTGAAATTCAGATGGGTTCCCATGGTTTCATGCAACTTCTGCCAGAACCTTGAGGTGAACTGTGTCTCTCGATCTGACACAATCTTCTTTGGCACTCCATGGTAACACACGATCCTTGACATGTACAGTTCTGCCAATTTGGATCCACTGTAGCTTTCTTTCACAGGGATGAAATGAGCTACCTTGGTTGGCGTGGTGCAGCTTGTGGAGGTGGAACTTGATGCAAGTTGGCCACCACTTGAGTCAAGTTCTGGATGAGCTGATTTTGATTCTCCAGCATTTGGTGGAGGGGATTAACTCCTTCACGGCGACCACCCCGGTCCTGGCCTCCAGAAAGATGAGGGTTGCATGCCTCATCGTTGTTGTTGGCGGGGTTGGCAGCACGTCCTTTTCCTCTTCCGGCCATCTGGCAGAATCAACCAATGTTAATTTGAAAGCATTTAGTATCATCTTACTACTTTCATTTGTTTGTACTTTGAAGCGTTGAGGCTTTGTTATACTTTTCTGAGGGTTCATTTTTCACACAAAAATAAATGCAATTTTATTTCATGTGGGTTCTCACACCAAAGCAAAACAATCTAAAGACGAGGCTGTGGACAATTGCTCATGGCTTCCACAACTCACGTCACACACCAAGCATTAACACACCATTAACTTAACTTAACGACTCGACTATTCGACATCTTGCTAACTAAGGGAAAGGCTCTACACTACTCGTTTTCTTGAGCTGGCTCCTCGGGATCTTCCTCATCATTTCGGCTTCCTTCTGACTCTGCTTTGGGTGGGGAGGCTGCTGGTGGAGAAGTGCGACGACGCCTTATCGCCCGACGATCTGGGGAGTCAGGAGTCCATGTATCATTCGCGGTGACACACAGTTCATTCCCATCTCCTCTTTCTCTCGCCCTCAGGCAGGCTCGCAGCAACGCCTCCGTTTCCTTCAGGGTGTCCCGAACATCCTGAAGCTCTTGCTGACACTCCTGCAGTCGAGTGCTGAGCATAGCAGCATCCTCCAAGCACAAGTCCATGTGCTCATGGGAAGTCCCTTGCTGCACTGGCGGGTACTTATACTCCGTTGTACCACTCTCACGCTGGAGGACATACATGTACTCAGTCCTGTCCAGGTGGCGACGATAGACGTGACTCTGGCAGGTGATGGCCTCCCAGGTGACATCCTTCTCCGCATCGACCTGTGTCGCTCGACAAGCTGGAGAGTGGTGGATCTTAAGCAGCTGATTTTCGTCTATAATTCTCATCTCTGAACACCATTCTTCCCTCTTCTCACGGATGGTCCTGGTGGAGTTATAGTGGATGATTAGCTTGCCCGTATTGCCGGCGGCTTCAAGCATACGTCGAAGACGGCGCAACAAGCCTCCTACTCCCAATCCGTAGGAAAGGTATGTCACCGGACGGCTCTCCTCTCTTTGGGCAAGGGCAACTACGGGAACTCTCCCTCCGGTGGACTTGCGAGCGGTGCGAACCATGCGAACCATCTAAAACAAAAAGAATTTAAACTTAGGTTAGATAAACTTTTAAACAAAAATCCTATTTTGAATGAAAATTGGGGTAAGATGAAGAAAGTGACTCCATTAAATAACACTTTTCAACACACACCTCGTAAAATAGTTTTTAAGAAAATAGGGCCCTTAAATACGTCCATTTCTACCTAGGTCCACGTTCCTACTGCCAACCTTGGCTCTGATACCACTTCTGTCACACCCGGTTTTTCTGAAGAACAACCAAGTGAATATCACATGTATGCCAGGATCATTTTCTCATACATGTGATGACAAATAGTGAAGCATCATTTATTACAAGCCAGGTGTCGAATATAAATAAGTCTTACATAGCAAATGTCTCAATGGACAATAATAAGTTCATCACAACTAACTAAACTAGCAGCGGAATATTATTCTTGAGGGCTCCGTCACAGGCGTTGCCCGGGGGTCTCCATGAACCTAGAAACCTTCTTCGGGTCCAAAGTCTTGGTCATTATACACCACCTCATTATCTTGACCTGAGCAGCAATATAAACCAACAAAATATGCAAGGTTGAGTACCAATGGTACTCAGCAAGTGTGGGAAAATTATATCATGCATGGCTAGAACAAGGAGAGGTTGAACTCATGGTTAAAGCACTACGCAATTAATACCTATCACCTTAGCTTAATAAGCACCTACATTACTACACAACTGAAATGGTCCCAATCTCCCATCCCATCATCATAATCAAATAACCATAACATCATTCCCAATGATTAGCTCGCCACTTAACATCTACAACTTCCAAAACCATCAATCCTCTAATCATGAATAAGTCCAAGGCGCTCTTGACCGTGAGCACGACTGTCATGACAGTTTTGACTCTGCAGAGTTTGTACCACTGTACCCACATGTAGTGATTTCATCCCCGTTGCCGGGTGGACTAAAAGAACCTCCATTATGCCAGTGGCTATGAACCACATTCACACTTCCCAGGTGTGTAGCCAGGAGATCACTATGAAGCCTTTACAAAGGGATTCCCGATGAGCGTGGGCCCACTGAGGTTTCACCCCTAACAGCATACAAAATGCTCCAACCCCGCTGCAGTGGCCCCCTCTTGAGCCTTGCGGTTCATATGGTAGTCCAGCTGACACCTATTCCCCGCACCATCCAACACACCCATACTACGCCGGGGATACACCTAATTAATTGGCCAAGCTGCCCCATCTCAGCATGTGGTTGGCACTGTAAAGCCAGGTTACATGCTCCATGAACCGGTCCTTAGGATCCAGGCAAGTACTAAACACAAACCCGAGTCTCGTGCACCCAGCACACAACCAAAACATCCAACTTGTCTTGATCCCTACCTCTACATAACTCACAATATCTCATTCAAGAGTATGGTAAAATAAACTGATGATCTCATGTCCCAAATATCCCATTCTAAGCATGGCTAAGCATATGCATAATAATAAATGACGTGATAAAATAAATCCCAACCCAAGCTACAAGGAAAACAAGGTGATGCAATTCTAGGGAAACTTCCTAGCATGGGTTTCATATTTCAATTGACAATGCAACTAATTCTAGCTACACATCCTAGTATAGGATCAAAGTGATCAAGGACACTTGCCTCCTTCCTGCTGCTCTTGAAATGGGTAGTCCTGGTCTTGAAAAGGAATAACTTGCTCTTGAGCAGGTTCTACATCATACCATCACACATAGCAAAAGGAAAACAACAATCCATAAGACATAGGTTCACACTTTCACTTCATACAAACCACACATTCATATTTGTGAAAGTCATTCACCATTATATGTGTTGTGGTTACTCTATGTGTGTTGATTTGTGGCTTGCATGCACTTTTAATCAGGTGTATATGATTCCTACTTTTGTGTTCACATTTATACTTACATACTATATATATATATATATATATATATATATATATATATATATATATATATATATATATATATATATATATATATATATATATATATATATATATATATATATATATATATATATATATATATATATATATATATATATATTCCTTATATTCAACTACTACACCTTTTTGCTACCAAGTATGAATGAAAGGTATTTTTCTTCTCCATATGTGTCTTCAGAATTTCTACCAACCCTAAACTGAATTCTTTTGGATTTTAGAAACTCCATTTATCATTTACTAGTTGCTATATTTTCAGATTTATTTTTCTATGCATAAATGTGTACTTTATTATGAAAGTAACAAGACACATCATCTAAACAGAATAGGTTCTGGTCCTAAATAATTTAATAACATATTTTGACCTTTTCCTCTGATGTAAACTATTTCACAATTATTTTCCCTATTTCCTAGAACTATTCTTTACTTAAAAATGTGTCTCTAAATGTGAATAATAAATTAAACATATTCAATTCAGCCCAAAATATGTTTTTATCTCACTCCAAAGTTTCCTAAATACTGAGAAAGTCTTTAATTAAATTTTGACAATCTGTTTGTCCCACTTTTTAATTTTTAAACACTAGCCACATATTCAATTTCCTAAATTAAATACTAAACAGGGCTAAAAAGGTAAACTCACCCCACTACAGGGTCTATAATATTATTTTCAGAATTTCCAGGGGTCTAGCTACACTTGTCAGAGGAGTTTTTCCTAATTTTTATTAAGTCCAGGGGCTAAAACTGATTTTTAAATGAATTTTCATGATTTTCTGAAGTTCCAGGGGCTAGATCAGAAGTTTCCAGGGCTAGCTCTTATTTCCCGAGAACCCCAGGGGGTAGCACGTAAGATTTCCAGTCTTTATAACGCGGGGCTGACGTGGACCGTCCGATTTTAATCCGACGGCTGAGATTATGACGTTGAACCGGTACGCGGGGATTTAAACCCTACCGTGCGATTTAAAATAAACGGCGCACAAGCGGCCACGTCGGTCTGATCGAATGCGGGTGGCGCTGCCGGCGGCGCACGGCGGCGGGAAGCGGCGATCTCGCCGGAGACTTTCGGATCTTCGAGAATTCTTCCTAGAACTGTGATTTTATGGCATAGATCGATGGAGGGGAGGTCGGGGATCTCACCTCGGGGGTTTTCTTGAGCTCGGAGGTCCTGGAAGGTGATCGGCGACGAGGTCCGAGGTGAATTCACGGCGAGGCTCGTCGGCGCTGTGTTTACACCGCAAGTCACCGACTTTTCTGCACCTGCAAGGTTCCCCGAAGGCGGTGGATCAAGACCAGCGAGTTAGATCAGAATTTCCGAGCTTAGATCGGCCAGAATTCGCCGGAGAAGTCTCGGTTCTCACCGGAGGAAAATCGGCGGATCGCGTGGGAAAAACAGAACGAAGCCGGGGTTTTTATGGACGGGGGAGGGCGGCTGGGTGGTTTAGATCGAGTTTGCGTCGCCCCCGAACAGAATTCGGCTGGTATAAGCGAGAATTCCCGATCGGTTTCGATTCGGGTGAGAGAGTCCGGCGCTGGCGCGAGGTAGACGATGAACTGGCGGGCCCCGCCTGTCAGTGGGAGGAAGCGGCGCGCGCGGCTGCGGGCTGGCGCGGCGTTGGTTGGGCCGGCTGGTGGGTTGCGGCCCACTGGCCGGTTTTTTCTGTTTTCTCTTTTTCTTTTTTCTATTTCTTTTCTGATTTGAGTTTAATTTGAATTCCAGTTTGAATTTGGATTTTTGCAAAACATGCAACACGTTCAAAAATTTTTAAATTCCCCTCTTAACATGATTTAGGGTCTTAACAAAATTTTGGGGTGTTACATCCCCTCTCCTCAGAGGTGAGCTCCGGGCCCGCCACATGGTCGACAGAGCCGGACCTCGCCCCCTCCGCAGGGGTGAGCTCTGAAGGTGCCACGTGTCCAGCAGTGTCGGGCCTCCCCTCTCCTCAGAGGTGAGCTCTGAGCCCGCCACATGGCCAGCAGAGCCGGGCCTCGCCCCCTCCGCAGGGGTGAGCTCCGAAGGCACTACGTGTCCAGCGGGGCCGGGCCTCCCCTCTCCTTAGAAGAGAGCTCCGGGCCCACCACGTGTCCAGCAGAGCCGGACCTCGCCCCCTCCGCAGGGGTGAGCTCCGAAGGCGCCACATGTCCAGCGGGGCCGGGCCTCCCCTCTCCTCAGAGGTGAGCTTCGGGCCTTCCATATGGCCAGCAGAGCCGGGCCTCGCCCTCTCTGCAGAGGTGAGCTCTGAAGGCGCCATGTGTCCAGCAGGGACGGACCTCCCCTCTCCTCAGAGGTGAGCTCCGGGCCCACCACGTGGACGGCAAAGCCGGACCTCACCCCCTCCGCAGGGGTGAGCTCCGAAGGCGCCACGTTTATAGCAGGGCCGGGCCTCCCCTCTCCTCAGAGGCAAGCCCCGGGCCCGCCACGTGGCCAGCAGAGCCGCGCTGCCCACCCCGGCTCAGTAGGCAGCAGGAGTAAAGGCACGTCATGCCTTGTCCAATCAAGACATTCAAGACCCGCGCCTCCCCAAGACGTGGAGACGCAGCGCGCGCCCCTGTCAGGTGGCGCTGTGTCCAGTCGCGTCACAGTGAAGACAGGCACACCGTGTCAGAGGCTGTATACCAATAAACACAGCGACAATACATGCCCTGCCGTCCTTGTCATCATCAACCACTACGCCTAGCTTGCGGCATGGGCAGGACGGCAGGACGACTACCAAGAAGCTACTGCCAGACACAGCTACCAGCATTCACTGCAAGACATGGTAGATGGCAGGAAATCACCTCAGGGCCACCAGTCGGGTCCCGGGGCCCACCTTGAAAGTCGCTCGAGCCTTGAAGTTTAAAAGGCTCGGGTAGGCAGCGTTGCAAGGGGTTCGCAACCCAGCCAACTGATCCTTATACGCAAGCAATACACAGAGCAACACAGCTCCCGTGTACGTAGGGTTTTACGCTCCGGTGGCCCGAACCACGTAAAAATCCTTGTGTCAATCCTCTCACAACCAACACGACCTTCTGAGAGAACTAGCCCCTCCGAAAAGGAACCTCCGCGGGCTGCCCCTGACGCAGGCCCGGGGGAAGTGTCGACGCAACACTTCGACATTTGACGCGCTGGGAAGGGGGCTTTTCTCTCTCGAGACAGGTCTGCGGCAACGAAGATGACCAAGCTTCCTTCAGCAGCAAGCTCTCCTCACCCTCGTTCCCAGGGAACAATGACCAGTGAGGCTTATGTCTAGACACACTCAGAGAGGAGTGTGTCGGGACAGGTTGGGAGCCCGCGTCCGACTCCAACAACGCGGACTCCTACAACCTCAAGATCTGCTGCGGCGCTGAGTGCTGCCCAAGCAAGCGCACTAGCTGCCGCATGAGCGCTCCTGCACAATCCGCCTGCTGTGGACACTCCCCACGGGGCCACCCAGCAGTGGATCTGCGACGTCGACCACCTCGTCGCTGCTGCCGTCAACCCTCCGCTGCGGCGGGGACGATGCCTGTGGCGGACCGGAATCCGCCCATCCAGGATCGCAGAGTGTGGTACCGCACGATGCGACACCTGACAGCACACGTCATAAGAACACAATATATTACATGGGAAAAAACAAACTAAATGTACAAAATAGTACACTTATCAGTTACAAACTAGGGTCTTTATTACACAGCAGAAGTTTCTTTTATACAACTCATGCCCGCCTATCTAGCAAAAGTCGGTTGCCCAGCCCTAGGGCAACCCACACTAGCTGCACTCCTCAGCTCAGCGCGGCGTGTACGGTTCCCACTCAGCCGTGGTCCCCGACGGAGGGTAACCCTCGCCGGTGGACTCGTACTCTGAGTCCGTGGGTGGCTCCTCACCTGAAAAACACTTAAGCAGCAACCGTGAGCACGAAGGCTCAGCAAGGCTTAACCGACTCACCTAAGCATGAAACACTACATGAGGTGTACAATGACATAGGATAGCAATGTTGCAGCAAATGGACACGCCTACAAGTTCATCGTTAGTTCATGTTTTAGCAACAAATTAACAGTTCGTGAAGATGAAATTCAGTGAGCAATATTTGGTGGCACACAGGTAACAATACAATTATATCATAACAGCAATATTGAATCATAACATTTCATTTATTAGTCAACGTTACGACGCAGTGAACAAGCGGTGCTCATCACCGCGAGGGACGGTGAATTGACTCGATATACACCTGCAGGGAAACCCAAAGAGCACGTCCCGTACGCCCACCCGTGGAGCTGCACAGCACGCTCACTCGATGTCGTACGGGACAACCTTTCACCCAACAGCCCAAACGTCGAACCGGTCGCACCGAAACGAGCAGGAGGTTCCCCACACGGAGCATCTCTCTATGCCCGTTGGCAGATTTCCACCTTGCTGCCCTCAACCTACACCTATAAATCGGTGTGCTATGCCTCGACGCCCGGAGGTTTAGGCTACATCGGTTTATCGGGGCCCATATATCCGATATGCCTTCGGTACGTTCAATACTTGTTCAGCAGGGCCGCACACGGGTCGGTCCTCAATTGACACGGGCAGGGCTGCGCACACAAGACTTCCTCTTGCTGCGCCCTAGCCCCTGCCTAGTCTCATTTTCATTACTAAAGTGATCTCCCGTCACTCGAACCAAACCCGTGTGTCCCAACCTATCTCGCGAGTAGATTCCAACTACTCGTCTTGACCGAAGTCCTATGAATTATTAAGCATAGCCTGTCTACTCGAGATCTTAGACACTACCCTCACTCTTATGGAAAGATTCTGGTCATGCAAGTGGGGTTCCATCCATCCTATACCTAATGCACAATCATACTTCACACTATATATGTAAACAAAGTAAAACTTTATAAAAGCGTTAATGCAAACCGGGGCTTGCCTTGTTGCTGCTGGTCAGGAGTTAGTTCTTCGTCCGGAAGAAGGAAGTCCAGCACTTCCGGAGTCTCCTCGCCTTCAGCAACTACACGTTTAATAAAATACTACATGTTAATTTAAATGCAATGTGTAAACTTGAATACTTAACTACTAACAACTCTAGCTAGCCCTCCCCTTTGGTTCTGAAATTTTTATTGTGGCTTGGTAGGGTCCTAACCAGAGTCTTGACCAAGTTTCACTTGAAACAAAGTTCATTTGAACCTTGTACAAATACAAGCCCATTTGGTCCCTATTTGAGCCTCTAATTAATTCCAGGGTTTTTCATGGCTCCAACCATTACTTTCTGGAAACTAGAATTTAGGATGGTTCTAATGGAGTTGGTTTCATGTCATTTGAAAATTCTACTAAAAGTTATGCCCTAATTAAGATTGGAGAAAATCTGAAAAATGTTTCTGTACATTTTTCTATTTTCTCAGGGCAGTTCTTTTAATCACCCCCTTAGGGTAACTAAATGAACTTGGATGAGTCTGAAAATTTTACTGGGATTCAGGTATTTTCCAATGAACCTCTCAGCCAAATTTCAGAATTTTTCATAAAGTAGTTCTCCAGATAAAATTCCCAACAGTTTAAACTTTAGGGATTTAATTCTGGAAAACTATTCACTTTCCTGAGCTGAATTTGGTATTGCTGGAAAGTACTCATGTCGAAGTGTTCGGTCGACAGTTCCCCCGGGCCTGCACTGGGCAGCCCGCGGAGGTTCTTTTTTCGGTGGGGCTAGTCCCTTGCGGAGAGCTTGCGCGGATGGACGAGTTAGTAAGAGCTTGACACGGTGAGTTTTACGTGGTTCAGGCCGCCGGAGCATAAAACCCTACGTCCACGGCGAGCTATGGAGCTCGCTGTATTGCTTGCTGCTCAGAACCGGAGTCCTGAGCTTGGGGGTGAGTTACAGCTTGGGTGTGAATGGCTAGCGTATGAGTTGCAGAGGTGCGAACCCTTGCTATCGTCGCCTACCCGAGTCTTTTATAGTCCAAGGCTCGGGTGACTTACAAGGGGGGCCCCAGGACCCGACAGGTGGTCCCGGGGAGACCGTCTATCATCTACCGTATCTGCAGTTATGCCGGTAGTTGTCTCTGGTGAAGGCTTCCGGGTCTCCGTCTTGCCTCCCTGCCCATGCCGCACGCTAGTCGTAGTGGTTGATGACGGCGGAGGCGGCAGGGGATGTCTTGTCGCTGTGTTTATTGGCTGTCAGGTTCTGACACCGCGCGCCAGTCTGTGATGCGACTGGGCGCAACGGCACCTGACAGAGGCGTGCTCCGCGTCTCCGCGTCTTGGGAAGACGCGGGCCTTGAATACCTTGTACGGGCAAGGTATGGGGTGTCTTTACGCCCGCTGCCTATCGCTCGGGGGCAGGCAGCGCTATTCCGCTGGCCACGTGGCGGGCTCGGAGCCCTTCTCAGAGGAGAGGAGGGTCCGGCCCCGCGGGGCACGTGGAGCCTTCGGACCTCTCCCCGCGGTGGGGGAGGTTCGGCTTCTGTCGGCCACGTGGCGGGCCTGGAGCTCCTCCCTGAGGAGAGGGAGGTCCGGCCCCGCCGGGTACGTGGCACCTTCGGACCTCTCTCCCGCGGAGGGGGAGGTCCGGCCTCTGTATGCCACGTGGCGGGCCCGGAGCTCTCCTCTGAGGAGAGGGAGGTCCGGCCCCGCCGGACGCGTGGCGCCTTCGGAGCTCTCCCTGCGGAGAAGGGTGAGTTCCTTAGGCATTTTCCCCTGTGCGCGGGGGTACCCCATATCGCTGGTACCGACAACTCAGAATTCTGAGTTCAGCAAATTTTGGTTCATCGAATTTGGAGTTTCCTAGCCAAAGTTCTATGCATTTGAAGTTTGAACTAAAACTGGAAATTCCAAAAATGTTTAAATCCTGTGGGTGGGTCCCACTCTTCGAGCCGGCCCACTCAGGATGCGGTCACACCGCGGCCCACGGGGTTTTACCCGCGCTGCCGCACCGAATCCCGGCCGCAAACCGATCCCCGCACGAGATCAGACGCTGACCGGTGGACCCGGCCCCCCCTTCGTCTACCTCGCGCTCTCCCGCAGATCCCGCGGCGGCGCCTCGCCGGAGCGCTTGCCGCCGGGCGTTTCACTGCCCGAACTTTGACGGAACTTGCCGCCTGTGCTAACTCGACTCGGAGAACATGCTGGTGCCCTCACCGGAGCTTGACAACGGCCGGAACAGTGCTCCCGCCGGCAACAGCGGCCGGGAGCTCACCGGCGACGTCAAACTCAGCATCCCCTGCACCTTTTTTGGTGCGGTTTGCTCGGGGAGCTCCGCTGACACCCGCTGATCATGGATATGGGCACCGATCTCTGTGAAAACAGCTGCAACTACGACCTCACCGGTGACCTAGACCGGAAATCGGCGCCGATGCAAAAAGCTCGAAGAACATCGCCCATACTCGATGAAACTCGATGATTTCTGGTCTCAGAGACGCGTGGGTGAGTCTAGATCATGTCTTTAGCTCGGCCTAAGGAATGGTGGCTTACTTGCTACAAATTTCTGGATTTCGCCTGGTTCGGTTCTAAACACCCCGACACACAAATCCCCCAAATTCTTTGCCGACCGTGCGAAAGAGAGGGCGAGGTCAGTACGGTGGTGATAAGTACCTCGAGGCGGTTCTTTCTTGTGTTGCTCGTCGGGCACGAGAGTGCCTGGGTTGCTAGGACGCCGGCGACCAGAGAGCGGCGAGGAACAGGTTGCGCGCGGAGGCGATTGTGGATGGGGGAACGCTGGGGCAGCCGGGGCACCGTGAAAACAGCCGAGCGAGCGTCGCGCTGGTGTGGTGACTCCGCTCTTTCACTGTGCGGTGGCCGCGTTGGGACGGGGTCGACCCTCTGCGTTGTCGCCCGTAGGGGTGTTTGACCTCGTGCCTGAGTCGGTTTGATTCCTGGGTGGCTGACCAGTGGGCCCTCTTCTCCCCTCTAATTCTTTCTCCCCCTTTCTTTTGTAAATATCCCAGCTACTGAACATTGAATGGGAGACTTAGCCCCCAAGTCTTGGTTTAAATTTGAATTCTCAAATTTGAACTATGTTTGGCTAAATTTGCTGCATGTTTAAACTGAAATTCAAATTCAGTTTTGAATTCTTGCAAATTTAGCTCTTGACAAGATGAACTCCAATGAGGATGAAAATTGGTGGGCGTACTCAGAAAAATGTGCTGAGTTTGAATATGAAGCTAACTTTTGAATTTGGGTGATGAAAGTTGCTGCAATTTGAATTTACATTCAAATTGGCTTTTTTTCAAATACCTCTAAAAGTGCCTCAAAAAGTGTTGGATTTACATGAAATTTGGATTGAACCTTCCCAAGACTTTTAAGTCCTAGGGGTGAGCTCAACCTCTCATGTTCATGTGTAGAAATCCTACTTTGTGAAAGTGTAGGCTTTCCCCTCTAATCCCTCTTCTGATGGAGGTTACTTGCTCTTCCCACTTTTTCACCCTCTATCCACAACAAGAACTGTGGTGTTGTGAGGTGATGAAAAGTTTTTGCAAGTCCCTTTTCTTGGGCTTTTACAATGCCCCGATCAACCAGATGTGTTGCTGTCGCGCACACCAATGGTTGACCTGCAGACGGCAGACTCCCGCTCCACCAGGCTCTCAACGGCAGACCTGATGTCAGAGCTGGAGCGACGTCACTTGGGGGAAGATGCTCACGTGACCATCGAGCAACGGCGGGAAAGGCGTCGCAACCACGAGGCCGACTACAGCATGTTGACTCCCTCGACTCAGCCTGGGCCGTAGACGTTCGCCATGCGACTTCTGCCCCAGGCGTACGCCACGCAGCATATGCAGCAGCCATATGCCTTGCAGGTGGCGCCCCCGGTATATGGCGCACCATTGCCCATGCCGGGGTACACCGTGCCAGCAGCAGACCAAGGGTTCGCGGCACCAGGATCTGCAGCAGCAGGGGCGGGGTGTGCGGCCCTGGCGCCCCACCTCCGCTTCGCAGTGTGGCCGCGCAAGTTCCGGCCACACTTGCTGGAGAAGTACGACGGAAGTGTCAACCCTGCAGAGTTCCATCAGATCTACTCCACTGCCATCCTCGCGGCAGGAGGGGATGAGGCCATCATGGCCAACTACTTCCCCGTCGCCTTGACCGGCCCGGCCCGGTCATGTCTCATGAACCTGCCCCAGGGTTCCATAAATTCCTGGAGGGAGCTATGCCGACAGTTCACGGTGAACTTCGGCAGCTCCTACTCGCGTCCCGGCACGGAGCTGGACCTCCACACCGTGAGACAGCAACCGGGGGAATCACTGCGCTTCTTCATCCAGCGATTCTCCGAGGTGCGAAACACCATCCCCCACATCCAGAATGCATCAGTGGTGGTTGCATTCCGACAGGGTGTGAGGGACAAGAAGATGCTCGAGAAGTTGGCCACCAGGGAGGTGCGAGACGTCTCAGAGCTCTTCAGTCTGGCGGACAAGTGCGCCAGAGCAGCAGAAGGGCGCAACTGGCACTCACAGCCAGCCTCCGAAGCAGGAGGGCAGCCCGGAGCTAGTGCTGTGCCCCAAGGAAGCAGCAAGAAGAACAAGAAGAAAGGCGGTGGCAAGATCAAGCCGCCGGCCGGAGCTCCCATTGCTGCAACTGCAGCACCCGGTGGAGCTCGGGGGCCGAGCCCCGACAAGAGACCACGACAGTCACCTGACGGTGGTGACCGTGGTGAGCCGTGCCTGGTACACAACACCAGGAGCCACACTGCTGGTGAGTGCCGGGTGATCCAGAAGCTCGTGGAGCGCTTCCACGAGGGGAAGCAATCGCGCGCAAATGGTGCTCCCTTCCGCCAGAGGGAGGGCAAGCAGAAGGTCGAGCCCCGGGACAACGGCGACCAAGAAATGGGGTACCAGGAGCCCCAGCGCACCATGAAGGCAGTCCACAACCATGGGGACTCCAGCTCTGGAGAAGACGAGCACCGGAAGGCGCTCCATGTCATCTACGGAGGGTCCTCGGACCCCTCGTCCCAGAGTGCAGTCAAGACCCTGCACCGAGCAGTGGCGTCAGTGGCCCCTACCCCAAGTGCATCGCCACACCTCAAGTGGGTAGGGACCCCATCAGCTTCGACGCCTCCGACTGCCCCAAGAACATGGCTGGGGCTGGACAGCTACCTCTCTTGGTAGCTCCAACCATCGGCAACGTGAAGATGTACCACGTACTGGTAGATGGTGGGGCCGGCCTCAACCTTATCAGCCGTGCATCTTTCCAGAAGCTGCAGATTCCCATGGCCAATCTCACCCCGTCGAGCCCGTTCTCAATGGTAGGTCCGGGACAGGTCGTCCCATATGGGAACATCAGTCTTCCGGTGACCTTCGGAGCTCCGGACAACTACCGGGCAGAATATGTTCTGTTCGACGTGGCGGAGGTCGACCTCCCCTTCAACGCCATCATCAGCAGGCCGTCCCTGTACCGGTTCATGGCGGTAGCCCACTGCAGCTACCTGGTCCTGAAGATGCCTACACCCACCGGTGTTCTCAGGATTCGTGGAGACCGCACCGCCGCAGTGTCAGCCTTGGAGAAGCTCCAAGCGCTTGCGGCAGCCCGAGCACCAGCCCCTGGCGGTGCAGAACCGGGCCGGCTTCACCCGAGTGCACACCATTGTGCCTCGACCTCTGCACCCCGAGTGCAACCCTCCGATGAAGGCGACGTCCCCCTGAAGGTCGTCCAAGTCGGCTCTGAAGCTGCCCAGACCAACCGGACAGCCGGGGGCCTGGACAGCAAATAGGAATGCACGCGCATCACTTTCCTCCGGGACAACGTCGACGTGTTTACATGGCAACTGTCACAGATGCCCGGGATCCCTAGGGAGGTGATCGAGCACCATCTGAAGATCTACCCCGACGCTCGGCCGATCCAGCAGAAGCCCCGGAAGCAGTCCATCGAGCAGCAGAACTTCATCCGTGAAGAAATAAAGAAGCTGCTCGATGCTGGCTGCATACGGGGGGTCCACCAACCCCGGTGGTTGGCCAATCCTGTTGTCGTCCCGAAGGCCGGTAAGAAGCTCCGGATGTGCATCGACTACATTAGTCTCAATAAGGCATGCCCAAAAGATCCATTCCCTCTCCCTAGAATAGATCAAATTGTAGACTCTACATCAGGCTGTGATCTGTTATGCTTCCTAGACGCCTACTTAGGTTTCCACCAAATACCAATGTCTAGAGAAGATGAAGAACACACTGCTTTTATAACAGTAGATGGCCTGTATTGTTATGTCTCCATGCCTTATGGTTTGAAAAATGCTCTTCCTACCTTTGTACGTGCTATGCATAAAACATTTGGAGAGCTAATCCGAGACTTAGTAGAGGTGTATGTTGATGACATTGTTGTCAAATTCGGAACACATCCTTGTTAGATAACCTAGCTCTAGTCTTTGACAAATTGCGCTCCACGGGCACCAAGCTAAACCCGAACAAATGTGTGTTATGTGTCTCCTCTGGAAAGCTCCTTGGATTCCTGGTCTCACACCGAGGTATCGAGGCCAACCCAGAGAAGATCAAGGCCATCGAGCTGATGTGGCCCCCGGCTCGCATCAAGGACGTCCAGAAGCTCACGGGATGTCTAGCTGCGCTCAGTCGGTTTATACCTAGGCTAGCGGAGCGGGCCCTTCCCTTCTGCAAGCTCCTGCGCAAAGCAGGTCCATTTGTTTGGACCAAAGAAGCAGAAGAAGCAATCCAGGAGTTGAAGCAGCGCCTCATGACGCTGCCCATCATGGTAGCCCCTTGAGCCCGGTGAGCATCTACTGCTCTACATCACGGCGACGACAGAGGTGGTGAGCATGGTCATAGTCGCAGAGCGGCCGGACCCCTCACCACTACAACCTGCTCCTGTAGCAGAAGTCAAGCACCAAGGCTGCCTGGACCCCATGGGGGGCCCCGACATCCAGGAGATCTCTGAGGCCCAGGCCCCAGAGACCACAGTAGACCTCCCGGAGGTCCAAGACGACTTCCCGGAGGTCCAAGACGGCCGAGAAGTCTCTGGGTCCTAGCCCCCGGAGGTAGCCCCGGACCTAGAGGACAGGAGGTCCCAGGGTCCGGCGCCAGTGGAGGAAGAGGTCCCAGATCCCCCAGGGAGGGTCCGGACCGTCCAGAGGCCCGTCTACTACGTCATTTATGTCCTCCACGATGCCAAGACTAGGTACCTGGAGGTACATAAACTGCTGTATGCAGTGCTCATGGCGTCTAGGAAGCTCCGGCACTACTTCCAAGCCCACCGGATCTCGGTGGTCACCTCCTACCTGCTGAGGACCATCCTCCACAGCCCCAACGCAAGCGTCAACATCGCCAAGTGGGCAGCGGAGCTGGCGGCGTTCGAGCTGGACTTCCTACCACGTCATGCGGTCAAGATCCAAGCACTGGCTGACTTCGTGGCCGAGTGTACGCCATCAGCAACCAACCCAGGGGGCCCTAAAGGCGGAGAACCAGAGCCCCGAGCACCGGTCTTCACCGAGCCTCACTAGACGCTCTACTTCGAGGGCTCCTCACAGAAGCAGGGGGCCGGAGCCGGCGTACTGCTCCTCACGCCGACAGGGGAGCAGTTCAAGTACATGGTGCGCTTCAACTTCAAGGCAACCAACAACATGGCCGAGTATGAAGCTCTCATCTTCGGCCTGAAGATGGCGCTGTCTCTCGGCATCCGTCAGTTGTTGGTCAAGGGTGACTCCCAGCTAATCATCAAGCAAGTCAAGGGTGAATGCTCCTGCAACGACCCACAACTAGCTACCTATCTGCTCCACGTGCAGATGCTGGAGAAGGACTTTGAATCCTTGGACCTGTGCCATGTACCACGCGCTGACAACACCGTCGCCAACGACCTGTCAACGAAGGCCTCCACCGGAGCCCCGGTGCCCAAAGGAGCCTTCGAAAGGACGTTGCCGTGACCCACAGCCTGGCCTGCCGAACCGGGCGAAGGGTGCGAGACCAGCACCTCGAAGCTGGCAGTCCCGGTGGCCCTGCAGCCATGGTGCCCCTCAAAGATCGTATGCGCCACTGGGGACTCTGTGCTACCCAGCGCCCAAGATCCAGAAGCTCAAGTCAGCCCCGATTCATGGATCACAGAGGTCCGGGACTGCTTGAAAGACAACATCCTTCCTGATGAACATGCATCCGCTGAACGGATTGTGCGGATGGCTAAGAGATACCCGCTGGTAGAAGGGGATCTCTACTAGCGTGGCACCAACGACATCCTATTGCGGTGCATAACCCAGGAAGAAGGCTGCGACCTGCTCGCAGAAATTCATGGAGGCGAGTGCGGGAACCACGCATCTTCCCGCACGCTGGTCGGAAAAGCCTTCCGGCATGGCTTCTACTGGTCGACAGTCCTCTTGGACACCGTCAAGCTGGTCAAGAGATGCAAGGCATGCCAGTTCCATGCCAAGCAGATCCACACACCAGCGCAGACTCTGCAGATGATTCCACCCTCGTGGCCGTTCGCGGTGTGGGGGTTGGACATCCTATGGCCCTTCCCCAGAGCTGTCGGGGGATACCGGTACCTCTACGTCACCATTGACAAGTTCACCAAGTGGCCGGAAGCTGCACCAGTCATCACCATCAACAAGCAATCCGCAGTCAAGTTCATCAAGTCGATCGTCTGTATGTTCGGGGTCCCGAACAGGATCATCACTGACAACGGGACCCAGTTCACCAGTGCAGCGTTCCAAGAGTATTGCGAAGACCTTGGCATCCAGGTGTGCTTTGCCTCTGTTGCTCATCCAAAGAGCAACGGGCAAGTCGAAAGAGCCAACGCCGAGATCCTTCGGGGCCTCAAGACTCACACCTATGCTAGCTTGGAGAAGCATGGTGCCAAGTGGGTGGACAAGCTTCCGTGTGCACTGTGGGCTAGCCGGACATCCCAGAGCCAGGCCACAGGGGAAACACACTTCTTCATGGTGTACGGGGCCGAAGCCGTGCTTCCCCCGGAGGTCACCATGGGGTCCCCCCGTGTCCGAGCTTACGACGAAGCCATGCAGGACCAGCTCTGGCGTGAGGACATCGACCTCGTCGATGAGGCAAGATGGCAAGCAACGCTCTGGAACGCACGGTACCGGCAGGCGCTCCGGCATTACCACCAGAGGTCTGTGTGTGCTCGGGAGCTCAAGGAAGGCGACCTGGTACTGCGGTGAATACTTTCTCGAGAAGGGGCCAACAAACTCTCCCCCAGCTGGGAAGGCCCTTTCCGAGTCACAAAATTTTGCCGCCCTGGGTGCGTATGCCTTGCTACCGAGGACGGGGACCCGCTCCCAAACCCTTGGACTGTAGAACACCTCCGTAAGTTCTACCCTTAGAGCAATGGTAGGACAAGTTTTTTCTTTTTTTCTGTAATAGATCCCATAGAGCCTAGGAGCAGCGCTTGGAGCAACTAAGCCCCAGGGTGTGGTCCAGGACTACGTCCGGCTTAGCCTGGTCCTGTACCCTAAGCGCGTAGGCCCTACCCCCCTTCACAATGGGGTGGGTCGTTGCCTCCATGTACAGCCTGTTTTTCTCCTATGGATGTATATGAATGGAAAGAACCCTGTCCTACGATGCTCTCTTCTGTGTTCATTTAAATTACGCATTAATTTTTATGATCACCTCCCCATGCTCAAGACAGTATACACTCATCGTATACTCGGCTCTCCTTTCCCACTCTCGTGCCTAGTCAGCATTTGCCATCCTGCCGAAGGCGGTAATGCTTGAGGCACCTGCCGAAGGCCAGGGGGCCTCTTGGACCTCCCCCAGTTAGGGTCCTGTGATGTCAGTTGGTCTCCTCCAGGAAAAACCTACGCCAGACCGGGAGGTCCAGGGTGTGCAGCCTGCTTTTCCTGGTTCGTACCCAAAGCGTGCACACTCTGCCTCCCGGGAGGTCCAGGGTGTGCAACCTGCTTTGCCTGGTCCTGTACCCAAAGCATCTGCACTCTGCCTCCCTAGCGCTACGGTAATAGTACTAGGGGCCGGACGGTTACACCCTGACCAAGGAGGGAGCCGGACCTCCGGTGCCGGGTGCACTGAATTGCCCAAGCCCCGTATACCAGCCCAGGACTGTAAGCCAAATAAGACTAAGAGACAGGGAAGGGAGGACCTCCGAGCAGAATTACCTTTTCCCTACATGTGTGCAGGACCTCTTGAGAGGCCTCCCGGACCTCCGGCGCCGGAGCTTCAACACGAGCGTGCTCCGGACGGTCAGGGGGGCCCTGGCCTTAGCTCCCCCGCAGGAATGTGGTAGGTGTGCCCAATGCTTTGGCCACACCTACCAGGGGGCCACTACGGGGACTGCACAAGGGAAGGCCGGAGCACCCGGCTGTACTGAAGTCCCAAGGCTTCTCAATACCGGAGCTCCAGACTCCAACTCAAGACCCCTCGGGTCCTTACGAGAACAAGGGCCCAAGGGAGGTGTCTGTGCTGAAAAAGCCTTGAGATCGGTGGAGACCTCCCAGGACCCTTACACAGCTAAGGGCTCGGGCAGGGCAAGCCAAGAAAAGAAAGCAAAAAAGCACAGACACATAAGACAACAAGTCTATTCATTGAAAGCTCCACGAGGTGGTCTACAGACAGAAGACAAAATACAAAAGCCATCCAGCTACAATGGCAAGCGCCTAAGAGTCCCCGGACTCCCGCTGGAACCGAGACGCGACGAGGGTGGCGACATCTCCAACTCCGGCCCTAGCGACCTCCTCCTGCTTGATGACGGGGCCCCGCACCACCGGCTCCAGAGTGATGGAGGAGTCCCAGCTCCGGAAGCACGTAAGCACGTGCACGGCGACCTCCTTCGCCAAGCTCCTCCCCTTGACCTCGAGCTCGTCGGCGATCACGTCTTTCAGCCTCCCCAGCTTGGCGCCGATGGACTCGAGTGCCAGGAGCACCTGGGCTATCTCTTGCACTGGAGCCCCCGTCCTCACGGGGTTGAAGCCAAGAGCGTGCCAGAGCGGACTCCGCCTGGCCGACGAAGTCCTAGACTCCTTGGGCCTCGACGGTCCATGAAGCCTGAAGCTGCTCCACCTCCTTACGAGCCGCCAGTAGGGCACCAGGTCCTTCCTCGTCGAACCTCCTCTCTTTGGCCACCAGGTCATTCTCACGGAGCTGGAGGTCCCAGATGAGCCTCTCCAACTCCGAGGCCTGGAAGTCAGCAGCAAGCTCCCGGTTCAGCACCGTCTGGCGGTCCTGGGTGACCTGGTCCTCCTTTTCAGCCAAGGCAGCCTCCCGGAGTTCCAGCTCTCCGGCCCTGGCCTTCAGGTCACCTTCTCTCGCTTCCAGCTGATCGGCGACCTCCTTCTCCTTGACCGCCATGGCGTGCTCCCGCTCCTCGACGGCACACTCGCGCCACACCAGCCGCAACCGCATTTCCTCGTTGGCAGGGGAGCGGGCCTGGACACCGTCATAGGCCTCGCGGGCCTCCTGCATGATCCTCCGGGTCTCGGTGTCCAGACGGTCGACAGTGATCTTCTGCACATTGAGGAGCTCCTCCTCAGCATCGAGCCTCGCCTTCTTAGCGTCGAGCTCCTCCTCGACCTCCCTGGTCCGCAGCTTCAAGAGCCGCCGCCAGCCGCGGAGGCGGTCCCTCTCATCTGCCAAGACCTCCCGCTCGCGCTCGAGCGCAACCTGAACCTGCCGGACGCTGGACTGGGCCAGCTCCATGGCGTCCGACAGGGACAGTGGAGCAGCAGAGGCCAAAGCGGCGCTGCGGACATCCTCCATGGCGTCGTCATCCGACGGAGGAGACGCTGGCACCGCAACATCAGAGGGAGCCACGACGATGCGCCGATCAGGAGAAGATGGCGTTGAGGCAGGGCCAGTCCCGACGTGCCCCCGCTCACCGCCAACCTGAGGACCCGCGTCGGCTCCTCCTGCGTCGCTGCCTGCCTGCTCCGCCGGGTCTTCACCAACAGCCAGCTCCCGAGCTGCCGAAGGAGGAGGCGCCGCCACCGTCGCAGAGGCCGGTCCTTCCGGGCCAGAAGGAGAAGACGTCTGGACTTGCACGGGGGCCGGTGAAGCTGCCGTGGCGTCCGGACGCTGCGGCACAGGGCTCCTACAAGCCGAAGTTGGCTGGGGAACAGACACGTCCCAGACAGCCGATGAGTCCCTCCAAGCACAGGGAACACTCAAGACAAGAATAAAAGAAGAACTAAAGTACGCAAGTACTTAGTCCCGGTAAGTACAACTTACCAAGGGACACGGACATTCCAGCGGGCATGAAGCCCTGGCTTCCGAGCCGGGGCAGGGCCGCCAGAGCCTGCCGTCGCCGCCAGGGCCTGCGCCGAAGGCACCTGGACTGGCGGAACAGGGGGAGCACCCGGATCCCCCCTGGGAGATGGAGCAGCGGAGCTCCCGCCAGCAACATCTCTGGCACCGCTCACCGTGCCAGCCCCTGAAGCACGTGAAGGCCGGGGCGCCTCCGCCCCCGGTTGAGTCCCGGCTGCGCTCCCACTGGCACCGCTGCCTGACAAGCCTGCAGCGGGGACACTCGTTGACCGGGGCACCTGAGCCCCTTGCTGAGTCCCAGACACCGTGGCACCGGCGTCCCTCCTTGGAGCTCCACCTGTGGAAGGAGTGTAGGACGCCCGGGGCTCCTCCGACCACCGCTGTCCAAGAGGAGTTCCGTCGGCACGGACGACCCGAGGCCTCTTTGAGTTGCCGCCTGACAAGCCGACACCTCCTGATGAAGAGCGCAGGGGCACTCCGGTCCCCTGACTCAGAGCAAATGATGCCCTCGGCGGAGACCGGGAGCGCTTCCTCTTCGGCAGACTGGAGGCCGGCACCTTGCCTTTCCCCTTGTTGACAATCCGAGCTCTGTCGCCCCTTGGCGCGGGTTGGGCATCGGCTGACGCCTGGCGCTACGCTCTGGAGCGGTCAACCTCAGTGATCGAGATCCCCGGAGAAGCATCACCGATCTGGTGCACGGCGATGCCAATATAGTCCAAGGGCGGCATCTCCCGAAGCAGCTTCGTCCTCCGCGTCGGCTCCACAAAGAGGTGGAGGCAGGAAACAGGAACTGTTAGGGAGCGGTCATCGAGGATGTCACTGCTTACCCTCATCACCATGTCCCTCAGCATCTTGACGGACGGGTCAGAGTCTAAGCCCGTCTCCAGCCTGGTGCAGTCATGCACGCCAGTGTAGTACCACGCCGGGAGATTGCGCTGCTGCATCTGCGCAAGGTGGCGTGACAGGAAGTCCACCAACACCATTAGGGACGTTAACCCCTGCTCCGTGAGGAACTGGATCCGTTCTAGGACTGGTGTGTACTCCGGCTCCAGCTCCAGGCACTCCTCCAAGAAGCGGCGCCCGGTGGATGGGGCCTCGGTCGGCAGCTGGAGTCGATTGTGCTTATCAGTCTTCACGATCACCCAGTCATCCCTCCATCTCTCCCACCTCGAGGCACTGAAGGGCAGAAGGTACTTGGAGACCTTCGGATCTTTATAGCGGTGCTGGAAGTAGTAGACTCCCAGCTAGTTCTTCCAGCCGCGCCTGGTCGTCCACAACAAGAAGAAGTGACGGAAGAGCATCACTGAGGTGCGCACCCCCACGAACATCTCACAGAAGTGCACAAAGACAGCAGCCAAAGCGAAAGAGTTCGGGGAGAGGTGGTGGAGCTGAAGACCATAAGTCTCCAGAAGAGTCATGAAGAAGGAAGAAATCGGCGGGACAAACCCAGCCAAGGCGTAAGCGACGAAGAGGACAGTCTCCCCTCTCTCCAGTCGCAGGGGAAGAGATCCCCACCAAAGGCAAAGCCTCTGCTCCTCGGAGTGCCATCCCAGGAGCCTGCACACCGGCCCAAAGTCCTTTGTCCGGGCGATGTGCGGTGAGGGCAGGCTGGAAGCCATCGAAGGCGAAGGGGCAGGAATTGGAAGGCAGAAAAGGCTTGTGCGCATGGAAGAATCTGGAAGGCTCAGGCGCAGGGGGATGTGCAAAGGGAAGCCCACGATGCAGAAGGGGCTCCCTTTAAACCTCCCAGAGGCAATTCTAAACGCTTCGTATGCACCGCTCGGGGCAGACGCCCCAGGTCTAAGCCCCAGCGACAATGACAAGAGGGCCCAAGCCGTCCTGCAGAAGCGGTGGACCAAGAAGTCAGTCCCTCCAGAGGACAACCCTGAGGTTCCAGACAAGGTGCTGCGACGTGCAAAAGTGGTAGTATTGGGAACCGCCGCAGTTAAAAGCAACATTCAAAGCAGGAGTCGCGTCCCCACGACCCTCCGTTACTCTTGCAACGGTCCCAAGGAGTTTCCAAGAAAGTGTGCGGGGTAGAAAAGGTGAAGGCCCCACCCCGGGATCGTTAACTCTCCCGAGGTGGGCCCGGGGTCCACTGTCGGTACCCTCAATACCGGGTACCCCCACGCACAGGAAAAAACCGCCTAAGGACCTCACCCCTTCCGCAGGGGTGAGCTCCGAGTGCTCCACGTGTCTAGCGGGGCTGGGCCTCCCCTCTCCTCAGAGGAGAGCTCCGGACCTGCCACGTGGCCAGAAGAGCCGGACCTCACCCCCTCCGCAGGGGTGAGCTACAAAGGCGCCACGTGTCCAGCGGGTCCGGGCCTCCCCTCTCCTAAGAGGTGAGCTCCCGGCCCGTCACGTGGCCGGCAGAGCCGGACCTCGCCCCCTCCGCAGGGGTGAGCTCCGAAGGCACCACGTGTCCTGCGGGGTCGGGCCTCTCCTCTCCTTAGAGGTGAGCTCCGGGCCCGCCATGTGTCCAGCAGAGCCGGGCCTCGCCCCCTCCGGAGGGGTGAGCTATGAAGGCGCCACGTGTCCAGTGGGGCCTGGCCTCCTCTCTCCTCACAAGAGAGCTCCGGGCCCGCCACGTGGCCAGCAGAGCCGGACCTCGCCCCCTCCACAGGGGTGACCCCCAAAGGCACCACGTGTCTAGCGGGGCTGGGTCTCCCCTCTCCTCAGAGGTGAGCTCCGGGCCCACCACGTGGCTAGCAGAGCCGGGCCTCGCCCCCTCCGCATTGGTGAGCTCCGAAGGCGCCATGTGTCAAGCGGGGCCGGACCTCCCCTCTCCTCAGAGGTGAGCTCCGGGCACGCCACGTGGCCGGCAGAGCCAGACCTCGCCCCCTCCACAGGGGTGAGCTCCGAAGGCACCACGTGTCCAGCGGGGCCGGACCTCCCCTCTCCTCAGAGGCGAGCCCCGGGCCCGCCACGTGGCCAGCAGAGCCACGCTGCCCATCCCGGCTTGGTAGGCAGCAGGAGTAAAGGCACGTCATGCCTTGTCCAATCAAGACATTCAAGACCCACGCCTTCCCAAGACGCGGAGACGCGGCGCGCACCCCTGTCAGGTGGCGCTGTGGCCAGTCGCATCACAGTGAAGACAGGCACGCCGTGTCAGAGGTTGTAGACCAATAAACACAGCGACAAGACATGCCCTGCTGTCCTTGTCATCATCAACCACTACGCCTAGCTTGCGGCATGGGCAGGACGACGACCAAGAAGCTACTACCAGACACAGCTACGAGCATTCACTGCAAGACATGGTAGATGGCAGGAAATCACCCCAGGGCCACCTATCGGGCCCTGGGGCCCTCCTTGAAAGTCGCCCGAGCCTTGAAGTATAAAAGGCTCGGGTAGGCAGCATTGCAAGGGGTTCGCAACCCAGCCAACTGATCCTCATACGCAAGCAATACACAGAGCAACACAGCTCCCGTGGACGTAGGGTTTTACGCTCGGCGGCCCGAACCACGTAAAAATCCTTTGTGTCAATCCTCTCACAACCAACGCGAACTTCCGAGAGAACTAGCCCCTCCGAAAAAGAACCTCTGCGGGCTGCTCCTAAGCAGGTCCGGGGGAAGTGTCGACGGAACACTTTGACAGCCATGTATCTTCTTCACCTCCTACCCGTACTTTTACTAAAAAACAAAGAAATAATGCAAGTGTGCCATTACTAGTATTACTTATAATTAAATTGATGAATTTCAAAAACTTACCAGTCGGTCGACCGTGGCTTGACTACACTGCCCATGCTAGGAAGGGTGACTTCCCCTGTGACCTCTCTTCCAAACCTCGGTCGGTGTCGGCTCCTGACCTGTTTCTCGGTCCTGTAGATACGTGTTAGTTAAAGAAATATATTATCAACACATGAACGAACATTAAAGTATACTTACCATGCGTTTAGCCATCACGTAGCCATCACCGCCGTAGTTGTGCTGGCCGTCTGTTCCTCTGCAGGCTTGAGCCCTCGTGGACTTACTGATGAAGTCCTGGCTAGCCTAGTACCAACAAAGAGCTCGGTACGCGTCAGGCTGGCTCTCTAACCAACTAATACTAACCTGCACATATTTAGTATTTCATCAACTACTGTTAACATAAGTAATTATTGGAAATTGTTAACAATAATAACTTACCTCCGCGTACTTATCCTCGCTCAAGTACGTGTCGGAGTCCTTCCTAAACGGACCCCCTCCCTGCTGCTGCTGATGCCGCTTGTTGTACTCGTTGATCGCCTGGATGCGGGCGTACGACAACGCCTGTACCACGAGATTCTGATCATTGTTGTGGAACACGGCAGTCGCGTGCTCCATCATGCTCTCGCTCGAGTCCTTTAGCTGGTACAGCAGCTTTAAGAAAACAAAAAATTGATTAATCCACATTAACAATTTAATTAAGTGTAAAAAATGCAAACATATAAGCTTACCATAAAATCGTTCCACATGCCCCCCTGAAGGGTGCCGGGGACCTCGTGAGGGACACGAGCGACCCACAACAAAGCAGGGATACCGTCGATGACACCAGGATAGTGTAATCACATTAAAGCCTCAATGACACCGTTAACCTCCTGATGGTGTCCCTGGCCCGCGAATGAATAGTCGTGCCAAGATCTGCAAAATTTGTTAACTTATTATGTATCGGCAGACAACATACAATATTTAATAGTATACACTTTGTTTACCTGTCTCCGAGTGGCCGAATGGTGATCCGCTCACGAGGAACAGGAGGAGGAGCAGCAAAGTGGGTCCTCCTCGTGCGTCGCCTCATCGGTGGCACCACGTCCGTTGACCCGGACGGCTGGTCACCACTAGAGCCCGAAGGATCCATGCTTGTCGGCTCTGAGGGCTGCGTAAACGGCTCCAGAGCTGGTAGCCCCAACATAAGGCTCCGACTCAGAAGACTTTGAGTCGGACTGCAAAAATAAATGATTCAAAAGAAAAAATAATTGATAAATGTAATTTCAAAAAACGTGATTGGCAACTGAAATTTACGTCCATGCGCTGCAAGGCCAAAACTCGGTCCGGAAAGTCTGGAAGGTGCCTCATCAGCTGAGAGTGTGTGCTCGCACCTGACGAGGTACCTGAGAATACCAAGTCGCGGGGCTGGGTGAGGAACCCTCTCACCCCCTTCCTCCCCTTCCCCTTTCCATTTGACGACGACATACTGATGCAACGACCGTGTTCTTCAACACAGATGGATAAAAAATCTTGGGACATGATCGGTTGGCTTCACAGAAACCTAAGAAGTGCTAAACTAGTTGGCTACGACGGCGGCGGCCATGGCACCATCGGCGCTTCTTGATCAAAACCACACCGTCTCAACGATTGTCTCGGCGGCGGTTATGGCCATGGCCATTGACCTTTAAATGGCCTGTGTCAGGCCATATATGGGTTGTGTCGGGTTTAGCCGGCCCGAAGCCCGTTTATTTATATATCGATATTATACACTCAAGCAATCAAATTAAACTAAAATTCCTAACTTAATAATCAACTAACTCAAAATTTAAAAGAAATATAAAACTAACTTAATACTCAACTAAACCAAAATTAACTAATCTAATTAACAAATAAATTAAATCATTAACTAAACTAATTAATAAAAAACCTAAATTAAGAAATAAATGAAATAAATTAATTTAATTACTAAATGAACTAAATGAACTAAATTACTTACTAAATTAACTAAATTAATTACTAAATGAACTAAATTACTTAGTAAATGAACTAAATAAACTAAATTTATTACTACATGAACTAAATTAATTACTGTCGATACCCGCGATATGGGGTACCCCCGCGCACAGGGGAAAATGCCTAAGGAACTCGCCCTTCTTCGCAGGGAGAGCTCCGAAGGCGCCACGCGTCGGGCGGGGCCGGACCTCCCTCTCCTCAGAGGAAAGCTCCGGGCCCGCCACGTGGCATACAGAAGCCGAACCTCCCCCTCCGCGGGAGAGAGGTCCGAAGGCGCCATGTGTCCAGCAAGGCCGGACCTCCCTCTCCTCAGAGGAGAGCTCCGGGCTTGCCATGTGGCCGACAGAAGCCGGACCTCCCCCAGCGGGGAGATGTCCGAAGGCTCCACGTGTCCTGCGGGGCCGGATCCCCTCCCCTCAAAGGAGGGCTCCGGGCCCGCCACGTGTCTAGCAGAAGAGCGCTGCCTGCCCCCGAGCGGTAGGCGGCGGGCGTAAAGATGCCCCATACCTTGTCCGTACAAGGTATTCAAGGCCCGCGTATTCCCAAGACGCGGAGACGCGGAGCACGCCTCTGCCAGGTGCCGTTGCACCCAGTCGCATCACAGACTGGCGCGCGGTGTCAGAGCCTGCCAGCCAATAAACTCAGCGACAAGACATCCCATGCCGCCCCCACCGTCATCAACCACTACGACTAGCATGCGGCATGGGCAGGGCTGCAAGACGAAGACTCAGAAGCCTTCGGCAGAGACAACTACCGGCATAACTGCAGATACGGTAGATAACAGACAATCTCCCCGGGACCACCTGTCGGGTCCCGGGCCCCCCTTGTAAGCCACCCGAGTCTTGGACTATAAAAGGCTCGGGTAGGCGACGTTAGCAAGGGTTCGCACTCCCACAACTCATACGCTATACTTCAGTCATCCCCAAGCTCAGGACTCCGGTTCTGAGCAACAAGCAATACAGCGAGCTCCATAGATCGCCGTGGACGTAGGGTTTTACGCTCCGGCGGCCTGAACCACGTAAAACTCGCCGTGTCAAGCTCTTCCTAACTCGTCCATACGCTGAAGCTCTCCGCAAGCGACTATCCCCACCGAAAAAAGAACCTCCGCGGGCTGCCCAGTAGTGCAGGCCCGGGGGAAGTGTCGACCGAACATTTCGACATTTGGCGTGCAAGGTAGGGGGCTTTTCCCTTGCGCGACGAGTTTCCGCTGACGGAGATGACCAAGCTTCCTTCAGCGGCAAACTCTCCTCCCCCGCGTTCGTGACGAACCGCGACCAGGGTGGAGTACATGTCGACACACTCAGGACGGAGTGTGTCGGTGCAAGCTGGGAGCCAGCAGCTGGCTCTGGCAGTGCCGACCACGGCAATGCAGGCTCCAACCAGCGTCAGGTCTTCAGTAGCGCTGGGCGTACCCGGTGGGGGTGCGCTAGCTGCAGCAAGAGCGCTACTGCACAATCCGCCTGCTGGGGATGCGCCTCAGGCGGTGACCCAGCAGTGGATTCGCGAGGTAGACCGTCTCGTCGTCGCCGCCACGAACCATCGACTTCGGCGGGGACGACGCTCCGGCCAACCGGCTGTGTCGCTGATGCGCACGCCAATGGTTGGCGAGCAGACGGCAGATTCCAGCTCCACCAGGCTCCAGTCGACGGATCTTGGGACAGAGCTGGAACGGTGTCACTTGGGCCAAGATGCCCGGGTATACCTCGAGCAACGCCGAGAAAGGCGTCGCAACCAAGAGGCTGGCGACAGCGTGACATCGGCCTCGACCCAGCCTGAAGAGCAGACTTTCGCCACGCGATCTCTGCCCCAGGCTTACGCCGCGCAGAATATGCCACTGTCGAAGTGTTCAGTCGACACTTCCCCCGGGCCTGCACTGGGCAGCCCGCGGAGGTTCTTTTTTTGGTGGGGCTAGTCCCTAGCGGAGAGCTTGCGCGGATGGACGAGTTAGTAAGAGCTTGACACAGAGAGTTTTACGTGGTTCAGGCCGCCGGAGCGTAAAACCCTACGTCCACGGCGAGCTATGGAGCTCGCTGTATTGCCTGCTGCTCAGGATCGGAGTCCTGAGCTTGGGGGTGAGTTACAGCTTGGGAGTGTATGCTAGCGTATGAGTTGCAGAGTGCGAACCCTTGCTATCGTCGCCTACCCGAGCCTTTTATAGTCCAAGACTCGGGCGGCTTACAAGGGAAGCCGGGACCCGACAGGTGGTCCCGGGAAGATTGTCTATTATCTACCGTATCTGCAGTTATGCCGGTAGTTGTCTCTGGTCGAAGGCTTCTGAGTCTTCATCTTGCCGCCCTGCCCATGCCGCATACTAGTCGTAGTGGTTGATGACGGCGCAGGCGGCATGGGATGTCTTGTCGCGGTGTTTATTGGCTGGCAGGTTCTGACACCGCGCGCCAGTCTGTGATGTGACTGGGTGCAACGGCACCTGACAGAGGCGTGCTCCGCGTCTCCGTGTCTTGGGAAGACGCGGGCCTTGAATACCTTGTACGGGCAAGGTATGGGGCGTCTTTACGCCCGCTGCCTATCGCTCGGGGGCAGGCAGCGCCGTTCTGCTGCCACGTGGCGGGCACGGAGCCCTTCTCAGAGGAGAGGAGGGTCCGGCCTGCGGGGCACGTGGAGCCTCCGGACCTCTCCCCACGGAGGGGGAGGCTCGGCTTCTGTCGGCGACGTGGCGGGCCCGGAGCCCTCCTCTGAGGAGAGGGAGGTCCGGCCCCGCGGGACGCGTGGCGCCTTCGGACCTCTCTCCTGCGGAGGGGGAGGTCCGGCTTCTGTATGCCACATGGCGGGCCCGGAGCTCTCCTCTGAGGAGAGGGAGGTCCGGCCCCGCCGGACGCGTGGCGCCTTCGGAGCTCTCCCTGCGGAGAAGGGCGAGTTTCTTAGGCATTTTCCCCTGTGCGCGGGGGTACCCCATATCTCAGGTACCGACAGTGGCCCCCGGGCCAATCTCGGGGGAGATAGCGAGCCCGAGGTGGGACCTCCATCTCTTCCGATCCGCGCACTTTCTCTAAGTCCCGAATTGACCACTGCCGGAGCACGAACGGCCGCGGGATCGTGGGAGCGTGCGCTCACTTGATGGTTGCTTTTACTGCGGCGGTTCCCAAGACTACCACTTCTGCACGCTGCGGCTCTTTCTTCAGCAACCGCTGAAGTGCCTCGCCGGCTTGTCTTCTGGGGCGTCTGACTCCTTGACCCACCGCTTTAGTTGGGCGGCTTGGGTCCACCTTTCATCGGCGCCCGGTCTCGGAGCTAACACGGTCGCCGGTGCGATGTTTTCGGAGGTTTTCGAATTACCTCGAACCATCCCTGGAAAGTTTTAAAAGGGGATCTCACCCGCATCGCGGCTTCCCTTCGCATTGTGCTCGTACTTCCCTTGAACTCTTGCGCCCCGGCTTTCCTGCCCTTGCGTCCTCTTTCGCCATGGCTTCCAACTTGCTCCCGACGCGCCTCGTTCGTTCTTCCGAGCTCGGGCCAGTGCGCAGGCTGCTGGGCTGGCGCTCAGAAGAGCAGAAACATCGGCTTCGCCAAGGATCTCTCCCCTTGGTCCTGGAAAAGGGGGAGATAGTCTTCTTCACCGCTTATGCTCTGGCGGGGTTCGTTCCGCCGATCTCTTCCTTCTTTGTCACCCTGCTGGAGACATATGGTCTCCAGCTCCACCATCTTTCCCCCAACTCTTTCGCAATGGCTGCTGTTTTGTCCACTTCTGCGAGATGTTCGTGGGGGTGCACACCTCCGTGACGCTCTTCCGCCACTTCTTTGTGCTGCGGACGACTGGGCGCGGCTCGAAGACTCAGATGGGGGCATACTACTTCCAGCATCGCTGCAAGGACCCAAGGTCTCCAGATACCTTCTGCCCTTCAGCGCATCAAGGTGGGAAAACTGGAGGGAGACGTTGGTGATAGTGCAGACCGACGAGCACGATCGCCTACAACTCCCAACCGCCAGCCCAACCACCGATCGCCACTTCTGGGAGGAGATCCCTGAGCTGGAGCAGGAGTACTCCCGGGTCTTGGAGCGGATCCGGTTCTTGGCCAACGAGGGGCTGACGTCTCTAATGGTGCTGACGGACTTTATGTCGCACCGTATTGCACCCTTGCAGCAGCGTAGCCGCCCAGCGTGGTACTACACCGGCGAGCAGGACTGTACCAGGCTGGAGAGGGGCCCCGGCTCTGACCCTTCCGACGAGGAGCTGATCGAGATGGTGAGCAAGGTGAGTGGTGACTACATTCCCAGTGGTGACCCGCCCTTCCGCCCTCTGCCACCCCCCTCTTCTTGGAGCCTCAGAGGAGGTCAGAGCTCCTGCGGAAGATGCCGAACCTTGACGACATCGGGATCGCCGTCCGGCAGGTCGGGGATGCCTTCCGGGGTATCACCATTCCAGGAACCGAGCACTCCGGGTCAGGGCATGAGGCATCCGCCGCTGTCAAACCCTCCCCCAGAGCCGACGGAACCCAAGCCGTCGACAAAGGGAAAGGAAAGGAGCCGGCCCCCGGGCATCTAGAGAAGAAAGCGCCCGGTCTCCTCCGAGGGCGCCGCCTGCGCCGAGTCAGGGTGCCAGAGCTACTCTGCCCCCATCTCCCGGGGGTGCTGGTCCATCGGGTGGCGACCCGAAGAGGCCCCGAGTGTCCCTCCCCGGCGGGTCTCTCCCCAGACGGCGGCCGTCCGAATCAGCCCAAGTACCTTGCCATCCTTCCTCAAGCAGAGGGGTTTCCAGGACGGATGTTGGTGGGGCGACGCCGGCGAGTGTGCCGGGGATCCAGGCGTCCCATTCCGCGACCGTTCCAGCCGCTGGTCTCGGCGGTTCAGCTACAGCCCAGAGGCCAGTGCTGCAAGCCCGTTGGAGCGCTCATGCCGCCCAGTAAGTGTTGCTCTTTCTGGCTTGCAGGAGCAGAGCTCTTGTCTCTTCTCTTATCCTGAGGGCTTTCTCTTCTTGCAGGGACCGACCAGCTGCCGGGGGCGGCCCTCTTATCCGGCCGCCTTCAACCGACGGAAGCTCCGCGCCTCAGCACCTGGGGACCGTGGTGGCTCCCATGGCCCCCAAATCGACGGGGGCACCCTCTGCGCCGGCGGGTTCACTCTCAGCGGTGGCCGCATCTGCTCCTATCCGCCCTCCTTCACCAGTCCAGAAGTCCGGTCCTGAGACCGGGAGGGCTGCTGTAGGTGCGCCTGCTGGCCCCCTGGCCTCCTTAGGACAGCGCCCCACCCTGGTTGTTGAGGCGCCGGCGCCTCTGCCGGTCTTAGACTCGTCAGGGGGGGTCCAGCGGCGCAACTCCTGTCCCCCCTGCTCCGGCGCCCGTGTGGGACGCCCTGGGGCGTGTCCAGACCAGCACCCGGCAGCTCCAATCTGCCTTTGAGCAGGAGCGGGGGGCGCTGGCCGGCGAGAGGGAACGCCTTCTCAGCTGGCAGCAGCGGGCCCGGGAGGCTAAGGCGGACCTTGACTCGAGGCAGTCAAGGCTTGAGGCCATGAGTGCTCTGCCTGGCACTCAGAAGAAGGCCATTAGCCGCTTGGAGTCAGAGGCCCAGCGGGTTCGTGCCACCTACCGCGAGGCTCTGGCCCACGCTGAAGCCAAAGCCAAGGAGCGTTCCGCCGCCGCGGAGGAGATGCAGCTGCAGATAGCCCGTCGAGAGCGCGCCGTCGCCGATCGGGAACGTGCCGCTGCGGCCGAGGAGGAGAAGACAACCGCCCGGCTGAGGGCCAAAGTGGAGGAGCTAAGGGCTCGATCCGAGGAGCTGGAGCTTCGTGAGTCGGCTGTCGCCGCGAGGGAGGAGCAGTTCTCCAAGGAGCGCCAGGCGGCGATGGATCGCGAGCTGGCGGCTCGCCAAGAGGTAGAGAAGCTCCAGTCCTTGCGGACTGCCGAGGCCCAGGCAGTCTGGTGCTTCATTGCCAAGGCAGGGTCCGCCTTGGCTCCTCTTGGTTTCAGCCCTGTGCAGGTGGAGGCTCCGGCGCGGCCGATGTCCGAAGCGATCCCGGCCCTTGAGTCTATTGGCGATGAGCTAGGTCGGCTCAAATCAGTGATCGCCGACGAGCTGGAAGTGGAAGGTCGGGGCCTTGCGAAGTAGGTTGCTATGCACATTCTGTCGTGCTTCCTTAGCCGAGACCCTTCCTTTTCTCTGGGGCCGGTTCGTCTAGGACCCGTCGCCGATCGGGAGGAAGCTGCCAGGGCCGAAGTCGAGGACTTAGCTGCCCTCGTGGCCTCTAGGTTTCATCGGGAGTCCGCGGACTCTTAGGCATCTGCCCCCATGGCCACAAGGCCCTGTACTTCCTTTTTTATTTTTGTTGAGTCTGTAGCCCAGCTCGTGGAGCCTTCGTATGGACAGACTCCTGTTTCTTTTTGTGTCTGCATGTCCTAGTCTTCTTCTTGGCTTTTCCTGGCCGAGTCCTTAGCTCCGCAAGGACTCGGAGGTCTTGACCAATCTCGAAGCTCTGCATAGACACCTTCTCCGGGTCCTCACTGTATACTAAGGGTTCCGGAGGTCTCCAGGACCCGCCTCACGAGATCGGAGGGGGGTCCGGGCCTGTTGGTCACGTGGCGGGCCCAGAGCTCCCGCCTGAGGGGAGGTCCGGGCTTGCGGGGCACGTGGAGTCCTCGGGCCTCTCCCCGCAAAGGGGGGAGGTCGGGCTTCTGTAGACCACGCGGCGGGCCCGGAGAGCGGAGGGGTTTCCAGGACGGATGTTGGTGGGGCGACGCCGGCGAGTGTGCCGGGGATCCAGGCGTCCCATTCCGCGACCGTTCCAGCCGCTGGACTCGGCGGTTCAGCTACAGCGCAGAGGCCAGTGCTGCAAGCCCGTTGGAGCGCTCATGCCGCCCAGTAAGTGTTGCTCTTTCTGGCTTGCAGGAGCAGAGCTCTTGTCTCTTCTTTTATCCTGAGGGCTTTCTCTTCTTGCAGGGACCGACCAGCTGCCAGGGGCGGCCCTCTTATCCGGCCGCCTTCAACCGACGGAAGCTCCGCGCCTCAGCACCTGGGGACCGTGGTGGCTCCCATGGCCCCCAAATCGACGGGGGCACCCTCTGCGCCGGCGGGTTCACTCTCCGCGGTGGCCGCATCTGCTCCTATCCGCCCTCCTTCACCAGTCCAGAAGTCCGGTCCTGAGACCGGGAGGGCTGCTGTAGGTGCGCCTGCTGGCCCCCTGGCCTCCTTAGGACAGCGCCCCACCCTGGTTGTTGAGGCGCCGGCGCCTCCGCCGGTCTTAGACTCGTCAGGGGGGTCCAGCGGCGCAACTCCTGTCCCCCCTGCTCCGGTGCCCGTGTGGGACGCCCTGGGGCGTGTCCAGACCAGCGCCCGGCAGCTCCAATCTGCCTTTGAGCAGGAGCGGGGGGCGCTGGCCAGCGAGAGGGAACGCCTTCTCAGCTCGCAGCAGCGGGCCCGGGAGGCTAAGGCGGACCTTGACTCGAGGCAGTCAAGGCTTGAGGCCATGAGTGCCCTGCTTGGCACTCAGAAGAAGGCCATTAGCCGCTTGGAGTCAGAGGCCCAGCGGGTTCGTGCCACCTACCGCGAGGCTCTGGCCCATGCTGAAGCCAAAGCCAAGGAGCGTTCGGCCGCCGCGGAGGAGTTGCAGCTGCAGGTAGCCCGTCGAGAGCGCGCCGTCACCGATCGGGAACGTGCCGCTGCGGCCGAGGAGGAGAAGACCACCGCCCGGCCGAGGGCCAAAGTGGAGGAGCTAAGGGCTCGGTCCGAGGAGCTGGAGCTTCGTGAGTCAGCTGTCGCCGCGAGGGAGGAGCAGTTCTCCAAGGAGCGCCAGGCGGCGATGGATCGCGAGCTGGCGGCTCGCCAAGAGGTAGAGAAGCTCCAGTCCTTGCGGACTGCCGAGGCCCAGGCAGTCTGGTGCTTCATTGCCAAGGCAGGGTCCGCCTTGGCTCCTCTTGGTTTCAGCCCTGTGCAGGTGGAGGCTCCGGCGCGGCTGATGTCCGAAGCGATCCCGGCCCTTGAGTCTATTGGCGACGAGCTAGGTCGGCTCGAATCAGTGATCGCCGACGAGCTGGAAGCGGAAGGTCAGGGCCTTGCGAAGGAGGTTGCTATGCACGTTCTGTCGTGCTTCCTTAGCCGAGACCCTTCCTTTTCTCTGGGGCCGGTTTGTCTAGGACCCGTCGCCGATCAGGAGGAATCTGCCAGGGCCGAAGTCGAGGACTTAGCTGCCCTCGTGGCATCTAGGTTTCATCGGGAGTCCAGGGACTCTTAGGCATCTGCCCCCGTGGCCACAAGGCCCTGTACTTCCTTTTTTATTTTTGTTGAGTCTGTAGCCCAGCTCGTGGAGCCTTCGTATGGACAGACTCCTGTTTCTTTTTGTGTCTGCATGTCCTAGTCTTCTTCTGGCTTTTCCTGGCCGAGTCCTTAGCTCCGCAAGGACTCGGAGGTCTTGACCAATCTCGAAGCTCTGCATAGACACCTTCTCCGGGTCCTCACTGTATACTAAGGGTTCCGGAGGTCTCCAGGACCCGCCTCACGAGATCGGAGGGGGGGTCCGGGCCTGTTGGTCACGTGGCGGGCCCAGAGCTCCCGCCTGAGGGGAGGTCCGGGCTTGCGGGGCACGTGGAGTCCTCGGGCCTCTCCCCGCAAAGGGGGGAGGTCCCACTTCTGTAGACCACGCGGCGGGCCCGGAGCTCCCGTCAAGGAGGTGGAAGGTCTGGCCCTGCTGGACACGTGGGACCTTCGGGCCTCGCCCCTGTGAGGTCTAGTTCTTTGATCTTACCTTGGGGTTTCGGTCTTGCGCGATCCCGTAGCGGCCCGCTGGTAGGTGCGTTCCATTGGATGGATGTGCCTACCATACTCCTGCGGGGAGCTGAGGCCGAGAGGTCCTGCACACAAGTAAGGAAAAACGTAATTCTTCTTGGGGGCTCCCCCCTCTATCTCTTAGTCTTATCTGGCTTACGGTCCCCGTCCACTTATACGGTGCTTGGGAACTACCGTGCGCGAAGTGTCGGGGGCGTGGGGCCCCCCTGACTCTCGGCCGGTACCTCCTACGCAACCGTCTTTGGCAGGGCAGCAAATGCCGACTAAAGATGAGAATGAGAAGAGGGAGTTGAACGCATGGTGAGCACGCGCTAGCAGGGTAATCATAAAAATTTAATTAAGTAAACTAAATGAGTACCAAAGAGGAGCAACGTAGGACAGGTTTCTTTTCATATAAATTTCCATAGGGGGAAGGCGGGCTGAATATGTAGGCCACGACCCGCCTCAAGGGAAGCAAGACTCTACGCGCTTGGGGTCGGAACCAGGTGAAGCTGAACGTAGTCCTGGACCGTCCCTTGAGGCTTAGCTGCTCCAAGCACTGTTCCTGGACTTTTATGGAATTTATTATGAAAAGAAGGGTCTGTCCTATTGTTGCTCTAGGGGTAGAACTTACAGTGGTGTTCTGTGTTCCGAAGGTTCGGGAGCGGGTCCCCATCCTCGGTTCTGGGGAATGGTCCCAGGCCCAGGATGTCCAGCCCCAGTATGGCAAATGGCCATGTGGGCTGGATCATCTGTACCGTCCAAGCCGGTGTATGGATCTGCTTGGCGTGGAACAGGCACGCCTGGCAGCTCTCGACCAGCTCTCGGCATCCTGGAGTGTTGCCGGCTAGTAGAAGCCATGCCGAAAGGCTTTACCGACAAGCGTGCGTGAGGAAGAGTGACTCCCACATTCGCCTCCATGGATCTCAGCGAACAAGTCGCAGCCTTCCCCCTGGGTTATGCACCGCAATAGGATGTGGTTGGCACCACGTCGGTAGAGATCCCCCTCTACCGCCATGTGTCTCTTAGCCATACGCACAATCCGTTCAGCGGATACACGTTCATCAGGGAGGATATTGTCTTTCAAGTAGTCCCGGACCTCCGTGATCCATGCATCGTGTCCGACTTGAGCATCTGGATCTTGAGCGCTGGGTTGCACGGAGTCCCCAGTGACGCTTATGATCCTTGGCGGCGTCCATGGCCGCCGGGACCGCCAGCTTCGAGGTGCTGGTCTAGCCCCCTTCGCCCGGCTCGGCGGGCGGGGTTGTGGGCCGCGGCAACGTCCTCTCGAAGCCCCCTTCAGGCACAGTGGCTCCGGTGGGGGTCTTCGTTGAACGGTCGTCAGCTGCGGCCTTGCTAGCGCGCGGTACGTGGTGCAGGTCCAAGGCGAGGAGGTCTGTCTCAACCATCTTGGTTGATAACCAGACTGGGAGTTGCCCTGAGCCAACGACTAGCAAGAATGATGAGCACTTCGTACTCTGCTATGTTGTTGGCTGCCTTGGAATTGAAACGCACCACATACCCAGACTGCCCCCCCCCCCCCCGATGGCGTGAGGGACAGTACGCTAGCACCGGCCCCCTTCTTTCGCAAGGAGCCGTCGACGAGCAGCATTCAGTAAGGCCTGGTGAAGGCCAGGGCTCAGGGTCCTGGTTCACCGTCTTCGTGGCCCCCTGAGCCTGCGTTGGCGTCTACTTCAGCCACAAGTCAGCTAGTGCTCGGCTGATGTCTGCATGATGGGAAAGGGAGCCTAGCTCAAACTCTAGTAGCTCCGCCGCCCATTTGGTGGCATTGTCCGTCGCGTGGGGGCTGTGGAGGATAGCTTTCAGCCTGGGGAGACCGCCGGGTGCTTGATACTCGGAGGTCCCCCAGGCTACCCTGGACCTTCCGGGAAGCTCCGCTGATGTCCCGGGAGCTCCGGGGGGTCCTGTTGGGCGTGCGGGAGGTCCTGTTGGGCCTCCGGGGGGGTCCCGTTGCACCTCCGGGAGGTCCTGCTGGCCCTCTGGGAGGTTGTGTCGGGGATCCGGGGTCCGGTTTGGTCCTCCGGGGTTTCTTGGTACTTGTTTCTTGGCAGCGAAACAGGTTACAGTGGTATGGGGTCCAGCCACTCTGCGGTGAGGACCACACTCACTTCTGCAGCCATCGCCGTGATGCAGAGCAGGAGATGCTCTTCGGGCTCGGGGGCTCCTATTACGGGCGGGGCCCGATTTACGTAGGGGCTTTAGAGAAGCTTCGCTTTGCTAACCCCGGCATAAACCGACTCGGCGCAGCTAGGGATCCCGCGAATTCCTGGTCTTCGCGCCAATGGCTTTGACCCTCTCTGGGTTAGCCTCAGCTCCTCGGCGTGAGGCCAGGTATTCTAAGGGTTTTCCAGAGGGTATACTAAGCTCACATTTGTCGGACGGACGAAGACTAAGGCCAGGTTATCTAGCAGGGACAAACCCTGTCTGATCTTGACAATCAATGCCTTCGACACATACTCCAACTGAGTCTCCCATTAGCTCTCCTGAGGTCTTGTGCATTGCACGTACGAAGGTAGGGAGAGCATTCCTTAGGTCATAAGGCATAGAGGCATAACAGTACAGGGCGACTACTGTGGTAAAGGGTGCCCTTCAACTTCCCCAGACACAGGGGTCTGGTGGGAACCCTAGTAAGCATTTAGGAAGCACAGCATATCACAGCTTGGCATCGAGTCTACTATTTGGTCTAACATAGGGAGAGAAAATAGGTCTTTAGGGCATGCCTTATTGAGGCTGGTGTAGTCAATGCGCTTCCGGAGCTTTTCGCCGGCCTTCGGGATGACAACATGGTTCGCCAAGCACTGGGGGTGGCGGACTTTCCATCCCGTCGGACTGGCTGGACGTCGGGAAAGACCTTTAAATAGTGCTCAATCACCTCCCTAGGGATCTCTGGCCTCCGCGATGGCTGTCATGCAGCACATCGACATTGTGCCGGAGGGGGGCAACGAGCGCGCCTTCCTATTTGCTATCCTGGCCCCCGGCTACCCGGGTGGTCTGGGTGGCATCGGCGCTGATTCGGACGAGCCTTGTGGGGACGTCGTCCTCATCGAGGGGTTGCACGCGGGGTGCTGTGGTAGAGGCACGGTGGCGTGCACTTGGGTGGAGCTGGTTTGGTTCTGCACTGCCGAGGGTTGGCGCTCTAGCTGCTGTAAGCGCCTGAAGCTTTTCCAAGGCTAACTCTGCGGCAGCACGGTCTCCACAAACCTTGAGGACGCCTGTTGGTGTAGGCATCTTCAAGACAAGGTAGCCGTAGTGGGCTACTGCCATGAATCGGTACAGGGCTGGCCTGCCGATTATGGCGTTGAAGGGGAGGTCAATCTCGGCCACGTCGAACAGAATGTACTCTGTCCGGTAGCTGTCCGGTGCCCCAAAGGTCACCGGGAGGCTGATGTGGCCGTAGGGAACGACCTGTCCCGGCCCTACCCCTGAGAACGGGCTCGATGGGGCGAGCTTGGCCATCGGGATCTGCAGCTTCTGGAAGGCTGCGCGACTGATGAGGTTCAGTCCAGCCCCGCCATCCACCAAAACGTGGTACATCCTCACGTTGGCGATGGTGGGGGCCACCATGAGCGGCAGTTGGCCGGCCCCAGCCATGTTCCTGGGGCAGTCGGTGTCATCGAAGCTGATGGGGGTTCCCATCCACCTGATGTGCGGTGCTGCACCTGGGAGAGGAGCCACCGACGCTACCGCTCGGCGCAAGGCCTTAGCCATGCTTCGGGACGGGGGGTCAGCAGACCCGCCGAAGATGACATAGAGCATCTTCCGGTGCTCGTCATCACTGGAGCTGGAGCTCCCATGATTGCGCACTGCCTTTACGGCGTGCTGAAGCTCCTGGAACTCCACCTGGCGGTCGACGCTGTCTCGGGCTTCGACCTTCTGCTTGCCCTCCCTTTGACTGTAGGGTGGGGCATCAGTTAGGGGCTGCTTCCCTTTCTGGAAGCGCTCCGCGAGCTTCTGGATTTCCCGGCATTCGGCAGCGGTATGATAACTGGTGCCATGCACAGAGCATAATTCATCCTGGCCCCCGTCTGGGGCCGGTGATTGTCGCGGCCTCTTGTCAGGGCGCGGCCCCCGAGCTCCACTGGGCGCCGCCGTTGTGGCAACGGGGACCGCGGCTGATGACTTTATCTTGCTTCCGCCTCCGCTCTTGATCTTCCTGCCGCTTCCGTACGAAGCGTCGCCGGACCCCGGCTGACCCCCTGGCTTGGGGGCCGGCAGAGAGTGCCAGTTCCGCCCTTCGGCTGCTCTGGCACACTTGTCCGCCAGGCTGAAGAGTTCTGAGACATCGTGGACCTCCCTGGTCGCGAGCTTCTCGAGCATCTTCCTGTCCCGAACGCCTTGCCGGAACGCCACCACCACAGAAGCGTTCTGGATGTGTGGGATGGTGTTCCGCACCTGGGAGAACCGCTGGATGAATGAGCGCAGCGACTCCCCTGGTTGTTGTTGGATGGCGTGGAGGTCGAGCTCCGTGCCGGGACGGGTGTATGAGCTGCCGAAGTTGGCGACGAACTGCCAGCAGAGCTCTCCCCAGGAAGTTACGGACCCCTGAGGTAGATTCATGAGCCAAGACCGAGCTGGGCCGGTCAAGGCGATGGGGAAGTAGTTGGCCATGACAGCCTCGTCCCCTCCTGCGGCAAGTACGGCGGTGGAGTAGATCTGGAGGAACTCCACCGGGTTGACGCTACCGTCGTACTTCTCGGGCAGGTGCGGCCGGAACTTGCGCGGCCACCTCGCGAAGCGAAGGTGGGGTGCAAGGGCCGCACATCCTGCACCTGCTGCTGCAGGTATTGGCGCTGCGAACGCTTGGTTCGCACTTGGCACTGCGTATCCCGGCGTGGGCAAGGCTGCACCATAGACCGGGGGCGCTGCTTGCGGCGCATATGGTTGTGGCATATGTTGCGCGGCATATGCCTGAGGCAGGGCTCGCGTGGCAAAGACCTGCCCTCCAGGTTGTGTCGAGGCCGACGACATGCTGTCGCCAGCCTCATGGTTGCGACGCCTTTCTCGACGTCGCTCGAGGTACACCCGGGCATCCTGGCCCAAGTGGCACCGTTCCAGCTCCCTTCTCAGGTCCGTCGACAGGATCCTGGAGGAGCTGGAATCCGCCGTTTGCCCGTCAACCGTGGGCGTGCGCGTCAGCGACACAGCCGGTTGTCCTGGGCGCCGTCCTTGCCGAAACCGAGGGTTCGCGGCGGCGATGACGAGGCGGTCCACCTCGCGGACCCATTGCTGGGTCGCTGAATGGGGCGCATCCCCCGCAGGTGGGTTGCGCAGCAGTGCTCTTGCTGCAGCTAGCGCACCCCCATGGTGTACGCTCAGCGCTGCAGAAGACCTCACACTGGTCGGAGCCTGCATCGCCAGAGTCGGCGTCGCCGGAGTCGGCTGCTGGCTACCAGCTTGTGCCGACACACTCCGTCCTGAGTGTGTCGACTTGTACTCCCCACTGGTCACGGTTCGCCGTGAACGTGGAGGGGGAGAGTTTGCCGCTGAAGGAAGCTTGGTCATCTTCGTCGGCGGAAACTCGTCGCGCTAGGAGAAAAGCCCCCTACCTGGCGCGCCAAATGTCGAAGTGTTCAGTTGACACTTCCCCCAGGCCTGCACTGGGCAGCCCACGGAGGTTTTTTTTTCGGTGGGGCTAGTCCCTAGCAGAGAGCTTGCGTGGATGGACGAGTTAGTAAGAGCTTGACACAGAGAGTTTTACGTGGTTCAGGCCGCCGGAGCGTAAAACCCTACGTCCACGGCGAGCTATGGAGCTCGCTGTATTGCCTGCTGCTCAGGGCCGGAGTCCTGAGCTTGGGGGTGAGTTACAGCTTGGGAGTGTATAGCTAGCGTATGAGTTGCAGAGTGCGAACCCTTGCTATCATCGCCTACCCGAGCCTTTTATAGTCCAAGACTCGGGCGGCTTACAAGGGGAGCCGGGACCCGACAGGTGGTCCCGAGAAGATTGTCTATTATCTACCGTATCTGCAGTTATGCCGGTAGTTGTCTCTGGTTGAAGGCTTCTGAGTCTTCATCTCGCCGCCCTGCCCATGCCGCATACTAGTCGTAGTAGTTGATGACGGCGCAGGCGGCATGGGATGTCTTGTCGCGGTGTTTATTGGCTGGCAGGTTCTGACACCGTGCGCCAGTCTGTGATGTGACTGGGCGCAACGGCACCTGACAGAGGCGTGCTCCGCGTCTCCGCGTCTTGGGAAGACGCGGGCCTTGAATACCTTGTACGGGCAAGGTATGGGGCATCTTTACGCCCGCTGCCTATCGCTCGGGGGCAGGCAGCGCCGTTCTGCTGCCACGTGGTGGGCCCGGAGCCCTTCTCAGAGGAGAGGAGGGTCCGGCCTGCGGGGCACGTGGAGCCTCCGGACCTCTCCCCGCGGAGGGGAGGCTCGGCTTCTGTCGGCCACGTGGCGGGCCCGGAGCCCTCCTCTGAGGAGAGGGAGGTCCGGCCCCGCGGGACGCGTGGCGCCTTCGGACCTCTCTCCCGAGGAGGGGGAGGTCCGGCTTCTGTATGCCACGTGGCGGGCCCGGAGCTCTCCTCTGAGGAGAGGGAGGTCCGGCCCCGCTGGACGCGTGGCGCCTTCGGAGCTCTCCCTGCGGAGAAGGGCGAGTTCCTTAGGCATTTTCCCCTGTGCGCGGGGGTACCCCATATCTCAGGTACCGACAGCCACAGTCATATGTCCTGCAAACGGCGCCCCCGGGCTATGGCGCAGCCTTGCCCATACCGGGGTACACTGTGCTAGGTGCGAACCAAGCGTTCGCGGCACCAATACCTGCGGCAACAGGAGCAGGGTGTGCGGCCCTCGCGCCCCACCTTCGCTTCGCGAGGTGGCCGCGCAAGTTTCGGCCGCACCTGCCCGAGAAGTACGACGGCAGCGTCAACGCGGCGGAGTTCCTCCAGATCTACTCCACCGCCGTACTTGCCGCAGGAGGGAATGAAGCCGTCATGGCCAATTACTTCCCTGTCGCCTTGACCGGTCCAGCTCGGTCTTGGCTCATGAACCTCCCCCAGGGTTCCATAACTTCCTGGGGAGAGCTCTGCCGGCAGTTCATCGCCAACTTCGGCAGTTCCTACACCCGTCCTGGCACGGAGCTCGACCTCCAACACATCCAGCAACAACCGGGGGAGTCGCTGCGCTCCTTCATCCAGCGGTTCTCCCAGGTGCGGAACACCATCCCACACATCCAAAATGCTTCTGTGGTGGTGGCGTTCCGGCAAGGCATCCGGGACAAGAGGATGCTCGAGAAGCTCGCGACCAGAGAGGTCCACGATGTCTCCGAGCTCTTCAGCCTGGCAGACAAGTGCGCCAGAGCAGCCGAAGGGCGAAACTGGCACTCACTGCCGTCCTCCGAGTCAGGAGGACAGCCCGGATCTGGTCCTACTCCCTATAGAGGCAGCAAGAAGGCCAAGAACCAAGGCAGAGGCAAGATAGAATCACCGACCGCAGCTCCAGTCGCCGCAGCAGCGGCACTTAGTGGGGCTCGGGGGCCTAGCCCCGACAAGAGGCAGCGAAGGTCACCAATCCCAGAAGGCAATCAAGACAAGATGTGCCCCGTGCACGGCAGCTGTCGCCACACTACTGCCGAGTGCCAGGAGATCCGGAAGCTTGCAGAGTGCTTCCGCAAAGGGAAGCAGCAGCGGACTGACGCCCCACCCTTCCGTCCAAGGGAGGGCAAGCAGAAGGTCGACGTCCCGAACAGCGCCGACCACCAAGTGGAGTTCCAGGAGCCTCAGCGCGCCGTGAAGGCGGTACACAACCATGAGGACTCCAGCTCCAGCGACAATGAGCGTCGAAAGAAGCTCTACGTCATATACGGCGGGTCCGCCGACCCCTCGTCTCGAAGCGCAGTCAAGACTCTGCGCCGAGCGGTAGCGTCGGTGGCTCCACTCCCAAGTGCCGCACCGCACCTCAAGTGGATGGGAACCCCCATCAGCTTTCACGCCACCGACTGCCCCAGGAACATGGCTGGGGCCGGCCAACTACCGCTCTTGGTAGCTCCGACCATCGCCAACGTGAGGATGTACCACGTTTTGGTAGATGGTGGAGCTGGGCTGAACCTCATCAGCCGTGCAGCTTTCCAGAAGCTGCAGATCCCGATGGCCAAGCTCACCCCGTCGAGCCCGTTCTCAGGGGTAGGGACGGGACAGGTTGTTCCCTACGGCAATATCAGCCTCCCGGTGACCTTCGGAGCTCCGGACAGCTATCGGACAGAATACATTCTGTTCGATGTAGCGGAGATCGACCTCCCCTTCAACGCCATAATCGGCAGGCCAGCCCTGTACCGATTCATAGCAGTAGCCCACTACGGCTACCTCGTCCTAAAGATGCCTACACCAACGGGCGTCCTCAGGATTCGTGGAGACCACACTGCTGCAGTGTCGGCCTTAGAGAGACTCCAAGCGCTCGCAACAGCTGGGGCACCAGCCCCAGGCAGTGCAGAGCCGGACCAGCTCCACCCGAGCGCACGCCACCATGCCTCCTCCACAGCACCCCGGGTGCAACCCCTCGACGAGGGCGGCGTCCCCTTGAAGGTCGTCCAAGTCGGCGCCGAAGCCACCCAGACCACCCGGGTAGCCGAGGGCCTGGATAGCAAATAGGAAGGCGCGCTCGTCACCTTTCTCCGGCACAATGTTGACGTGTTTGCATGGCAGCCGTCACAGATGCCAGGGATCCCTAGGGAGGTGATCGAGCACCACTTAAAAGTCTTCCCCGACGCCCGTCCAGTTCAACAGAAGCCCTGCAAGCAGTCCATCGAGCGGCAAAACTTCATTCGTGAAGAAATCAATAAGCTGCTGGACGCTGGCTTCATACGGGAAGTCCACCACCCCCGGTGGTTGGCGAACCCCGTCGTTGTCCCGAAGGCCGGCGGGAAGCTCTGGATGTGCATCGACTACACCAGTCTCAATAAGGTATGTCCCAAATATCCATTCCTCTCCCTAGAATAGATCAAATAGTAGACTCAACATCAGGCTGTGATATGCTGTGCTTCCTAGATGCCTACTCGGGTTTCCATCAGATCCCCATGTCTAGGGAGGATGAAGAACACACCTCCTTCATCACAGTAGATGGCCTTTATTGTTATGTGTCTATGCCTTACGGCCTAAACAATGCTCTCCCCACCTTTGTGCGAGCGATGCACAAAACCTTTGGGGAGTTAATAAGAGACCTAGTTGAGGTGTACGTCGATGACATCGTTGTCAAGGTCAAGCAGGGTTCATCTTTGTTAGATAACCTAGCCTTAGTTTATGACAAATTGCGCTCAACGCGCACCAAGCTGAACCCCGACAAATGTGTGTTCGGTGTGTCCCCTGGGAAGCTCTTAGGATTCCTGGTCTCGCACCGGGGGATTGAGGCTAACCCAGAGAAGATCAAGGCCATCGACTTGATGCAGCCTCCTGCCCGCGTCAAAGATGTCCAGAAACTCACGGGATGCCTAGCCGCGCTGAGTCGGTTTATACCAAGGCTAGCAGAGCGGACACTCCCTTTCTTTAAGCTCCTGCGCAAGTCTGGTCCATTTGCCTGGACTGACGAAGCAGAAGAGGCCTTCCAGGAGTTGAAGCGGCTCCTGACGACCCTGCCTATCATGGTAGCCCCAGAGCCCGGAGAGCACCTGTTGCTCTACATCGCGGCGACAACCGAAGTGGTGAGTATGGTCCTCGTCGCAGAGCGGCCGGACCTCTCACCTTCACAACCTGCTCTGGCAGCAGAAGACAGACGCCAGGAGGCTCCGCAGGATCGACACGGTCTCTCGGTCCTCCAAGGCAACCTCCCGGAGGTCCAGGTCGGCCTCCCGGAGGTCCAGGGTGGTCTCCCGGACCCCCAAGATAAACCCCCGGGGGTCCTGTGGGACCCCCCGGGGGGCCAACGGGACCTCCCGAAGATCCCTCAAGACCCTCCGGAACTCTCCCTGGCGCTCCCGGAGAACCAGCGGGGCCCCCCGGAGAGCCAAGATAGCTTAAGGGCCTCCGGGTTCCAACTCCCGGAGGCCCCCGTGGGTTCACTCACCTCCAGAGGGCCAGGGCCAATGGATGAAGACCTCCCAGACCTAAGAGAGAGGGTTCGAACCATCCAGAGGCCTGTCTACTACATCAACGAAGTACTTCATGATGCCAAGACAAGGTACCTAGAAGTCCACAAGCTGCTGTATGCGGTGCTCGTGGCCTCCAGGAAGCTCCGCCATTACTTCCAGGCCCACCGGGTCTCGGTAGTCACCTCCTATCCGCTGAAGATGATTCTTCACAGCCCCCATGCAACTGCCAACGTTGCTAAATGGGCGGCGGAGCTGGCGGAGATCGAGCTGGACTTCCTTTCTCGCCATGCAGTCAAAAGCCAAGCACTGGCCGACTTTGTGGCAGAGTGGACACCAACGAAGGCTGACCCAGGGGGCCACGAAGACGGTGAACCAGGGCACCAAGCTCCGGTCTTCACCGAGCCCCACTGGATGCTTTTCTTCGACGGCTCCTCGTGAAAGCAGGGTGCCGGTGCCGGCGTACTGCTCCTCATGCCATCGGGGGAACAGTTTGGGTACATGGTGCGTCTCAATTTCAAGGCAACCAACAACATGGCAGAGTATGAAGCACTCATCTTTGGCCTACAGACAGCCCTGTCCTTAGGCGCTCGCCAGTTGTTGGCACAGGGCGACTCCCAGCTGGTCATCAAGCAAGTCAAGGGCGAATGCTCCTGCAATGACCCACAGCTAGCTGCATATCTGCTTCACGTGCAGATGTTGGAGAAATACTTCCTCGCCTTGGACCTGCGCCACGTACCGCGTGCTGGCAATGCCGCGGCTGACGACCTTTCAACGAAGGCTTCCACCGGAGCTCCCGTGCCCGAAGGAGTGTTCGAGAGGACGTTGCTGCGGCCCACAGCCCGGCCCACCGAGCTGGGCGAAGGGGGCTTGACCAGCACCTTGAAGCTGGTGGTCCCGGCGGCCCTACAGCCATGGATGCCGCCAAGGATCGTAAGCGTCACTGGGGACTCCGTGCAACCCAGCGCTCAAGATCCAGAAGCTCAAGTCAGACCGAATGCATGGATCACGGAGATCCGGGACTACTTGAAGGACAACATCCTCCCTGATGAACATGCAACCGCCGAGGGATTCCGTATGGGGGCTGGACATCTTGGGACCATTCCCCAGAACCGTCGAGGGATTCTGGTACCTCTACGTCGCCATCGACAAGTTCACCAAGTGGCCGGAAGCCACACCAGTTGTCACCATCAACAAGCAATCCGCAGTAAAGTTCATCAAGTCTATTGTCTGCCGGTTCGGGGTCCCGAACAGGATCATGACCGACAACGGGATCCAGTTCACCAGCGCAGCCTTCCAAGACTACTGCGAAGACCTCGGCATTCAGGTGTGCTATGCCTCTGTTGCCCATCCAAAGAGCAATGGGCAAGTCGAGAGGGCCAACGCGGAGATTCTCCGGGGCCTTAAGACCCGCACCTACGCCAGTCTGAAGAAACATGGTGCCAATTGGGTGGATGAGCTTCCGAGCACACTATGGGCTAACCGGACATCCCAGAGTCGGGCCACCAGAGAGACACCCTTCTTCATGGTGTATGGGGCCGAAGCTGTACTTCCCCCAGAGATCACCATGAAGTCTCACCGTGTCCGGGCTTACGACGAAGCCGCGCAGGACAACCTCCGGCGTGGAGAAATCGACCTCGTCGACGAGGTTCGATTGCATGCAGCACTCCTCAACGCACGGTACAGACAAGCGCTCCGTCGCTACCACCAGAGATCTATGCGTGAACGGGAGCTGCAGGAAGCTGACCTGGTGCTGCGGCGCATACTTTCTCGCAAAGGGACCCACAAACTCTCCCCTAGTTGGGAAGGTCCCTTCCGAGTCACAAAAGTGTGCCGCCCCGGGTGCGTACGCCTTTCCACCGAGGATGGGGACCTGCTCCCAAACCCTTGGAAAATAGAACACCTCCGTAAGCTACCCCTAGAGCAAAGATAGGACAGACTCTTCTTTTCGTAATAAATTCCGTAGAGTCCAGGAACAGCGCTCGGAGCAGCTAAGCCCCAGGGGACGGTACAGGACTACATTCAGCTTTGCCTGGTTCTGACTCCAAGCGCGTAGAGTCTTGCTTCCCTTCTTAATGGGGTGGGTCGTGGCCTCCATGTTTAGCCTGCCTTCCTCCTGTGGAAAATTATACGAAAAGAAACCTGTTCTACTTTCCTCTTTCCTTGTACTCATTTAAATTGTGTACTATATTTTTTATGACTACACTTCCAGGTGCATAGCCGCCATGCACTCAGCTCCCTCTTCTCATTCTCACCCCTAGTTGGCATTTGCTGCCCTACCAGAGGCGGTTGCGTTGGAGGTACCTGCCGATAGTCGAAGGGGGCCCGAGCCCCCGGCACTTCGCGCACTACAGTCCCCAAGCACCGTGCATATGGTTAGGGATCGTGAGCCAAATAAGACTATGAGATAAAGGAGGGGGAGCCCCAAAGGAGAATTACGTTTCCCTTACTTGTGTGCAGGACCTCTCGGCCTCAAATCCCTACAGGAGTATGGTAGGAGCACCCGACCAATGGGACGCCCCTACCAGGGTGCCACTACGGGATCACGCAAGACCGGGACTCCAAGGCAAGACCAAAGGATCCGCGTGTCCAGCGGGACCGGACCCCTCCCCCTCTCTCTGAGGGGAGGGGTCCGAAGGCCCCACGTGTCCCATGGGGCTGGACCTCCCTCTCCTCAGAGGAGAGCTCCAGGCCCGCCACGTGGCCGGCAGATCCGGGCCTCCCTATCCTCATGAGGTGGGCCCCGAAGACCTCCAGGACCCCTAATACAGTAAGGACCCGGGGAAAGTGCCGGAGCAGAACATCGAGATTGGTGAAGGCCTCTGAGCACCTTGCGGAGCTAAGGGCTCGGCCAGGCAAAACCAAGAAGAAGACAGAAAACATCGCAGGCACGAAGGGTCATAAGAGTTCATGTATTCATGGCTCCATGAGCTGGACTACAGACTCGATAAAAAAGAAAGAAACAAGCCCCAGGGTCCCCCTGGCACGACCAGAGCCTAGAAGTTGCAAGAGAGGCTACGCCATCAGGCTTCAGCCCTGGCGACACTCCGTGACCCGAGCGCAGGAATCACCTCAGCCATCACCAGCGTGAGGGCCGATATCATCAATGTGACACCCTCACCTCAGGTGTCAGCATATGTTCATGTTTATGAAGAAGAAAAACATTTTAAGAAAAGAAGGAACAGAGACAAGTATCAAAGGGATGGCCAATAAAGCTCTCCGAGAACACCGAAACGCAACTTCCACGGCCAGCAGACCACGTGGCGCGTTCGGAGCTCATCCCCGAGAGATTGGGAGAGGTCCGACGCTAAACTAGGCTACGTGGCAGGCTCGGGGGTCACCTCCGCAATTGGAAAGAGGTCCGACCCTGTGGGACACGTGCTACCGCGAAGCTAGCCGCTGCGGAAGAAGCAAAGGCATTTTTCATAGGACACGTGTCATCCTCGGAGCTAGTCCTCGCGGAAATCAGAGGACCATCCGCGCGGGGTACGTGTCGATCTCGGAGCTCACCTGCGAGAGGTCCTGCTCTATTGGACACGTTTCGACCGCGGGGCATGTCCCTGAGGAAAGAAGAAGAGGAAGACCGGCGCCAACACGTGGCGTGCGCGGAGCTCACCTCCGAAGAAGAGGGAGGTCCCGATCGGTTGACATGCGGCACGACCGGAGCTCGTCTTTGCGGACGAGGAGATACCAGGCCCGGAGGACACGTGGAGCTTCCGGAGCTCATCGTCACGGAGGTAACGAGTTTTGGAGCGGCTGTTACGCGTAAGGACACCGGTACGCAACAGAAACCGATCTAAAATCCACAATGGGTTACTGAAGATAAGACATCAGGATCTAACAAAGATCTGAATAAGGCTCTTATTCGGGATCCAATCAGATTAGGACTCTTCTCTTCCCGATTATAAATAGAACCCAAAACCTCTGGTCGAAACTACAAACTTCTCTTTCAACTCCTAAGCCGACGACTTAGAGCCCTAGCCCTAACTCGCCGAGCAAAACATCGCTGAAGCACAACAAGGGAGATCATCGAAGAAGAACCGAGCGGAGGAGGACCTCGAAAAACGCGAGGTAGGACTTCGATATCATTGTGTTCATCTCCTTGCATCTGTTCTTCAATTCCTTTCGAACAGAAGCCTTTTCGTGGGCAGAACACTTGATGATCAGTTTGATCTAAGGACCAAATCATCACGAATACCTCTGACCATGCAAGCCATGCAAGAATGAGCACAGATCGATCTAATAAAACTAATCATAGGATAGCAAGCATGTGCATCATCGCATCTAGTTTAGGGTTTGTGCATGATATTGATTGCTGTGAATTTGCATGCACGTGAATCCTACATAGCAGGACAAACTCAGGAAGCTGTCTACGACGAGCTGCAGCAACAAGGTTTTGAGAATCAAGAACAACCGGAACCGCAAGAACAAGGCAAGTGCTCCTTGACCATGTTGATCCTATGTTTTGGGTAAAACTATTTTGTTTTGCGAAAAAGTGTGTGTGCTGAGTCAAACATGATGGGAAACCCTTTTATAGGAGTTTACTAGTTTTGATTAAACCACCCTTGTCGCCTGGAAAGTTTATGAGTCGGGTATGGTTTTTGCTTTATGCTTCGTTGAGTCTCTGGGATCGGGAAGCGAGATAGATGTGTCTAGCTAACTGCACTTGTACTGATCATAAGTAATTGATGAGGTTAATGAACATGGATCGGAGGGATATCTAGGCAAGCTTGGGTTTGTGAATGAGGTTGCATGAGATGGTGGTTTTACTTGCCGTAGATCTAAGGACCGGTTCATGCATGCACATGCCAGGATAACAGTGCCACCACAAGGCCAAGTATGGGTGCGGCTTAGCTGAGTAATTAGGTAAGTTGCTAGAGTGTTATGGACTGTGGAAGGCGCGGGAATGGGAGTCGAGTGAGGACTGCCCTGGGAACTGCATGGCAAAAGAGGGGGCTCGTGGGTGGGAGAATTGGAGATTCTAGCCTGCCGGTGAAACCTTAGTGAGTCCATACATCTAGTAACCCCTTTGTAAAGGCTATTTTGTGATCTCTTGACCATACACCGACGGTTGTGTACTGGTATAATGGAGGTTCTGCAGTCGCCGACGGGTGACGAAATCACAAACTTGTGGGTAAAGAGGTGCAAACTCTGCAGAGTTATTAAAACTATCATGATAGCCGAGCTTACGGTCACGAGCACCTGGCTAAACTGCCATGATTAGATTGGAATAGTTATTGGAATGGTTATTGGGAAGGTTCTTGGTTATGGTTTGGTTTGGGACTGTTGAGTACAGGAGATGAGATGGTTGCACGACTGATGGGTCATGACATAAGATTGGTCTCGGTGCGAGACGTGGTTGTTTTATGAGATGAGATGGTAGCGAATACGAGGAGGTATTCGTGAGTATGAATAAAAGAATGGTTAATGTTCGGATGGAACACGGGAAGTGATGGAGGTATGTTGGTAATTTGATACATGCTGGGACTACATTCATCTAAAGTTAAGTTGCTGTTTTATCATGGTTTTAAAAATTTGCTTTTCTGCAAATAAGCCTTTTATACCTACCTTGTTTATGAGCTGCATATCATGTGTTATTCCCGCACTTGCTGAGTACATCATTGTGCTCAAACTTGCATTATTATTTCTTCATCAACAGCAAGAGAAGACTACTATGAAGACCGAGTAGAGCATTATGGCGTGTGATCTGTTCTCAACCTTGCCTGTGGAGGGAGTAGAGATGGAGCCACTTCTGCTTAGTTTTGCTTCCGCATTAGTTTTTGCTTCCGCATTTAAATAAAGATTTCCGCTGCGTAGAAATAAAGACTTCCGCTGTGAGCATTTGTCCAAGACTCATGAGGTGTTGTAATAAACTCTGTTATTCGTGGTAATATATAATCTGAATTCAGTTTGTGGAACGTATGTGTATGTGTGATGAACATCCTGGGCACACATATGCATTAGTTCTCGGTTCCGTTGTTTTCCACAGAATTGAGGGCGTCACAATCAAGGATGCTCCTGAAGCCCCCTCCGCTGCTTCAGTGGTTTCCTTGGAGACTTCCCTCATCACCAGCGCAAAAGCCGGTGTCATCAAGGGTGCTCCTGAAGCCCCCTCCGCTGCTTCAGCGGTCTTCTTGGAGACTCTGCCGCCTGGGGTCCTCCTTGGTGCTTCAGCAGTTTCCCTGGAGACTCCTCCGCCTGAAGCCGCCTCGGCGTATCAGCAGTTTCTTTGAAGACTCCACCATCTAAGAAGGGACGCAACGCCAGGGAACTTTCAGCCTGCCGTCGCCCAGGAAGAGTCCCGTCGGAAGGACAAACCTGAGACCTCTTGGAGGCGCCACCTCCAGAGTCAAGGCATGCAGGCTCCCTGGGTCCCAAACTTGGTGCAGACGCCGTCGCCGGAGGAAATCAAGAGGGATCCCCCCCCAAAGGCGGGTTAGAAGCCATGGAAGAAGACAAGGCCGCAGAGACTCAAGGAAGGTGCAAGTGCTGGAAGCCTTATAAGGGGAGCCTGCCCACGTTGCGGTCTCCTTTCGCACCTTCCAGGTACAATTCAAAGCAATTCGAAACTCTTTGAGTACGCCGCACCGGCAACCGCTTCGGCTCCGAGACAGAGTGCCAATGGCAAGTGGACCAAAGCCGCCCAGCTGAAGCGGTGGGTCAAGGAGTCAGCCTCCCAAGAAGACGAGCCGGCAAGGCACTCCGGCGGTTCCCGAAGAAAGCGCCGCAACGTGCAGAAAGAGGAGTGGAATGCTTCGGCACTTGATCACATCCTCATAAGGACTAATATATATAGTCCAACTCCCCTTGATGCATATAGTTGAAAGGACCTATCTAATCTTCTAACCTTCTATTCTATTTCGTTCTCTCTCTCACAGATGGTGAGAGGAAATGCCAGCCGAAGGAACGTCCAGGAAGATGACCACGAAGAAATTCCCGCTAACCCTGGAGCTGGCGAAAACAACCTAGAAAGGTTGATGGCCATGCAAAACCAGCTTATGCAAACCATGATCCAAACTTTGGGTCAGTTGCAGGCCAACCAACACCCCGTTCCGGCACCACCGCCACCACCACCGTCGGCTCATAACAGGTTGGGAGAGTTCATGAGGACTCGACCACCCACCTTTGCTCAAGCAAGCGATCCATTGGAGGCCGATGATTGGTTGAAATCCATGGAGAAGAAGCTTGCCATTGTTCAGTGCAACGACCGAGAGAAGGTTCTCTTTGCGTCGCACCAACTGATGGGAGCAGCTGCTGACTGGTGGGATGCCTTGAGCAACGCCCATGCCAACCCGGAGACAATCACTTGGACTGAGTTCAAGGAAAGTTTCCGCTCCCACTACATCCCTGTTGGCGTAATGTTGCTCAAGAGGCAGGAGTTTGAAGGTCTCCGCCAAGGACAGAAAAGTGTGAGTGAATATCTCAACAAGTTCATACAACTGTCCCAGTATGCCCCCGAAGATGTCAACTCGGATCAGAGGAAGCAGTACCTGTACATGAGAGGGTTGAACAATGAGATCCAAGTTCAGCTCCTCAACAATGACTACGTAAGCTTCCAGAAGCTGGTTGATAAGGCTATTGTGGTGGAAAACAAGATCCGAGAGATCGAGCGCGAGTGCAAAAGGAAGATGCCATACCAGCCCCAAGGGAGCAACGTACGACCTAGGTACATGCCCCCTGCACCGCAGTATGGATCAACCACTCCTACGTACCGCCCTGGTCAGCCACCACAGCAACGGTTTGTTGCACCGGCACCTCGTGTGCCCATGCCTCCTGCGCCCCGACCTAACAATGGTGCTCCTGTTCAAAACCCCCGCCCCAACGTACCTGCTGCTGTAGGCAACAGGGCATGCTTTGCATGCGGGGAAGTAGGCCACTTCGCTAACCAGTGCCCGAAGAGAGGCCCTGGACAGCAAGGTAACGTGCCCAAGCAGAACCAGCGACCAAACGGAGGGGACAACCAAGGAAACTGTGGACCGCAGAACTATGCTCGTGGCCACGTTAACCATGTCACTGCTGAGGAAGCACAACAGGCTGAGGACGTCGCAATTGGTATGTTCCTTGCCAACTCCAACCCAGCCACCATTTTATTTGATTCCGGAGCATCACATTCCTTCATATCATCCAAATATGTTGCCAAACATCATCTACCCATATCCCACTTAGAATGTGCTATGCTAGTTAATTCTCCCGGAGGAGAAATGAGGACTAATACAGTATGTCCTAAAGTAAGCCTTAAAATAAGGGGTGTAGACTTCCTTGCCAACCTTATTGTCTTGGACTCCCACGGAATTGACATCATACTCGGAATGGACTGGTTAAGCAAGCACAATGGAGTAATCCAATGCGCTGAGAGAAGCGTGCAATTGACAAACGAACACGGTATCCGTGTCGAGTTTGAGTCAGCTCAGCAAGCAACCGAACGGGCGGATCTGAACCATGTTGAAGGAGTAGCATTGGACAACATTCCAGTGGTTCAGGAATTTTTAGATGTGTTCCCGGAAGAACTTCCAGGTATGCCACCTGACCGGGACATTGAGTTTGCCATAGATTTGGTACCTAGAACTGCACCCATAGCTAAGAGACCATATAGGATGCCCGTCAACGAGTTAGTTGAACTCAAGAAGCAAATTCAAGAACAGTTGGAGAAGGGTTTTATCCGTCCAAGTTCGTCACCATGGGGAGCCCCGGTACTCTTCGTGGACAAGAAGGACGGAACCCAAAGAATGTGCGTGGACTACAGGTCTCTCAACGAGGTGACAATCAAGAATAAATACCCTCTGCCCCGTATAGAGGACCTGTTCGATCAAATGAAAGAAGCCCAAGTATTCTCCAAGATTGATCTTCGGTCGGGATATTTCCAGCTGAAGATTAAGCCCTCCGATATACCTAAGACAGCCTTTCGGACACGGTATGGTTCATATGAATATACCGTTATGTCTTTTGGATTGACGAATGCACCCGCATATTTCATGTACCTTATGAACAAGGTTTTCATGGAGTACTTGGACATGTTCGTCGTGGTTTTCATCGACGACATTATGGTGTATTCAAAAAGTGAGGAGGAGCATGAAGAACATCTGAAATTGACCTTGCAGAAGTTGCGAGAGCATCAGTTGTATGCCAAGCTCAACAAGTGCCAATTTTGGCTACAGGAAATATCTTTCCTAGGCCACATCATCTCCAAGGAAGGGGTATCGGTTGATCCTGGAAAGGTGAGAGATGTTCTGAAGTGGGACCAACCGAAGAGCGTGAGGGATATTCGGAGTTTCCTTGGGATGGCAGGATACTATCGGCGGTTCATTAAAGACTTCTCTAAAATAGCAAAACCTATGACGGAGTTGCTAATGAAGGGAAAAATCTTTCAATGGACACAAGCCTGCCAAGAAAGTTTTGAGGAACTCAAGAAAAGGCTAACCACAGCACCAGTTCTGGTATTGCCAGACGTATGCAAGAACTTTGACATATATTGTGAAACATCCAGACAAGGGCTCGGATGTGTGCTCATGCAGGAAGGACAAGTAGTAGCCTATGCCTCACAACAATTAAAGAAGCACGAGCTTAACTATCCTACACACGACTTGGAGTTAGCAGCGGTAGTGCATGCATTGAAGATTTGGAGACATTATATCCTTAGTCATCGATGTGAGATCTATACAGATCATAAAAGCCTCAAGTACATATTTACACAAACGGACTTGAATTTGAGGCAACGTCGGTGGTTAGAACTCATCAAGGATTATGATGTAGGAATCAACTACCATCCCGGGAAGGCCAATGTAGTAGCTGACGCATTGAGCAGAAAGGGAGCTTGCCACCTACTCATGGTTCGGGAGTTACCACCCGATCTACGTAAGGAGTTCGAACGATTACACCTCGGATTCTTGAATAACATGGAAATAATGGAGATCCACTCCTCATTGGAGCAAGAAATAAGAAAGGGCCAAGCAACGGACGAGGGGATCAAGGAGATCAAGAAAAGAATCCGACAAGGGATAGAGAAGAATTTCAAGGAGGATGAAAAGGGTACGCTTTGGCTAGGAAAAAGGATTTGTGTGCCAAACCTAAGACACCTTCGCGACATGATATTAAGGGAGGCACATGATTCACCCTATTCCATACATCCGGGGAGCACCAAAATGTACAAGGACTTGAAAACTTGCTATTGGTGGGATGGTATGAAGAGTGATATAGCCGAATACGTTGCCCTATGCGACACATGCCAACGGGTAAAAGCCGAACATCAAAAACCCGCTGGGTTGTTGCAACCTTTGAAAATACCTGAATGGAAATGGGAGGACATCAGTATGGACTTTATTGTCGGATTGCCAAGAACTCAGTTAGGATACGACTCCATCTGGGTCATTGTGGACCGGTTGACGAAAACCGCCCATTTTATTCCGGTAAAGACCAGTTACAACGTTACACAGTTGGCAGAGTTGTACATGGAACAGATCGTGTGCCGTCATGGGGTTCCGAAGAGGATAGTCTCAGATCGAGGTTCTCAGTTTACCTCTAGATTCTGGAGGAAGCTGCAGAAAGCCATGGGTACACGACTGGATTTTAGCTCCGCCTATCACCCACAAACAGATGGGCAAACCGAGAGGACAAACCAAATTTTGGAGGACATGCTGAGAGCTTGCACCTTGAAACGTGGGCGTAGTTGGGATAGGAGTTTACCGTATGCCGAGTTCTCCTATAACAACAGCTATCAAACTAGCTTGAAGATGTCGCCTTTCGAAGCCTTATATGGTAGACGGTGTAGAACACCGCTGTTCTGGAACGAGACTGGAGAGAACCAGGTGTTTGGACCCGAAGTACTACAAGAGGCTGAAAAGCAAGTCCAAACAATACAGGAAAACTTAAAGGCTGCTCAGTCACGACTGAAAGGCTATGCGGACAATAGGCGTAGAAAGTTGACCTTTGAAGTTGGAGACTTCGTATACCTTAAGGTATCGCCTATCCGAGGCCAACGACGTTTTAACGTCAGAGGCAAACTAGCGCCTCGCTACATCGGACCGTTTAAGATTTTGGGTAAGCGAGGGGAAGTAGCCTACCAACTAGAGCTCCCAAACCACCTCTGCAACGTACATGACGTGTTTCATGTATCCCAGCTCAAGAAGTGCTTGAGAATACCAGAGGAACAAGTGTCAATGGGAGAACTTAACCTTCAAGGGGACCTGACTTACGCAGAACACCCTGTCCGAATCTTGGACATGAAGGAAAGGGTCACCCGAAACAAAGTGATTCGATGGTGCAAGGTACAATGGAGCCATCACACTGAAGCTGAAGCCACATGGGAACGTGAAGAGGATATCAAGGCAGAATTTCCCCATCTATTTTCTACTAACGAATCTCGAGGGCGAGATTCAATTTAAGGGGGGTAGATTTGTGACACCCTCACCTCAGGTGTCAGCATATGTTCATGTTTTATGAAGAAGAAAAACATTTTAAGAAAAGAAGGAACAGAGACAAGTATCAAAGGGATGGCCAATAAAGCTCTCCGAGAACACCGAAACGCAACTTCCACGGCCAGCAGACCACGTGGCGCGTTCGGAGCTCATCCCCGAGAGATAGGGAGAGGTCCGACGCTAAACTAGGCTACGTGGCAGGCTTGGGGGTCACCTCCGCAATTGGAAAGAGGTCCGACCCTGTGGGACACGTGCTACCGCGAAGCTAGCCGCTGCGGAAGAAGCAAAGGCATTTTTCATAGGACACGTGTCATCCTCGGAGCTAGTCCTCGCGGAAATCAGAGGACCGTCCGCGCGGGGTACGTGTCGATCTCGGAGCTCACCTGCGAGAGGTCCTGCTCTATTGGACACGTGTCGACCGCGGGGCATGTCCCTGAGGAAAGAAGAAGAGGAAGACCGGCGCCAACACGTGGCGTGCGCGGAGCTCACCTCCGAAGAAGAGGGAGGTCCCGATCGGTTGACATGCGGCACGACCGGAGCTCGTCTCTCCGGACGAGGAGATACCAGGCCCGGAGGACACGTGGAGCTTCCGGAGCTCATCGTCACGGAGGTAACGAGTTTTGGAGCGGCTGTTACGCGTAAGGACACCGGTACGCAACAGAAACCGATCTAAAATCCACAATGGGTTACTGAAGATAAGACATCAGGATCTAACAAAGATATGAATAAGGCTCTTATTCAGGATCCAATCAGATTAGGACTCTTCTCTTCCCGATTATAAATAGAACCCAAAACCTCTGGCCGAAACTACAAACTTCTCTTTCAAATCCTAAGCCAACGACTTAGAGCCCTAGCCCTAACTCGCCGAGCAAAACATCGCTGAAGCACAACAAGGGAGATCATCGAAGAAGAACCGAGCGGAGGAGGACCTCGAAAAACACGAGGTAGGACATCGATTGTGTTCATCTCCTTGCATCTGTTCTTCAATTCCTTTCGAACAGAAGCCTTTTCGTGGGCAGAACACTTGATGATCAGTTTGATCTAAGGACCAGATCATCACGAACACCTCTGACCATGCAAGCCATGCAAGAATGAGTACAGATCGATCTAATAACACTAATCATAGGATAGCAAGCATGTGCATCATCGCATCTAGTTTAGGGTTTGTGCATGATATTGATTGCTTTGAATTTGCATGCACGTGAATCCTACATAGCAGGACAAACTCAGGAAGCTGTCTACGACGAGCTGCAGCAACAAGGTTTTGAGAATCAAGAATAACCGGAACCGCAAGAACAAGGCAAGTGCTCCTTGACCATGTTGATCCTATGTTTTGGGTAAAACTATTTTGTTTTGTGAAAAAGAGTGTGTGCTGAGTCAAACATGATGGGAAACCCTTTTATAGGAGTTTACTAGTTTTGATTAAACCACCCTTGTCGCCTGGAAAGTTTATGAGTCGGGTATGGTTTTTGCTTTATGCTTCGCTGAGTCTCTGGGATCGGGAAGCGAGATAGATGTGTCTAGCTAACTGCACTTGTACTGATCATAAGTAATTGATGAGGTTAATGAACATGGATCGGAGGGATATCTAGGCAAGCTTGGGTTTGTGAATGAGGTAGCATGAGATGGTGGTTTTACTTGCCGTAGATCTAAGGACCGGTTCATGCATGCACATGCCAGGATAACAGTGCCACCACAAGGCCAAGTATGGGTGCGTCTTAGCTGAGTAATTAGGTAAGTTGCTAGAGTGTTATGGACTGTGGAAGGCGCGGGGAATGGGAGTCGAGTGAGGACTGCCCTGGGAACTGCATGGCAAAAGAGGGGGCCCGTGGGTGGGAGAATTGGAGATTCTAGCCTGCCGGTGAAACCTTAGTGAGTCCATACATCTAGTAACCCCTTTGTAAAGGCTATTTTGTGATCTCTTGACCATACACCGACGGTTGTGTACTGGTATAATGGAGGTTCTGCAGTCGCCGACGGGTGACGAAATCACAAACTTGTGGGTAAAGAGGTGCAAACTCTGCAGAGTTATTAAAACTATCATGATAGCCGAGCTTACGGTCACGAGCACCTGGCTAAACTGCCATGATTAGATTGGAATAGTTATTGGAATGGTTATTGGGAAGGTTCTTGGTTATGGTTTGGTTTGGGACTGTTGAGTACGGGAGATGAGATGGTTGCACGACTGATGGGTCATAACATAAGATTGGTCTCGGTGCGAGACGTGGTTGTTTTATGAGATGAGATGGTAGCGAATACGAGGAGGTATTCGTGAGTATGAATAAAAGAATGGTTAATGTTCGGATGGAACACGGGAAGTGATGGAGGTATGTTGGTAATTTGATACATGCTGGGACTACATTCATCTAAAGTTAAGTTGCTGTTTTATCATGGTTTTAAAAATTTGCTTTTCTGCAAATAAGCCTTTTATACCTACCTTGTTTATGAGCTGCATATCATGTGTTATTCCCGCACTTGCTGAGTACATCATTGTGCTCAAACTTGCATTATTATTTCTTCATCAACAGCAAGAGAAGACTACTATGAAGACCGAGTAGAGCATTATGGCGTGTGATCTGTTCTCAACCTTGCCTGTGGAGGGAGTAGAGATGGAGCCACTTCTGCTTAGTTTTGCTTCCGCATTAGTTTTTGCTTCCGCATTTAAATAAAGATTTCCACTGCGTAGAAATAAAGACTTCCGCTGTGAGCATGAGTCCAAGACTCATGAGGTGTTGTAATAAACTCTGTTATTCGTGGTAATATATAATCTGAATTCAGTTTGTGGAACGTATGTGTATGTGTGATGAACATCCTAGGCACACATATGCATTAGTTCTCGGTTCCATGGTTTTCCACAGAATTGAGGGCGTCACAATCAAGGATGCTCCTGAAGCCCCCTCCGCTGCTTCAGTGGTTTCCTTGGAGACTTCCCTCATCACCAGCGCAAAAGCCGGTGTCATCAAGGGTGCTCCTGAAGCCCCCTCCGCTGCTTCAGCGGTCTTCTTGGAGACTCTGCCGCCTGGGGTCCTCCTTGGTGCTTCAGCAGTTTCGCTGGAGACTCCTCCGCCTGAAGCCGCCTCGGCGTATCAGCAGTTTCTTTGAAGACTCCACCATCTAAGAAGGGACGCAACGCCAGGGAACTTTCAGCCTGTCGTCGCCCAGGAAGAGTCCCGTCGGAAGGACAAACCTGAGACCTCTTGGAGGCGCCACCTCCAGAGGCAAGGCATGCAGGCTCCCTGGGTCCCAAACTTGGTGCAGACGCCGTCGCCTGAGGAAATCAAGAGGGATCCCCCCCCCCAAAGGCGGGTTAGAAGCCATGGAAGAAGACAAGGCCGCAGAGACTCAAGGAAGGTGCAAGTGCTGGAAGCCTTATAAGGGGAGCCTGCCCACGTTGCGGTCTCCTTTCGCACCTTCCAGGTACAATTCAAAGCGATTCAAAACTCTTTGAGTACGCCGCACCGGCAACCGCTTCGGCTCCGAGACAGAGTGCCAATGGCAAGTGGACCCAAGCCACCCAGCTGAAGCGGTGGGTCAAGGAGTCAGCCTCCCAAGAAGACGAGCCGGCAAGGCACTCCGGCGGTTCCCGAAGAAAGCGCCGCAACGTGCAGAAGTGGCAGTCTTGGGAACCGCCGCAGTAAATGCAACCATCAAGTGGGTGCACGCGCCCACGATCCCGCGGCTGTTCGTACTCCGGCAGCGGTCAATGCGGGACTTAGAGAAAGTGCGCGGATCAGAAGAGACGGAGGTCCCACCTCGGGCTCGCTATCTCCCCCAAGATGGGCCCGGGGGCCACTGTCGGTACCCGCGATATGGGGTACCCCCGCGCACAGGGGAAAATGCCTAAGGAACTCGCCCTTCTCTGCAGGGAGAGCTCCGAAGGCGCCACACGTCTGGTGGGGCCGGACCTCCCTCTCCTCAGAGGAAAGCTCCGGGCCCGCCACGTGGCATACAGAAGCCGGACCTCCCCCTCCGCGGGAGAGAGGTCCGAAGGCGCCACGTGTCCAACAAGGCCGGACCTCCCTCTCCTCAAGGAGAGCTCCGGGCTTGCTACGTGGCCGACAGAAGCCGGATCTCCCCCTCCGTGGGGAGAGGTCCGAAGGCTCCACGTGTCCTGCGAGGCCGGATCCCCTCCCCTCTAAGGAGGGCTCCGGGCCCGCCACGTGTCTAGCAGAAGAGCGCTGCCTGCCCCCGAGCGGTAGGCGGCGGGTGTAAAGACGCCCCATACCTTGCCCGTACAAGGTATTCAAGGCCCGCGTATTCCCAAGACGCGGAGACGTGGAGCACGCCTCTGTCAGGTGCCATTGCGCCCAGTCGCATCACAGACTGGTGCGCGGTGTCAGAGCCTTCCAGCCAATAAACGCAGCGACAAGACATCCCATGCCGTCCCCGCCATCATCAACCACTACAACTAGCATGCGGCATGGGCAGGGCTGCAAGACGAAGACTCAGAAGCCTTCGGCAGAGACAACTACCGGCATAACTGCAGATACGGTAGATAACAGACAATCTCCCCGGGACCACCTGTCGGGTCCCGGGCCCCCCTTGTAAGCCACCCGAGTCTTGGACTATAAAAGGCTCAGGTAGGCGACGTTAGCAAGGGTTCGCACTCCCGCAACTCATACGCTAGACTTCAGTCATCCCCAAGCTCGGGACTCCGGTTCTGAGCAACAAGCAATACAGCGAGCTCCATAGCTCGCCGTGGACGTAGGGTTTTACGCTCCGGCGGCCTGAACCACGTAAAACTCGCCGTGTCAAGCTCTTCCTAACTCGTCCATACGCTCAAGCTCTCCGCAAGCGACTAGCCCCACCGAAAAAAGAACCTCCGCGGGCTGCCCAGTGCAGGCCCGGGGGAAGTGTCGACCGAACACTTCGACAATTACTTAATGAACTAAATTAATTACTAAACGAACTAAATTAACTAAATTAATTACTAAATAAAACGTACCTCGAAGTGGCGGCAACGCGGGGCAGGCTTGGGGCCTAGCGACAGCGGCGGCACCTGGGCGGCGGCGTGGCCGGGGGAGCGCGGGGCGGCGTGGTGAGGCGCGCAGGGGCGGCGGGGCGGCGTGGGGAGGCGCATAGGGGTGGCGGGGCGGCGTGGGAGGCGTGCAGGGGTGGCGGCGCTGGGCGGCGCGGGGCAGCGCTGGGGAGGCGTGCGTTGGCGGCGCTGGGACGTTGATTGTTTTCAGAACGCTTCATGTGAACAAGCCAATGTTCGGATTTTAAGTGGTGTTGCCAATGCATTCATCAAGGGGGGGATTGTGAGACCTATGTGTGCTGAATACAATATTGGCTATGACGATAAAATTTTGAATTCTACCAAAACACTCTTTTTGTCAAGGTCCGAGTCTAGGTCCGAGCTCCGACAAGACCCGACGTAAGGTCCGACTTTCTATGGCTAGGTCTTACATGTGTTTGGTTAGCTCTGGTGGTAGGTCCGACTAGCTTTGGTATGTTCCGGTGCTAGGTTCTGCTAGATTTGGTAAGCTCCGGCTCAAGGTCCAGTTAGCTCTGGCAAGGTCAGGAGCTAAATCGCAATGGTTCTGTTTTTACCATGCAAATGTTTCGAACTTGCTTTACATCTATGGAAAGTTCGCTTAGTATTCTTTTACTAAGTTTTTGAAGTGTTATGGCTGTTTACGGTGGTTAACATTTTGCTATGGTTTGCAACATGCTTATGTGAGGTGTTCATGTAAGGTGTTGTGGTTTTCGGAACTAACGTGAGTCAAGTCGCGGACTTGTGCTCGAAAGTATTGGTTGTTTATTCATGTGCAAGTGTTGCTTGAGTTCAAGATATGGATGGTGACGGGATCCATTGAACTAGTCTTAGGGAGAAGATGAGGTTCACTTTTGTACCTCACGGCATCAAGACCGGACATACAATTCGGCGTATGTCTTTGTGCATGATTTCAAGCTTCCCCACGTGCTTCACATGGTCAAGCCGTAAAAAGAATTCTCGGGTACTTACATGGAACTCAAGAATTTTGGATTTTTCTTCCTTCTTCCTCAACCGTTACTTTGAAAGCTTTTTCTGATGCTGATTTTTGGGGCTGTAGAATTAATAGGAAAAGTACTTCGGGTGCTTGTCATTTTCTTGGTAATTCACTTGTTGCTTGGTCCTCTAGAAAACAAAATTCAGTTGCACAATCCACAGCCAAATCTGAATATGTAGCTGCTGCTAGCGCTTGCTCACAAATTCTTTGGATTGTTCAAACACTTAAGGACAATGGGGTTGATCTAGATAGTGTTCCACTATTTTGTGATAACACTAGTGCCATTTGTATTACTAAAAACCCTGTGCAACATTCGAGAACAAAGCACATTGACATTAGGTATCACTTTCTCCGTGATAACGTTGAGAAAGGAAATATTGTGCTTCACCATGTAGATACCGAAAAACAATTGGCTGACATTTTTACAAAACCTTTGGATTTCGTTCGTTTTTGTTTCATTCGTAGTGAAATAGGGGTTATGCATCCTCATGGCTTAAAATTGAGGGGGAGTTTTGAAACTTGGGAAGTCTATGTGTGAATCTGAATTTAAAATAATATGAGCATAGTATTTCATACATATATGACTTTGTGATTCCTTTTATATGTTGAAAGTTCTTACTACATTACTCATGTTATACATTTTGTAGTTTTTGCCACGACTAGTAATTGGAATAATTATTTATACTAAATCTGGTCATGATCGAACTTTCTTGCTGTTTTAAAAATCTTGCGTGGTCACAAGTGCTTTTAATAATGAAAAAAATAATCAATCAACTATTCACATGTTGAGCTTTTATGTTCAAATGAAAAATTGAGAAAAAAATTAAGAGAATATGCATGCATCGCACTTCTTCTTTTGAGATGGCTTATCATTGCACTTAGATATGAACTTGGAAGAAGTTGTGTATGACTAGAACCATGTCCTTAAGCTTCTAATTGTCAAATGACATAGGCTTGCCTTGGTTGGTTAGAATAAGGCTTATGCGACATATAATCTCCTACAAATGTCATATCATCTGAATTTGTGCTTTGAAAAATAAATAAAATGCAGCAACAAGTGTCATGCTTTGAGGTCTTGACATAGTTAAGTTTGTGAGATCATGACATGCTTAAATTGAAAATTACACTTGATCTCTAGCATGGCTTACACTACTTTATGTATCTCATTGATGTGATAGTGTAAGTTACTTAATAGTATGGTTTGGATGAGCTTTGTTTTATATGTATATGTTATAAATATGCTCATAACAATTAAAATTTCTCTTTTGAACCTTGCTGAATACATTGTCAAAGGGGGGATGTAACACCCCAAAACCTGCTAAAGAGGGGAATTTAAAAATTTTTGGACGTAATGCATGTGATGAAGCAATTCAAATTCAAACTGGAATTCAAATTCAAATCAAAACAGAAAAAGAAAAGGAAAAAGAAAAATAGCCAGTGGGCCGAAACCTGCTCTGCCGGCCCAAGACCGAGCGCCAGCCAGCCCAAACCCGCGCCCCCCCTCTCTCCCTCTCTCTGACACGCGGGGTGTAACACCCCAAAACCTGTTAAGAGGGGAATTTAAAAATTTTTGGACGTATTGCATGTGGTGCAGAAATTCAAATTTAAATTGGAATTCAAATTCAACTCAAAACAGAAAAGAAAATGAAAAAGAAAAAGAAAAAAAAAACAAAACCCCCGGCCAGTGGGCCGAAACCCACCAGCCGGCCCACCCGCCCCCGCGCCAGCCCGCAGCCGCGCGCTCCCCTCTCTCTCTCACTGACACGCGGGACCCGCGTGTCATCCCTGACCTCCCGCTCGCGCCAACTACCCGGACTCCTCCGCGCGCGGCCGATCGCAACTAACCCGGAACACTGCGCTTTCCCAGCCGAATTCTGGTCCCGGAGGACTCTGACTCGATCACAACCGACACGCCACCCTCCCCCGTCTATATAAACGCCGGCATCATCCCGTTTTACCCTCACGATCGGCTGTTTTTCCTCCCGGTGAGAACCGAAGCTCCGATCACCGTTTTCTCTCGATCTCTGCTCGGATTTTCCGATCTAACGCGCCGATCGTGTTCCACCGCCTCCGGGGAATCACGCAGGTGCAGAAGACTCGGTGGTTTGCGCTCTAGGCATAGCTTCGATGAGCACCGCAGCGATTTCACCTCGGACCTCGTCGCCGACCGCCTTCCAGGACCTCCGAGCTCAAGAAAAACCCCGAGGTGAGATCCCCGACCTCCCCTCTACCGATCTATGCCATGAAATCCCAGTTTTAGGAAGAATAGACGAAGATCCGAAGTTTTCCCGCGAGATCGCCGCCTCCCGCCGCTGCGTGCCGCCGGGCAGCGCCACCCGCGCACGTCCAGCGCGACGTGGCCGCTTTTGCGCCGTCTATTTTAAATCGCACGGTAGAATTAAAACCCGCGCGTACCGGTTCGATGATCTAATCTGAGCCGTCTGTTTTAAATCGGACGGTCCACATCAGCCACGCATTATAAAGGCCAGGATTCTTACGCGCTACCCCCTGGGGATCTCGGAAAATACGAGATAGCCCCGGAAACTTCTGATCTAGCCCCTGGAACTTCAGAAATTCATGTAAATTCAATTAAAAATCAGTTTTAGCCCCTGGACTTAATAAAAATTAGGAAAACACCTCTGTTATGTGTATTTAGACCCCTGGAAATTTATGAAATAATATAATAGACCCTGTAGTGGGGTGAGTTTACCTTTTTAACCCTATATGATATTAAATTTAGGAATTTGAATATGTGATTAGGATTTAAAATGTAAAAGGTGAGACAAACACATTGTAAATTCAAATTTAAACTCTCCTAGCACTTGGAAAACTTTAGAATGAGTTACAAGTAGATTATAAGCTGAAATGAATCTGTTTAATTGATTGTTCACATTTATTAGTTGTAGGGACACATTTTTAGGTTAGGAAATAATTCTGAAAATTGGTAAAATAAATTTAAATTAGTCCACATCAGAGGAGAAGTTCCAAAATATATTATTTAATATTTTAGATCAGAACCTATTCTGTTTAGATGATATGCCCTACTATTTAATATTAAAATTTACTTTTAGTCATAGAAAATAAATCTGGAAAATATAGGAAAATAGGTGCGCATGACTAGAAAATGATAAATGAAGTCTCCAAATCCAAAGACTTCAGTTTAGGATTGGTAGAAGATCTGAAAACCCATTTGAAGTAGGAAGTTACCTTCCATGCAAACTTGGTAGCTAAAGAGTGTATTAAAGAAGTTGTTTAAATTGGAAATTCATAGATAGTGTGCAAACAGAAAATCTGAATACAAAAGTTAGAAATCATATACATATGTTTAAAAGTGCATGTAGGCCAAAAATCAACATATGTAGAGTAAACACAACACATATAAATGTGAATTATTATCATATGTATGTACATGTGGAGTGAAAGTGTGAACTATGTCTTATGGATTGTTGTTGTCTTTTGCTATGTGTGTTGACATGAGTAGAACCTGCCCCAGAGCAAGTTCTTCTCTTCCAAGATCAGGACTGTCCATTCCCAGAGCAGCAGGAAGAAGGCAAGTGTCCTTGACCACTTTGTTCCTATACTAGGATGTGTAGATAGAATTATTTGCATTGTCAATTGAAATATGGAACCCATGCTAGGAAGTTTCCCTAGAATTGCATTACCTTGTTTTCCTTGTAGCTTGGGTTGGGATTTTGCTTTATTATGTCATTCATTCATATTACTTATCCTTAGCCATGCTTAGAATGGGATAAGTGGAATATGATATCATCAACTTGCTTACCTTATTCTTGAGTGAGATATTATGAGTTATGTAGAGGTAGGGATCAAGGCAAGTTGGATGTTTTGGTTGGTGCTGGGTGCACGAGACTCGGGTTTGTGTTTAGTACTTGCCTGGATCCTAAGGACCGGTTCATGGAGCATGTAACCTGGCTTTACCGTGCCAACCACATGCTGAGTTGGGCAGCTTGGCCAATTAATTAGGTATATCCCCGGCGTAGTATGGGTGTGTTAGATGGTGCGGGGAATAGGTGTCAGTTGGACTACCATATGAACCGCAAGGCTCAAGAGGGTTCCACTGCAGCGGGGTTGGAGCCTCTTGTATGCTGTTAGGGGTGAAACCTCGGTGGGCCCACGCTCGTCGAGTATCCCTTTGTAGAGGCTTCGTATGATCTCCTGGCTACACACCTGGGAAGTGTGAATGTGGTTCGTGGCCACTGGCATAATGGAGGTTCTCTTAGTCCACCCGGCAACGGGGGATGAAATCAGTACATGTGGGTACAGTGGTGCAAACTCTACAAAGTCAAAACTGTCATGACAGCCGTGCTCATTGTCAAGAGCGGCTTGGACTTATTCATGATTAGAGGATGATGGATTTGGAAGTTGTGTATGTTAAGCAGGGAGCTTAACATTGGAAATGATGTTATGGTTATTTGATCATGATGATGGGTTGAGAGACTGGGACCATATCACCTATGTAGTAATGTAGGTGCTTTATAAGCTAAGGTGATAGGTATTAATTGCGTAGTGCTTTAACCATGAGTTCAACCTCTCCTTGTTCTAGCCATGCATGTCATAACCTTCCCCCACATGCTGAGTACCATCGGTACTCAAACTTGCATATTTGTTGGTTTATATTGCTGCTCAGGTCAAGAGAATGATGTGGTGCTTAATGATCAAGACTTCGGACCCAAAGAAGGTTTCTAGGTTCATGGAGTCTCCCGGGCAAAGCTTGTGACGGAACCCACAAGAATAATATTCCGCTGCTAGTTTATTTACATGTTATGAACTTATTATCATCCATCGAGATGTATGCTTTGTAAGACATATTTATATTCGACACCTGGCTTGTAATAAATGATGCTTCACTATTTGTCATCACATGTATGAGAAAATGATCCTGGCATACATGTGATATTCACTCGGTTGTTCTTCGGAGAAACCGGGTGTGACAGAAGTGGTATCAGAGCCAAGGTTGCCCGTAGGAACGTGGACCTAGGTAGAAATGGACGTATTTAAGGACCCTATTTTCTTAAAAACTATTTTTACAAGGTGTGGGTTGAAAAGTGTTATTTAATGGGGTCACTTGCTTCATCTTACCCCAACTTTTATTCAAAATAGGATTTTTATTTAAAATCTTATCTAACTTAAGTTTAAATGCTTTATGTTTTAGATGATTCGCATGATCCGAACCGCTCGCAAGTCCACCAGAGGGAGAGTTCCCGTAGTTGCCCTTGCCCTGAGAGAGGAGAACCGTCCGGTGACGTTTCTCTCCTACGGATTGGTAGTAGGAGGCTTGTTGCGCCGTCTTCGACGTACGCTCTACGCCGCCAGCAATACGGGCAAGCTAATCATACACTACAGCTCCACCCGGACCATCCATGAGAAGCGGGAAGAATGGAGTTCAGAAATGAGGATTTCCATGAAAATCAGCTGCTCAATATCCACCGCTCTCCAGCTTGTCGAGCGACACAGGTTGATGCGGAGAAGGATGTCACCTGGGAGGCTATCACCTGCCAGAGTCACATCTACCGTCGCCACCTGGACAGGACTGAGTACATGTATGTCCTCCAGCGTGAGAGTGGTATAACGGAGTACAAGTACCCGCCAGTGCAGCAGGGAACTTCCCATGAGCACATGGACCTGTGCTTGGAGGATGCTGCTATGCTCAGCACTCGACTGCAGGAGTGCCAGCAGGAGCTTCAGGATGTTCGTGACACCCTGAAGGAGACTGAGGCATTGCTTCGAGCCAGCTTGAGGGCGAGAGAAAGAGGAGATGGGAATGAACTGTGTGTCACCGTGAATGACACGTGGACTCCTGACTCCCCAGATCGCCGGGCGAGCAGGCGTCGCCGCACTTCTCCACTAGCATCTTCCCCACCCAAAGCGGAGTCAGAGGGCAGCCGCAATAATGAGGAAGATCCCGAGGAGCCAGCTCAGTGATACGAGTCGTGTAGAGTCCTTTCCCATAGTTCAGCAGGTTATCGAGTAGGCTAGTCAATACCTTAGTTAATGGTGTGTTAATGTTTGGTGTGTGACGTGAGTTGTGGAAGCCATGGGCATTTGTCCACAACCTCGTGTTTAGGATGTTTTGCTTTGATTTGTGAACCCCTATGAATTAAGAGTGCATTTATTTTTGCGTAAAACATGAAACCCTCAGAAAATGTTAATATAATAACACCCCATGAATTTTTAGTTTAAACGAGCCAATTCGGAAGTTAACACGTAATGCTTTAAATTGACATTTGGTTGATCATGATAGATGGCCGGAAGAGGAAAGGGTCGTGGTGCCAACCCCGCCAACAACAACGATGAGGCCGGCAACCCTCATCTTTCTGGAGGGCAAGACAGGGGTGGTCGCCATGAAGGAGCTGATCCCATCCACCAAATGCTTGAAAATCAAAATCAGCTCATCCAGAGCCTGACTCAAGTGGTGGCCAACTTGCACCAATCTCCACCTCCACAAGCTGCACCACGCCAACCAAGGTTGAGTGAGTTTCTAGGGACTCAACCTCCAAAGTTTGCAAGTGCTGCTGAACCTCTGGAGGCAGATGATTGGCTAAAGACCATTGAGAGCAAGATGAGGATCATACAATGCCAAGGATATGAGAGGGTGCTGTTTGCCTCTCACCAATTGCATGGACCTGCTGCTGATTGGTGGACCTCTTATGTAGCAGCCCATCATGACCCTAAGAACATCACTTGAGAAGAGTTCAAGCGCAGTTTCCGCAACCATTACATACCAAGGGATGAACTCAAAAACAAGAGGAAGGAGTTCTTGGGGCTCCAGCAAGGAAACATGACTGTGAGGGAGTACCTCACTAAATTCACCCAACTATCCCGTTATGCACCACGGGACACCGAGACTGATGAGCAGAAACAGGACTGCTTTGTAGAAGGACTTACAGCAGAAATGCAGTGTGCAATGTCCTCCAATGAGTATGAAAGCTTCCATAAGATGGTGGACAGGGCATTTGTTGTAGAAAGGAAGCTAAAGGCCTTGGAAAATGAAAACAAGAGGAAGGAGGGATGGTAACACCAAGCCTCGGGTAGCAACACACGCCCACGTCTGATGCAGCAACCCGCAGGGCAGACGAGCCGTGCTGCGGTACCCTACTCAGTACCGAGAGGGTACAACCCGAACTTTAGGCCTCCGTCAGCACCAACACAGCCACAACGTCAGTTTGTCCAGCAGCCTCGCCCCACATATCAACCTCGACCAGCAGTACAAGGACCCCCAAACCAACCCCAAGACAACAAAGGCCAGGCACCTAAGGTTGGGGGTGCAATGCTTTATCTGTGGTGAAGTGGGGCACTACGCCCATAAGTGCCCAACGAAGAAGCCCGTGCAGCCGCAACAGTAGAATGTGATGCGAGGGCGGGTGAACCACGTGACCACGGAGGAAGCGCAAGAGGCACCCGACGTGGTAGTTGGTAAGTTCCCTGCCAATTTACACATTGCAACCCTGTTGTTCGATTCTGGTGCTACTCACTCGTTCATTGCCCAAGGGTTTGTTAAGAAGCATGACCTAGCAACAACACAAATGAACCATATGCTAGCCGTAAACTCTCCAGGTGGAGAAATAAGGACAAGACAAGTGTGTCCCAAATTGAACCTAGACATTAATGGGGTGGTATTTACTGCTAACCTCATAGTGATAGATTCACAAGGGATAGATATTATTTTGGGTATGGATTGGTTGACCAAACATAAAGGAATCATCCATTGTTCGACCAGAACGGTGGAACTAACTCACCCTAGTGGCACAAGAGTAAAGTTCATAACAATACACGAGCCTAGGAGGGACATTAAATTAAATCAAGTTGAGGTGAAAGTGGAGGAGATCAGGACCATCAGGGAATATCCAGATGTTTTTCCGGAGGAGTTGCCAGGTATGCCTCCCGATCGTGAAGTGGAATTCGCAATTGAGCTAGTGCCTAGAACAGCCCCGATATACAAGAGACCTTATCGGATGGACTCCAAGCAGCTGGGAGAACTCAAGGATAATTTGAGAGAATTGACGGAGAAGGGGTATATTCGTCCTAGTTCCTCACCATGGGGAGCTCCGGTGATATTTGTGCCCAAGAAGGATGGAACCCAAAGGTTATGTGTGGATTACCGTGCCTTGAATGAGGTAACCATCAAGAACAAGTACCCATTACCCCGCAATGAAGACTTGTTTGATCAGTTGAGGGGAGCTTGTGTGTTCTCGAAAATTGATCTCAGGTCGGGATACCACCAACTCAAGATAAGGCAAACTGATATTCCCAAGACAGCTTTCATATCTCGGTACGGACTGTATGAATACACCGTCATGCCTTTCGGGCTAACTAATGCCCCGGCATACTTCATGTATCTCATGAACAAGGTATTCATGGAATATCTGGACAAATTTGTGGTGGTTTTCATAGATGACATTCTCGTATTCTCCAAAGATGAAGAAGAACATGAGAAATATCTAAGGTTGGTGTTGCAAAAGCTGAGAGAACACCAACTATATGCCAAGTTGAGAAAATGTGAGTTTTGGCTGAAGAGAGTTCCCTTCTTAGGACATATAATCTCGGAGGGAGGAATTGTCACACCCGGTTTTTCCGAAGAACAACCAAGTGAATATCACATGTATGCCAGGATCATTTTCTCATACATGTGATGACAAATAGTGAAGCATCATTTATTACAAGCCAGGTGTCGAATATAAGTAAGTCTTACATAGTAAATGTCTCGATGGACAATAATAAGTTCATCACAAGTAAATAAACTAGCAGCGGAATATTATTCCTTAGGGCTCCATCACAGGCGTTGCCCGGGGGTCTTCATGAACCTAAAAACCTTCCTCGGGTCCAAAATCTTGGTCATTATACACCACCTCATTATCTTGACCTGAGCAGCAATATAAACCAACAAATATGCAAGGTTGAGTACCGATGGTACTCAGCAAGTGTGAGAAAATTTTATCATGCATGGCTAGAATAAGGAGAGGTTGAACTCATGGTTAAAGCACTACGCAATTAATACCTATCACCTTAGCTTATTAAGCACCTACATTACTACACAGGTGAAATGGTCCCAATCTCCCATCCCATCATCATAATTCAATAACCATAATCATCATTTCCAATGTTAAGCTCCCTGCTTAACTTCCAAAACCATCAATCCTCTAATCATGAATAAGTCCAGGCCGCTCTTGACCGTGAGCACGGCTGTCAAGACAGTTTTGACTCTGCAGAGTTTGTACCACTGTACCCACATGTAGTGATTTCATCCCCCGTTGCCGGGTGGACTAAAAGAACCTCCATTATGCCAGTGGCTACGATCCACATTCACACTTCCCAGGTGTGCAGCCAGGAGATCACTACGAAGCCTTTACAAAGGGATTCCCGACGAGCGTGGGCCCACTGAGGTTTCACCACTAACAGCATACAAGAGGCTCCAACCCCGCTGCAGTGGCCCCCTCTTGAGCCTTGCGGTTCATATGGTAGTCCAGCTGACACCTATTCCCCGCACCATCCAACACACCCATACTACGCCGGGGATACACCTAATTAATTGGCCAAGCTGCCCCATCTCAGCATGTGGTTGGCACTGTAAAGCCGGGTTACATGCTCCATGAACCGGTCCTTAGGATCCAGGCAAGTACTAAACCCAAACCCAAGTCTCGTGCACCCAGCACAAAACCAAAACATCCAACTTGCCTTGATCCCTACCTCTACATAACTCTCAATAGCTCATTCAAGAGTATGGTATAATAAACTGATGATCTCATATCCCAAATATCCCATTCTAAGCATGGCTAAGCATATGCATGTAAATAAATGACATGTCAAAATAAATCCCAACCCAAGCTACAAGGAAACAAGGTAATGCAATTCTCGGGAAACTTCCTAGCATGGGTTTCATATTTCATTTGACAATGCAAATAATTCTATCTACACATCCTAGCATAGGATCAAAGTGGTCAAGGACACTTGCCTCCTTCTTGCTGCTCTTGAAATGGGTAGTCCTGATCTTGGAAAGGGATAACTTGCTCTTGAACAGGTTCTACGTCATACCATCACACATAGCAAAAGAAAAACAACAATCATAAGACATAGTTCACACTTCTACTTCATACAAACCACACATTCACATTTATAAAAGTTCTTTACCATTATATGTGTTGTGGTTACTTTATGTGTGTTGAGTTGTGGCTTGCATGCACTTTTAACCAGGTGTACATGATTCCTACTTTTGTGTCCACATATATACTTACATACTATTTATATGGGTTTCCAATAAATTTCTTATATTCAACTACTATACCTTTTTACTACCAAGTGTGTATGAAAAGTAATTTTCTTCCCCATATGTGCCTTCATAATTTCTACCAACCCTAAACTGAACTCTTTGGATTTTAAAAACTCCATTTATCATTTACTAGTTGCTATATTTTCAGATTTATATTCCTATGCATAATTGTGTATTTTATTATGAAATTAGTAATACACATCATATAAACAGTATAGGTTCTCGTCCTAAATAATTTAATAACATATTTTGACCTTGGCCTCTGATGTAAACTATTTCATAATTATTTTCCCTATTTTTCTATAACTATTCTTTACTTAAAAATGTGTCCCTATACTAATAAATGTGAATAATAAATGAAACAGATTCATTTCAGCCCAAAAATATATTTTTATCTCACTCCAAAGTTTTCTAAGTACTGAGAAAGTTTTTAATTAATTTTGACAATTATGTTTGTCCCACTTTTTAATTTTTAAACACTAGTTACATATTCAATTTTCTAAATTAAATACTAAACAGGGCTAAAATAATGAACTCACCCCATTACAGGGTCTATAATATTATTTTCATAATTTCCAGGGGTCTAGCTACACTTATCAGAGGTGTTTTTCCTAATTTTTATTAAGTCCAGGGGCTAAAACTGATTTTTAAATGAATTTACATGATTTTCTGGAGTTCCAGGGGCTAGATCAGAAGTTTCCGGGGCTAGCTCTTATTTCCCCAGAACCCCAGGGGGCAGCACGTAAGAATTCCAGTCTTTATAACGCGGGGCTGACGTGGACCGTCCGATTTTAAACCGACGGCTGAGATTATAACATCGAACCGGTACGCGGGGTTTTAAAGTCTACCGTGCGATTTAAAATAAACGGCGCACAAGCGGCCACGTCGCTCTGATCGAGCGCGGGCGGCGCTGCCGGCGGCGCACGGCGGCGGGAAGCGGCGATCTCGCCGGAAAGTTTCGGATCCTCGAGAATTCTGCCTAGAACTGTGATCTTATGGCATAGATCGGTAGAGGGGAGGTCAGGGATCTCACCTCGGGGGTTTTCTTGAGCTCGGGGGTCCTGGAAAGTGATCGGCGGCGAGGTCCAAGGCAAAACCACGGCGAAGCTCGTCGGCGCTGTGTTTACACCGTAAGTCTCCGAGTTTTCTGCACCTGCAAAGCTCCCCGGAGGCGGTGGATCAAGACCAGCGAGTTAGATCAGAGTTTCCGAGCTTAGATCGGCCAGAATTCACCGGCAAAGTCTCGGTGCTCACCGGAGTAAAAATCGGCGATCGCGTGGGAAAAACCGATCGGGGCTGGGGTTTTTATAGCCGGGGAAGGGCGGTGGATCAGTTGTGATCGAGTTTGATTCTTCTGTGACCGGAATTCGGGCTGAGGGACGCGGTTTCCAATCGGTTAAGATCGCGCGCGCGCGGGAGAGTCCGGGGTCGCGGGGTTGGGGATGACAGGTGGGTCCCACCTGTCTGTGAGGGATAGCGCGGGCGCGCGGCTGCGGGCGGCGCGGGGGAAATTGGGCCGGCTGGCGGGTTTCGGCCCACTGGCCGGTTTTTTCCCGTTTTCTCTTTTTCTTTTTCCATTTCTTTTCTGTTTTGAGTCTAATTTGGATTCCAGTTTGAATTTGAATTTTTTGCAAAACATGCAACACGTCCAAAAAATTTTAAATTCCCCTCTGAACATGGTTTAGGGTTTTGAATCAAAATTTGGGGTGTTACAGGAATCTCCGTAGATCCCGCCAAGATCGAGGATGTACAGAAGTGGAAGACCCCTGAGAACGTTGGGGAAGTTCGAAGCTTCTTGGGATTGGCTGGGTATTATCGACAGTTTATTGAGGGATTCTCCAAGATCTCGAGACCCCTCACCAAACTGTTGGAGAAAGGAATCACATTCACATGGACGTCGTAGTGCGAGACGAGTTTTCAAGAGCTAAAGAAAAGATTGACAACAGCCCCAGTGCTAGTTATGCCAGACATGCAGAAGAACTTTTCGGTGTACTGCGATGCCTCTGGAAATGGGTTGGGATGTGTTCTCATGCAAGAGGGGCATGTTATGGTTTACGCGTCATGGCAGCTCTGGAAACACGAGAATAACTATCCTACACATGACCTAGAGCTAGCTGCAGTGGTAGACACGTTGAAGATTTGGCGGCATTACTTGATGGGGAAGAGAACAGAGATATATACGGACCATAAGAGCTTAAAGTACATTTTCACACAGCCAGATCTCAACCTCAGACAAAGGAGATGGTTAGAGCTGATCAACGACTTTGATGTAGGCATCAACTATCATCCTGGGAAAGCGAACGTCGTGGCAGATGCTTTAAGCCGTAAGGTGCAGGTCAATAGGTTGAGCTTGAAGGACATGCCTACAGAATTGAAGGAAAAGGTTATAAGACTCAACCTATGCCTGGTGAATAGTGGTGAAGCCATCGCCATGGAAGTGGACTCCACATTAGAGCAAGACATACGCGATGGTCAAAAGAATGATGAGAAGATAAAAGAAATCCGACAACTCATCAAGGATAATAGAGCCCCTGGTTTCAGAGAGGACGAACAAGGTACAGTGTGGCACCGGAAAAGAATCTGTGTGCCTGAAGTGAAGGAGATCCGTGAAGTGATTTTGAAGGAGGCTCATGATTCTGACTATTCCATTCATCCTGGGAGTACGAAGATGTACCATGACCTCAAGAGCAGGTATTGGTGGTATGGCATGAAGCGAGATGTCGGGGAACATGTTGCCCTATGTGACACATGTCAGTTAGTGAAAGTAGAACATCAACGACCCGCGGGATTATTGCAACCACTCAAGGTGCCTGAATGGAAATGGGAAGAAATCGGTATGGATTTCATAGTGGGACTACCCAGGACCCAATCAGGATATGATTCGATATGGGTCATTATCGACAGGCTAACCGAGGTAGCTCATTTCATTCCCGTGAAAGAAAGCTACAGTGGATCCAAATTGGCAGAATTATACATGTCAAGGATCGTGTGTTTCCATGGAGTGCCAAAGAAGATAGTGTCAGATCAAGGGACACAGTTCACCTCAAGGTTCTGACAGAAGTAGCATGAAACCATGGGAACTCATCTGAATTTTAGTTCTGCCTATCATCTCCAAACTGACGGGTAGACGGAAAGAACCAATCAGATCCTTGAGGATATGCTGAGAGCGTGTGCACTCAAAAACAATCGGAGTTGGGATAAGAACTTACCGTATGCGGAGTTCTCCTATAACAACAGCTATCAGGCTAGTATGAAGATGTCACCGTTTGAAGCTTTGTATGGGAGGAAGTGCAGAACTCCCCTATTTTGGAACCAAACGGGGGAAAGTAAAGTGTTTGGGCCTAAAGTACTACAAGAAGCTGAGGCGAAAGTGAGAGAAATCCACAACAATTTGAGGATAGCACAGACACGACAAAAGAGCTATGCCGATGTACGGAGAAGAGAGCTCGTTTTCAACGTGGGGGACTATGTCTACCTCAAGGTGTCCCCTATTCGAGGACTTCGTCGGTTCAAGGTGAAAGGGAAGTTATCACCTCGATACATCGGACCCTTTCAAGTTCTGGAGAGGAAAGGTGAAGTGGCATATCAACTAGAATTACCGTCTTGCCTATCGGATGTACACGATGTATTCCATGTGTCACAGCTCAAGAAATGTCTGAGGACGCCTGAAGAGATGTTACCCATGAACGAGGTTGACGTAGCCGAGGATCTGTCGTATGCCGAGCAACCGTTCAAGATTTTGGAGACAATGGAACGCCTCAAAAGAAATAAAAGAATCCGGATGTGCAAGGTGCAGTGGAAGCATCACTCAGAAGAGGAAGCCACATGGGAGCGAGGAGACGAGCTTAAGGCATTGTTTCCGGAATTGTTTTCCTAGAACCACCAATCTCGAGGACGAGATTTCTTTTAAGGGGGGGTAGAGCTGTAACACCCCAAAACCTGTTAAGAGGGGAATTTAAAAATTTTTGGACGTATTGCATGTGATGCAGAAATTCAAATTTAAATTGGAATTCAAATTCAACTCAAAACAGAAAAGAAAACAAAAAGAAAAAGAAAAAAAAACAAAACCCCCGGCCAATGGGCTGAAACCCACCAGCCGGCCCACCCGCCCCCGCGCCAGCCCGCAGCCGCGCGCTCCCCTCTCTCTCTCACTGACACGCGGGACCCGCGTGTCATCCCTGACCTCCCACTCACGCCAACTACCCGGACTTCTCCGCGCGCGGCCGATCGCAACTAACACGGAAAACCGTGCTTTCCCAGCCGAATTCTGGTCCCGGACGACTCCGACTCGATCACAACCGAAACTCCGCCCTCCCCCATCTATATAAACGCCGGCATCGTCCCGTTTTTCCCTCACGATTGGTTGTTTTTCCTCCCGGTGAGAACCGAAGCTCCGATCACCGTTTTCTCTCGATCTCTGCTCGGATTTTCCGATCTAACGCGCCGATCGTGTTCCACCGCCTCCGGGGAATCACACAGGTGCATAAGACTCGGAGGTTTGCACTCTAGGCACAGCTCCGACGAGCACCGCAGCGATTCCACCTCGGACCTCATCGCCGACCGCCTTCCAGGACTTCCGAGCTCAAGAAAAACCCCGAGGTGAGATCCCCGACCTCCCCTCTACCGATCTATGCCATGAAATCCCAGTTTTAGGAAGAATAGACGAAGATCCGAAGTTTTCCGGCGAGATCGCCGCCTCCCGCCGCCGGGCAGCGCCGCCCACGCACGTCCACGGCGACGTGGCCGCTTGTGCGCCGTCTATTTTAAATCGCACGGTAGAATTAAAACCCGCGCGTACCGGTTCGATGATCTAATCTGAGCCGTCTGTTTTAAATCGGACGGTCCACATCAGCCCCGCATTATAAAGGCCGGGATTCTTACACGCTACCCCCTGGGGATCTCGGAAAATACGAGCTAGCCCCGAAAACTTCTGATCTAGCCCCTGGAACTTCAGAAATTCATGTAAATTCAATTAAAAATCTGTTTTAGCCCCTAGACTTAATAAAAATTAGGAAAACACCTCTGTTATGTGTATTTAGACCCCTGGAAATTTATGAAATAATATTATAGACCCTGTAGTGGAGTGAGTTTACCTTTTTAACCCTATATAATATTAAATTTAGGAATTAGAATATGTGATTAGGATTTAAAATTTAAAAGGTGAGACAAACACATTGTAAATTCAAATTTAAACTCTCCTAGCACTTGGAAAACTTTAGAATGAGTTAAAAGTAGATCATAAGCTGAAATGAATCTGTTTAATTGATTGTTCACATTTATTAGTTGTAGGGACACATTTTTAGGTTAGGAAATAATTCTGAAAATTGGTAAAATAAATTTAAATTAGTCCACATCAGAGGAGAAGTTCCAAAATATATTATTTAATATTTTAGATCAGAACCTATTCTGTTTAGATGATATGCCCTACTATTTAATATTAAAATTTACTTTTAGTCATAGAAAATAAATCTGGAAAATATAGGAAAATAGGTGTGCATGACTAGAAAATGATAAATGAAGTCTCCAAATCCAAAGACTTCAGTTTAGGATTGGTAGAAGATCTGAAAACCCATTTGAAGTAGGAAGTTACCTTCCATGCAAACTTGGTAGCTAAAGAGTGTATTAAAGAAGTTGTTTAAATTGGAAATTCATAGATAGTGTGCAAACAGAAAATCTGAATACAAAAGTTAGAAATCATATACATATGTTTAAAAGTGCATGTAGACCAAAAATAAACACATGTAGAGTAAACACAACACATAGAAATGTGAATGATTATCATATGTATGTATGTGTGGAGTGAAAGTGTGAACTATGTCTTATGGATTGTTGTTGTCTTTTGCTATGTGTGTTGACATGAGTAGAACCTGCCCCAGAGCAAGTTCTTCTCTTCCAAGATCAGGACTATCCACTCCCAGAGCAGCAGGAAGAAGGCAAGTGTCCTTGACCACTTTGTTCCTATACTAGGATGTGTAGATAGAATTATTTGCATTGTCAATTGAAATATGAAACCCATGCTAGGAAGTTTCCCTAGAATTGCATTACCTTGTTTTCCTTTAGCTTGGGTTGGGATTTTGCTTTATTATCTCATTCATTCATATTACTTATGCTTAGCCATGCTTAGGATGGGATAAGTGGGATATGATATCATCAACTTGCTTACCTTATTCTTGAGTGAGAAATTATGAGTTATGTAGAGGTAGGGATCAAGGCAAGTTGGATGTTTTGGTTGGTGCTGGGTGCACGAGACTCGGGTTTGTGTTTAGTACTTGCCTGGATACTAAGGACCGGTTCATGGAGCATGTAACCTGGCTTTACCGTGCCAACCACATGCTGAGATGGGGCAGCTTGGCCAATTAATTAGGTGTATCCCCGGCGTAGTATGGGTGTGTTGGATGGTGCGGGGAATAGGTGTCAGCTGGACTACCATATGAACCACAAGGCTCAAGAGGGGGCCACTGCAGCGGGGTTGGAGCCTCTTGTATTCTGTTAGGGGTGAAACCTCAGTGGGCCCATGCTCGTCGGGAATCCCTTTGTAAAGGCTTCGTAGTGATCTCCTGGCTACACACCTGGGAAATGTGAATGTTGTTCGTGGCCACTGGCATAATGGAGGTTCTCTTAGTCCACCCGGCAACGGGGGATGAAATCACTACATGTGGGTACAGTGGTGCAAACTCTGCAGAGTCAAAACTGTCATGACAGCCGTGCTCACGGTCAAGAGCGGCTTGGACTTATTCATGATTAGAGGATGATGGATTTGGATGTTGTGGATGTTAAGTGGGGAGCTTAACATTGGAAATGATGTTATGGTTATTTGATCATGATGATGGGTTGGGAGATTGGCACCATTTCACCTATGTAGTAATGTGGGTGCTTTATAAGCTAAGGTGATAGGTATTAATTGCGTAGTGCTTTAACCATGAGTTCAACCTCTCCTTGTTCTAGCCATGCATGTCATAACCTTCCCCCACTTGCTGAGTACCATCGGTACTCAAACTTCCATATTTGTTGGTTTATATTGCTGCTCAGGTCAAGAGAATGATGTGGTGTTTAATGATCAAGACTTCGGACCCGAAGAAGGTGTCTAGGTTCATGGAGTCTCCCGGGCAACGCCTGTGACGGAACCCACAAGAATAATATTCCGCTGCTAGTTTATTTACATGTTATGAACTTATTATCGTCCATCGAGACGTATGCTTTGTAAGATATTTATATTCTACACCTGGCTTGTAATAAATGATGCTTCACTATTTGTCATCACATGTATGAGAAAATGATCCTGGCATACATGTGATATTCACTCGGTTGTTCTTCGGAGAAACCGGGTGTGACACGGGGCCCGCGTGTCATCCCTCTCCTCGCGCGCGCCCCAACCAACCCCGGCCCTCTCTCGCACCCGAATCAAAACCAACCTCCAAAAACCCGCGCCCCCAGTCCAATCTTCGGCCCCGGACGCTGCTACTTATCCAAACCGATCCTCCGCCGCCTCTCCTCGTCCATTCCACGCAAGGAAACTCGCCGAATTCCCCAGCGCCGCTCCATTTTTCTCTTCGGTGAGAACCGAAGTTTCTACCGCCGATTTCCTTCGGTCCTCACTCGAATTTCCTGATCTAACACGCTGATCATGTTCCACCGCCTCCGGGGAGTCTCGCAGGTGAAGGAAACTCGGTGTTTTGCTTTCTGGACACAGCTCCGGCGAGCACCGCCGCGTTTTCACCTCGGACCTCGTCGCCGACCGCGTTCTAGGGCCCCTGAGCTCAAGAAAAACCCCGAGGTGAGATCCCCTACATCCCCTCTTCCGTTCTATACCAAGAAATCCAAGTTTTAGGAAGTATATACAAAAACCCGAAGATCTCCGGCGAGATCGCCGCCGTGCACCGCCGGGCAGCGCCGCCCGCGCACGGCCAGGGCGACGTGGCCCCCTGAGGCCCGTCCATTTTAAATCGTGCAGTTCCTATTAGATCTAACCCATACCGCTTCGCGTTATAATCTCAGCCGTCTATTTTAAATCGGACGGTCCACATCGGCCCCGCATTATAAAGGCCGGGATTCTTACGTGCTACCCCCTGGGGATCTCAGAAAACACGAGCTAGCCCCGGAAACTTCTGATCTAGCCCCTGGACCTTCAGAAATTCATGTAAATTCATTTAAAAATCTGTTTTAGCCCCTGGACTTAATAAAAATTAGGAAAACCCCTATGTTATGTGTAATTAGGCCCCTGAAAATTTAGGAAATAGTAAAGTTAACCCTGCAGTAGGGTGGATTTGCCTTTTGACCCTATAGGATATTAAATTTAGAAATTTGAACATGTGACTAGGATTTAAATTTAAATGGAGATGCAAACACATGTGCAAATATAAATTTAAACTCTCCTAGCACTTGGAAAACTTTAGAATGAGTTAAAAATAGATTTTAGGCTGAAATGAAATCTGCCTAAGTGTTGCTCATGTTTATTATCTCTAGAGACACATTTTAGGCTAGGAAATAATTCTGAAAACAAGTAAAATAAATTAAAATTGTTTCACATCAGAGAGGAAGTTCAAAAATATATTATTGAACATTTTAGATCAGAACCTATTCTGTTTAGATGATATGTCTTACTATTTTAATATTAAAATTTACTTTTATGCATAGAAAATAAATCTGAAAATATAGGAAAATAAGTATGCAAAATTTGAAAATGTTAAATGAGGTCTTTATTTTCAAAAACTTCAAAATAAGATTTTGAAGAAGATCTGAAAACCTATTTGAAGTAGGAAACTTTCTTTCATGCAAATTTTGTGGCTAAGGAGTGTATTAATTAAATATAGAGAATTTGTTCAAATGGGAAACTAATATATAGTGAGCAACTAGAAATCTGAATACAAAAGTTAGAAATAATATATGTTTAAAAGTGTATGTAGGCCTAAAATCAACATATCTAGGGTAACCACAACACTTAAACACGTGAATGACTTTAATATGTATGTATGTGTGGTTTGCATGAGTGAAAGTGTGGACTATGGCTTATGGATTGTTGTTTTCTTTTGCTATGTGTATTTGCATGAGTAGAACCAGCCCCAGAGCAAGTTCTCCCCTTCCAAGACCAAGACTTTCCATTCCCAGAGCAGCAGGAAGAAGGCAAGTGTCCTTGACAACTTTAATTCTATACTAGGATGTGTAGTTAGAATTTAATTGCATTGTCAATTTGAAATATGATACCCAAGATAGGAAGTTTCCCTAGATTTTCATTATCTTATTTCATTGTAGCCTGGGTTGGGATTTATTTTATTATATCATTTATTTATATGCTTATGCTTAGCCATGCTTAGAATGGGATAAGTGGGATATGAGATCATCAACTTATTTACCTTACTCTTGAATTAGACATTATGAGTTATGTAGAGGTAGGTATCGAGGCAAGTTGGATGATTTGGTTGGTGCTGGGTGCACGAGACTTGGGTTTGTGTTTAGTACTTTCCTGGATCCTAAGGACCGGTTCATGGAGCATGTAACCTGGCTTTACCGTGCCAACCACATGCTGAGATGGGGCAGCTTGGCCAATTAATTAGGTGTATCCCCAGCGTAGTATGGGTGTTTTAGATGGTGCGGGGAATAGGTGTCAGCTGAACTACCATATGAACCGCAAGGCTCAAGAGGGGGCCACTGCAGCGGGGTTGGAGCCTCTTGTATGCTGTTAGGGGTGAAACCTCAGTGGGCCCATGCTCGTCGGGAATCCCTTTGTAAAGGCCTCGTAGTGATCTCCTGGCTACACACCTGGGAAGTGTGAACGTGGTTCACGGCCACTGGCATAATGGAGGTTCTTTTAGTCCACCCGGCAACGGGGGATGAAATCACTACATGTGGGTACAGTGGTGCAAACTCTGCAGAGTCAAAACTGTCATGACAGCCGTGCTCACGGTCAAGAGCAGCTTGGACTTATTCATGATTAGAGGATGATGAATTGGGAAGTTGTGGATGTTAAGCGGGAAGCTTAACATTGGAGATGAGACTATGTTTACTTGATAATGATGATGGGTTGAGGGATTGGGATCCATTTCACCTGTGTAGTAATGTAGGTACTTAATAAGCTAAGGTGATAGGTAATAATTGCGTAGTGCTTTAACCATGAGTTCAACCTCTCCTTGCTCTAGCCATGCATGACATAACTTTCCCACACTTGCTGAGTACCCACGGTACTCAAACTTGCTTTTCTGTTGGTTTATATTGCTGCTCAGGTCAAGAGAATGATGTGGTGTTTAATGACCAAGACATTGGTCCCGAGGAAGGATTCTAGGTTCACGGAGTCTCCCGGGCAACGCCTGCGACGGAGCCCACAAGATTATTTTCCGCTGCTGCTTTGTTTACATGTTATGAACATTTTATCGTCCATCGAGACGTATGCTATGTAAGACTTATTTATATTCGAACACCTGGCTTGTATAAATGATGCTTCACTATTTGTCATCACATGTATGAGAGAATGATCCTGGCATACATGTGGTATTCACTGGTTGTTTTTCGGAGAAACCGGGTGTGACAGGGGATTGATCACACATTGAACGATTCATAAGTGTTTTGGCACGATTCTTCTCAGGGGGGGAATTTTTGTTTTTCTTCTCATTTTATTTCTGATTTACAAAGGGGGAGAAACATGTATAGGGGAGAAATTTTTGTTTCAAAATTTCTTTCTCATTTGATCGTTTTCAAAACTTTTCATGTGAATAAGGCAATGTTTGGATTTTAAGTGGTGTTGCAAAATCATTCATCAAGCGGGAGATTGTGAGACCTCTGTGTGCTGAATACATTGGCTATCACGATAAAAGTTTTGAATTCTGCCAAAACACTCATTTTGTCAAGGTCTGCCTCTAGGTCCGAGCTCAGACAAGATCCGACGTAAGGTATGACTTGCTATGGCTAGGTCTGACATGTGTTTGGTTAGCTATGGTGGTAGGTCCGACTAGCTTTGGTAAGTTTCGGTGCTAGATTCTGCTAGATTTGGTAAGCTCCGGCTCAAGGTCCGGTTAGCTATGGCAAGGTCAGTAGCTAAATCACAATGGTTCTGTTTTTATCATGCAAATGTTTCGAACTTGCTTTGGATCTATGGAAAGTTTTCTTAGTATTCTTTTACTAGGTTTTTGAAGTGTTATGGCTGTTTACGGTGGTTAACATTTTGCTACGGTTTGCAACATGCTTATGTGAGGTGTTCACGTAAGGTGTTGTGGTTTTCGGAACTAACATGAATCAAGTCGTGGACTTGTGCTCGAAAGTATTGGTTGTTTATTCATCTGCAGGTGTTTCTTGAGTTCAAGATATGGCTGGAGACAGGATCCATTGAACTAGTCTTAGGGAGAAGATGAGGGTCAATAACCAAGTTTGGGAGGAATTGTGGTTGAGTTGATCGGGAGGTCGCGCAACATGTTTGGATCAAGAACAATGCATATGAAGGTATCGTGGACGTCGTTGGAAGGTGGTTGCACATGTGCAAGGAGTGCATGGACGTGGCAACATGGTTCCAAGGCGTGATGAAGAGATGTGGACGTAAAGAATTGGTAGGAAAGGTCCAACTGGCTGCATTCTAGACTCAGGCTGCGGCTGAGTCGGTTATGGCTCAAATATGGAAAGATTTGAGTTGGTTATGATTGGATTTCATGTGGGACACGAAGTTGAGTTGTTTTAGGAATGTGGAATACGTTACTAAGGTGTTTGGAAGTCTTAAGATTGCTTCTATCTGCGTATAGAAGCAATTATAGAAAGTTTTGATTCAGAAACTGAGTAGGATTAGAGTTCTAGTTTGAATTGGGTTGGCCTCCGGGCTTGTTATATAAGCAAGGGAGGCCAGAGCTTGTGGTAAGACGACCTTGGGATGTTCCTCTTATGTTTTGATCAATAAAATTCGTAATTTAGAGGAGCTTTTGTGCCTTGTTCGTCCGACTTGTTTTTGTCAAGTCTTTCTCGTCGAGTTTCTGGACAGCACGACAGTGCTTCAGGGTTTTGATCATAACTCGAGTTTTACTGATCCGATTGACGTGATTCTTTTTGGGTTGTCTTCACAACTTGATTATATATCATCTTCAAAAATTTCACGGTCATCAGATTTGTAGTTTCTGATATACACGAGTTTATTTGCAGTGTTGCAGATCTGGCTTTTACTCAAGTAGAACAGATTGACCCTCGTTTGATCTTTCGATCAAAACTTGAGTTTTTCTTGACGGATTTCCATGATTCTTGTTGTCGTGTCTTCGTAAATTGATTATATAAAATATGTACCTCTTTTGTCATGGTTGAACACATTTAGATCAGTCACATACACGGTCTTTTTAACAGATCAATTTTCTACCGAGTGGGTTTTTATTGCTTCCGCTAAAAAGTTTAAATCTACCATTCACCACCCTCTGGTAGCTTTTCACATGCTCTTCGATCCTAGAATTGGTATAAGATCCATGGTGCTCTAATCTTTGTTATTTGCATGTGTTTTGACTAATCTTCATGGAGAAATACTCCTTAAAACCTTGTGTGTTCAATGGCATTGATTTTCAGGTTTGGAAGGCACGAATGGAGTCTTTCATCCAGGCGCAAGGCTTCACAATATGGGAAAAGGTGTACAAGTGTAACACCCTCAATTTCATATTCATGCATTGCATATAGAACAACATTATAAAACAAATAGAAATGGGAAGAATCATAAAGATGGGAGAAAGATAGCTGAAAACTGCCAATTCCAATTCGCCAAGGAGCGCTGTCGACACTTCCCACGGCCGCTGGACACGTGGCATCTTCGGAGCTCATCCCTGCGGAGAGGGTGAGGTCCGGCACTTCTGGCCACGTGGCAGGCTCGGAGCTCGCCTCAGGAGAAGGGGCGAGGTCCGACTCCGCGGGACACGTGTTGCCTTCGGAGGAAGAAGCGAGGCTCAGCCCCACGGGACAAGTGTCGCTCTCAGAGCTCGCTTCTGAGAGGTCCGACCCCACTGGACACATGTCACCCTCGGAGCTCGCCTCCGAGAGGTCCGGCCCGCTGGACACGTGTCGCCTTCAGAGCTCTCCTCCGAGAGGTCCGACACTGCGGGACACGTGTCACTCTCGGAGCTCGTCTCCAAGAGGTCCGGCCCCGATGGACATGTGTCATCCTTGGAGCTCCCTCCGAGGAGAAGGGAGGTCCGACACTGTTGGACACATGTCGCTCTCGGAGCTCGCCTCCGAGAGGTCCGCCCCGCTGGACACGTGTCGACCTCAGAGCTCGTCTCTGAGGAGAAAGGAGGACCGGCGCTACTGGACACGTGGCATTCTCGGAGCCCACCTCCGAGGAGACGGGAGGTCCGGTACTCACACATGGCGCACGCGGGGCTTGCCTTTGAGGGAGAGGGAGGTCCCACCCGCCAGACACGCGGCGCAACCGGAGCTCGCCCCTGAGGAAAAGGGAGGCCCGGCCCCCGCTTTACACGTGGCATCTCCGGAGCTCACCACTGCGGAGGTGACGAGATCCTTAAGTGGTTTTTCTCCTGTGCGTGCTGGAGTACCCGGAACTGAGGAAACCGACACGATTTCCACGTTGCTTCCGCACCAAATAAAATGGAGATAAGTTGTTAAGATCCAAAACAAATTGAATAAGACTCTTGTTTGAAATCTAGTCAGAGAAGGACTCTTCTTTCACCCCTTATAAATAGAATCCAAAACCCCTGGCCGCAATCACGTACCTATTTTTCACCTCCCAAGTCGACGACTTGGAGGCCCTAGCTCCCAACTCGCCGAGTTAACCCCTTTGCCGGAGTTCAGCCACCGGTGAGACCACATACGAGCCCCGTCATGCTCGCCGTCGCCGGAAGAGAGCCGATGATCTGACCTGTTGCCATTGCTAGGAGGAAGGCCGAGGTAGGTCTTCGTTCCCACCTTACGACATCATCGCGGTTTTCTTCGCATCTGTTTTTCTTCGAACAAAAGCTTTTTCGTGTGGACAGATCACGTGTTGATCAGTTTTTGACGGTGGAATTGATCTATATCTTGAGTCAAGATCATCACCATGTCCACACTTGCTGAGTACGACATGTACTCACCCTTGCATTATTATACAAACATCAGCAACAGGAGAAGAGTACTTCAAAGATCATGTGAAGTACTAGGCGTGCGAACTGCCGTCAACTTGCCCGTGGAGCTGGAGATGGAGCCGCTGCTGTTTAGTTGCTTCCTCTATCGATTATAGACTTCCGCTGCTAGAATAAGTTAGAGACTTCCGCTGCAAGAATAAGCTAGAGATTCATGTAATAAAGTACTTAAACACTATTTATTCGTGGTTATATTCTGAATTCAGTTTGTGGATTACATATATATGTGTGATGAACATCCTGGGCACACATATGCATTAGCTGGGTTCTGTGTTTTACGGGACCGGGCGTCACAGATTGGTATCAGAGCCACGATGACTGTAGGACGCAAGCCTAGGTAGAAGTCACAGATTTGCATCAGAGCCACATTGATCGTAGGACGCAAGCCTAGGTAGAATGCACAAATTGGCATCAGAACCGCATTGACCGTAGGACGCAAACTTAGGTAGAATGGACACCCTTAAACACATAGGAACACCCCTCTAAACTGTTATTTTTGAAAATTGCTTGCTGCTGCACTTCCTTGTCAATTCAGCCACCGCAAAATGCTATTTTCAAGCCCCTCCTTGACTCTTCTTTTGGACAACAACAACTTTGCTTTCTTGCTCCATAACTTCTAAAGTTTTGGAGTTATTTCTTCCTTCCCAAAGTTTTCTCATGTCCCATTTATAAATTGCGCCGGTGTTTCCTATCAACGCCATCTAACCATACATGGACTGCCAACTCACCGTGGCATGCGCCCATGCATGGACCACCCCCGTCACATGGCGGGAACAGCACCAGTTCACATGATTAAGTTTAGGACTCCCATTGGATAACCTTGAATAGGAGTGGTGTAAATTTTTTGTGATGATTGCTTGTGTTTGTGTGCTTGAGTGTGAGTTGTGGCACGCTTCGGCGAAGGTCCATATCCACACATAGTAGAGAGATGTGAGATGCTTCAGCATGTGTTCACATCCTCATATAAAAGTAAATATATTTAGTCCATCCACCTTGATGCATATAGTTGGGGGGATCCATCTAAACTTCTAACTTCTACTCCACCCAACTCTCTCTCACAGATGGTGAGGGAAAACGCCAGCCGTCAAAGGAGGAACGTTCGTGGCAACCAGGAACCACAAGAGGATGGCCACGTTGAAGTTCCTGAGAATGTTAACCCCGGGGATGGTGAAAACAACCTTGAACGGTTGATGGCTATGCAGAACCAGCTCATGCAAACTATGATCCTGTGACACCCTCATTTTCGGGTTCTGCATGTATTCATGTTTCATGTGGAAAAACATTTTTAAAATAAATAGAAACAGAAAAGAAATAAAAAAGATAGCCAAAAAGAGCCAAATTCCAGTTCACCGAGAGCGCCAAAGACAATACCCACGGCCCGCTGTTCATGTGGCGCATTCGGAGCTCATCTCGGCAAAGGGGGTGAGGTCCGCCGCTAAACTGGCTACGTGGCAGGCTCGGGGCTCATCCCCGCAAAGGAGGAGAAACATGTATAGGGGAGAAATTTTTGTTTCGAAATTTCTTTCTCATTTGATTGTTTTCAAAACTTTTCATGTGAATAAGGCAATGTACGGATTTTAAGTGGTGTTGCCGAATCATTTATCAAGGGGGGATTGTGAGACCTATGTGTGCTGAATAGATTGGCTATGACGATAAAAGTTTTGAATTCTGCCAAAACACTCTTTTTGTCAAGGTCCGCCTCTTGGTCCGAGCTCAAACAAGATCCGACGTAAGGTCCGACTTGCTATGGCTAGGTCTGACATGTGTTTGGTTACCTCCGGTGGTAGGTCCGACTAGCTTTGGTAAGTTTCGGTGCTAGATTCTGCTAGCTTTGGTAAGCTCTGGCTCAAGGTCCGGTTAGCAAGGTCAGTAGCTAAATCACAATGGTTCTATTTTTATCATGCAAATGTTTCAAACTTGCTTTAGATCTATGGAAAGTTTTCTTAGTATTCTTTTACTATGTTTTTGAAGTGTTATGGCTGTTTACGGTGGTTAACATTTTGCTATGGTTTGCAACATGCTTATGTGAGGTGTTCACGTAAGGTGTTGTGGTTTTCGGAACTAACGTGAATCAAGTCGCGGACTTGTGCTCGAAAGTATTGGTTGTTTATTCATCTGCAGGTGTTGCTTGAGTTCAAGATATGGTTGGTGATGGGATCCATTGAACTAGTCTTAGGGAGAATATGAGGGTCAACAACCAAGTTTGGGAGGAATTGTGGTTGAGTTGATCGGGAGGTCACGCAGCATGTTTGGATCAAGAACAATGCATATGAAGGCATCGTGGACGTCGTTGGAAGGTGTTTGCACATGTGCAAGGAGTGCATGGATGTGGCAACATGGTTCCAAGGCGTGATGAAGAGATGTGGACGTAAAGAATTTGTAGGAAAGGTCCAACTGGCTGGATTATAGACTCAGGCTGCGGCTGAGTCGGTTATGGCTCAAATATGGAAAGATTTGAGTTGGTTATGATAGGATTTCGTGTGGGGCACGAAGTTGAGTTGTTTTAGGAATGTGGGATACGTTCCTAAAGTGTTTGGAAGTCTTAAGATTGCTTCTATCTGCGTATAGAAGAGTCTTGAGCAGTTATAGAAAGTTTCGATTCAGAAACTGAGTAGAATTAGAGTCCTAGTTTGAATTGGGTTGGCCTGCGGGCTTGTTATATAAGCAAGGGAGGCCAGAGCTCGTGGTAAGACGACCTTGGGATGTTCCTCTTATGTTTTGATCAATAAAATTCGTAATTTAGAGGAGCTTTTGTGCCTTGTTCGTCCAACTTGTTTTTGTCAAGTCTTTCTCGTCGAGTTTCTGTACAGCACGACAGTGCTTCGGGGTTTTGATCATAACTCGAGTTTTACTGATCCGATTGACGTGATTATTTTTGGGTTGTCTTCACAATTTGATTATATATCATATTAAAAAATTTCAAGTTAATTGGATTTGTAGTTTCTGATATACAGGAGTTTCTTTGCAGTGTTGCAGATCTGGTTTTTACTCAAGTAGAACAGATTGACCCTCGTTTGATCTTTCGATCATAACTTGAGTTTTTCTTGACGGATTTCCGTGATTCTTGTTGTCGTGTCTTCGTAACTTGATTATATAAAATATGTACCACTTTTGTCATGGTTTAAGACATTTAGATCAGTCGCATATACGGTCTCTTTAACAAATCAATTTTCTACCGAGGGGGTTTTTATTGCTTCTGCTAAAAAGTTTAAATCTACCATTCACCACCGTCTGATAGATTTTCACATGCTCTTCGATCCTACAATTGATATAAGATCCACGGTGCTCTAATATTTGTTATTTGCATGTGCTTTGACTAATCTTCATGGAGAAATACTCCGCAGAACCTTGTGTGTTCAATGGCATTGATTTTCAGGTTTGGAAGGCACGAATGGAGGCTTTCATCCAGGCGCTAGGCTTCACAATATGGGAAAAGGTGTACAAGTGTAACACCCTCAATTTCATATTCATGCATTGCATATAGAAAAACATTATAAAATAAATAGAAATGGGAAGAATCATAAAGATGGGAGAAAGATAGCTGAAAAGAGCCAATTCCAATTCGCCGAGGAGCGCTGTCGACACTTCCCGCGGACGCTGGCCACGTGGCGTCTTCGGAGCTCATCCCTACGGAGGGGGCGAGGTCCGGCACTGCTGGCCACGTGGCAGACTCGGAGCTCATCTCAGGAGAAGGGGCGAGGTCCGACTCCGCGGGACACGTGTTGCCTGCGGAGCTAGTTTCGGCGGAAGAAGCGAGGCTCAGCCCCACGGGACAAGTGTCTCTCTCGGAGCTCGCCTCCGAGAGGTCCAACCCTGCTGGACACATGTCACCCTCGGAGCTCACCTCCGAGAGGTCCGGACCACTGGACACGTGTCGCCTTCGGAGCTCTCCTCCGAGAGGTCTGACACCACGGGACACGTGTCACCCTCGGAGCTTGTCTCCGAGAGGTCCGGCCCCGATGGACACGTGTCGTCCTCGGAGCTCCCTCCGAGGAGAAGGGAGATCCGACGCTGTTGGACACATGTCGTTCTCGGAGCTCGCCTCTGTAACACCCCAAAATTTTGATTCAAAACCCTAAATCATGTTAATAGGGGAATTTAAAAATTTTTGGACGTGTTGCATGTTTTGCAAAAATTCAAATTCAAACTGGAATTCAAATTAAACTCAAATCAGAAAAGAAATAGAAAAAGAAAAAGAGAAACAGAAAAAAAACCGGCCCGTGGGCCGAAACCCACCAGCCGGCCCACCCAGCCCCGCGCCAGCCGCGGCCGCACGCGCTGCTTCCTCACACTGACAGGCGGGGCCCATCCGATCGTCGTCTACCTCGCGCTAGCGCCGGACTCCCTCGCACCCGAATCAAAACCGATCGGGATTTCGGCGTATCCCCACTGAATTCTGTTCATAGGCGACGCGGACATGATCTAAACCACCCCGCCGCCCTCCCCCGTCTATAAAAACCCCGGCCTCGTTCTGTTTTTCCCACGCGATCGGCTGTTTTTACTCCGGTGAGAACCGAGACTTCTCCGGTGAATTCTGGCCGATGTAAGCTCGGAAATTCCGATCTAACTCGCTGTGCTTGATCCACCGCCTCCGGGGAACCTTGCAGGTGCAGAAAACTCGGTGATTTGCGGTGTAAACACAGCGCCGACAAGCTTCGCCGTGGTTTCACCTCGGACCTCGTCGCCGATCACTTTCCAGGACCTCCGAGCTCAAGAAAACCCCCGAGGTGAGATCCCCGACCTCCCCTCCACCAATCTATGCCATAAAATCACAGTTCTAGGAAGAATTCCCGAAGATCCGAAAGTTTCCGGCGAGATCGCCGCTTCCCGCCGCCGTGCGCCGGCGGCAGCGCCGCCCGCGCTCGATCAGAGCGACGTGGCTGCTTGTGCGCCGTTTATTTTAAATCACACGGTAGGGTTTAAACCCCCGCGTACCGGTTCGATGTTATAATCTCGGCCGTCGGTTTAAAATCGGACGGTCCACATCAGCCCCGCGTTATAAAGACTGGAAATCTTACGTGCTACCCCCTGGGGTTCTCGGGAAATAAGAGGTAGCCCCGGAAACTTCTGATCTAACCCCTGGAACTCCAGAAAATCATGTATATTCATTTAAAAATCAGTTTTAACCCTTGGACTTAATAAAAATTAGGAAAAACACCTCTGATAAGTGTAGCTAGACCCCTGGGAATTCTGAAAATAATATTATAGACCCTGTAGTGGGGTAAGTTTAACTTTTTAGCCCTGTTTAGTATTTAATTTAGGAAATTGAATATGTGGCTAGTGTTTAAAAATTAAAAAGTGGGACAAACATATTGTCATAATTAAATTAAAAACTTCCTCAGTATTTAGAAAACTTTGGAGTAAGATAAAAACATATTTTGGGCTGAAGTGAATCTGTTCAATTTATTATTCACATTTAGGGACACATTTTTAAGTAAAGAATAGTTCTAGAAAATAGGGAAAATAATTGTAAAATAGTTTACATCAGAGGAAAAGGTCAAAAATATATTAGCAAATATTTTAGATCAGAACCTATTCTGTTTAGATGATGTGTCTTGTTATTTTTATAATAACGTTCACATTTAGGCATAGGAAATAAATCTGAAAATATAGCAAATGGTAAATGATAAATGGAGTTCTAAAATCCAAAGAATTCAGTCTAGGGTTGGTAGAAATTATGAAGACACATATGGAGAAGGAAAAATACCTTTCATGCATACTTGGTAGCAAAAAGGTGTAGTAATTGAATATAAGGAATTTATTTAAATTGGAAACTCATATATATAGTATGTAAGTATAAATGTGAACACAAAAGTAGGAATCATATACATATGATTAAAAGTGCATGCAAGCCACAAATCAACACACATAGAGTAACCACAACACATATAATGGTGAATGACTTTCATAAATGTGAATGTGTGGTTTGTATGAAGTGGAAGTGTGAACTATGTCTTATGGATTGTTGTTTTTCTTTTGCTATGTGTGATGGTATGATGTAGAACCTGCTCAAGAGCAAGTTATTCCTTTCCAAGATCAGGACTACCCATTTTAAGAGCAGCAGGAAGGAGGCAAGTGTCCTTGACCACTTTGATCCTATGCTAGGATGTGTAGATAGAATTATTTGCATTGTCAAGTTAAATATGAAACCCATGCTAGGAAGTTTCCCTAGAATTGCATTACCTTGTTTCCTTGTAGCTTGGGTTGGGATTTATTCTATCATGTCATTTATTATTATGCATATGCTTAGCCATGCTTAGAATGGGATATTTGGGACATGAGATCATCAGTTTATTTTACCATACTCTTGAATGAGATATTGTGAGTTATGTAGAGGTAGGGATCAAGGCAAGTTGGATGTTTTGGTTGTGTGCTGAGTGCACGAGACTCGGGTTTGTGTTTAGTACTTGCCTGGATCCTAAGGACCGGTTCATGGAGCATGTAACCTGGCTTTACAGTGCCAACCACATGCTGAGATGGGGCAGCTTGGCCAATTAATTAGGTGTATCCCCGGCGTAGTATGGGTGTGTTGGATGGTGCGGGGAGTAGGTGTCAGCTGGACTACCATATGAACCGCAAGGCTCAAGAGGGGGCCACTGCAGCGGGGTTGGAGCCTCTTGTATGCTGTTAGGGGTGAAACCTCAGTGGGCCCACGCTCGTCTGGAATCCCTTTGTAAAGGCTTCGTAGTGATCTCCTGGCTACACACCTGGGAAGTGTGAATGTGGTTCATAGCCACTGGCATAATGGAGGTTCTTTTAGTCCACCCGGCAACGGGGGATGAAATCACTACATGTGGGTACAGTGGTACAAACTCTGCAGAGTCAAAAACTGTCATGACAGCCGTGCTCATGGTCAAGAGCAGCTTGGACTTATTCATGATTAGAGGAGTGATGGTTCTGGAAGTTGTGGATGTTAAGCGGGGAGCTTAACATTGAAAATGATGTTATGGTTATTTGGTTATGATGATGGGATGGGAGATTGGGACCATTTCACTTATGTAGTAATGTAGGTGCTTAATAAGATAAGGTGATAGGTATTAATTGCGTAGTGCTTTAACCATGAGTTCAACCTCTACTTGATCTAGCCATGCATGATATAATTTTCCCACTCTTGCTGAGTACCATTGGTACTCAACCTTGCATATTTTGTTGGTTTATATTGCTGCTCAGGTCAAGATAATGAGGTGGTGTATAATGACCAAGACTTTGGACCCGAAGAAGGTTTCTAGGTTCATGGAGACCCCCGGGCAACGCCTGTGACGGAGCCCTAAAGAATAATATTCCGCTGCTAGTTTATTTGCTTGTGATGAACTTATTATTGTCTATCGAGACATTTGCTATGTAAGACTTATTTATATTCTACACCTGGCTTGTAATAAATGATGCTTCACTATTTGTCATCACGTGTATGAGAAAATGATCCTGGCATACATGTGATATTCACTTGGTTGTTCTTCGGAAAAACAGGGTGTGACAGAAGTGGTATCAGAGCCAAGGTTGCCCGTAGGAACGTGGACCTAGGTAGAAATGGACGTATTTAAGGGCCCTATTTTCTTAAAAACTATTTTACATGGTGTGTGTTGAAAAGTGTTATTTAATGGAGTCACTTTCTTCATCTTACCCCAACTTTCATTCAAAATAGGATTTTTGTTTGAGAGTTTATCTATCCTAATTTTAAAATTCTTTTTGTTTTAGATGGTTTGTATGATTCGCACCGCTCGCAAGTCCACAGGAGGGAGAGTTCCCGTAGTTGCCCTTGCCGAGAGAGAGGAGAGCTGTCCGGTGACGTACCTTTCCTACGTATTGGCAGTAGGAGGCTTATTGGGCCGACTTCGGCGTATGCTTGAAGCCGCCGGCAATACGGGCAAGCTAATCATCCACTATAACTCCACCAGGACCATCCGTGAGAAGAGGGAAGAATGGAGTTCGGAGATGAGGATTATACACGAAAATCAGCTGCTTAAGATTCACCACTCTCCAGCTTGTAGAGCGACACAGGTTGATGCGGAGAAAGATGTCACCTGGGAGGCCATCACCTGCCAGAGTCACATCTATCGTCGCCACTTGGACAAAACTGAGTACATGTATGTCCTCCAACGTGAGAGTGGTTCCACGTAGTACAAGTACCCGCCGGTGCAGCAAGGGACTTCCCATGAGCACATGGACTTGTGCTTGGAGGATGCTTCTATGCTCAGCACTCGACTGCAGGAGTGCCAACAAGAGCTTCAGGATGTCCGGGACACCCTGAAGGAAACGGAGGTGTTGCTGCGAGCCTGCTTAAGGGCGAGAGAAAGAGGAGATGGGAATGAACTGTGTGTCACCACGAATGATACATGGACTCCTGACTCCCCAGATCGCCGAGCGATCAGGCGTCATCGCACTTCTCCACCAGCAGCCTCCCCACCCAAAGCAGAGTCAGAAGGCAGCCGAAATGATGAGGAAGATCCCGAGGAGCCAGCTCAAGAAAACGAGTAGTGTAGATTCCTTCCCTTAGTTAGCAAGATGTTGAATAGTCGAGTCGTTACGTTAAGTTAATGGTGTGTTAATGCTTGGTGTGTGACGTGAGTTGTGGAAGCCATGAGCAATTGTCCACAGCCTCGTCTTTAGATTGTTTTGCTTTGGTGTGTGAACCCACATGAAATAATATTGCATTTATTTTTGTGTGAGAAATGAACCCTCAGAAAAGTATAACAAAGCCTCAACACTTCAAAGTACAAACAAGTGAAAGTAGTAAGATGATACTAAATGCTTTCAAATTAACATTGGTTGATTCTGCCAGATGGCCGGAAGAGGAAAAGGACGTGCTGCCAACCCCGCCAACAACAACGATGAGGCATGCAACCCTCATCTTTCTGGAGGCCAGGACAGGGGTGGTCGCCGTGAAGAAGTTGATCCTCTCCACCAAATGCTGGAGAATCAAAATCAGCTCATCCAGAACTTGACTCAAGTGGTGGCCAACTTGCATCAAGTACCACCTCCACAAGCTGCACCACGCCAACCAAGGTTGAGTGAGTTTCTAGGAACTCAACCTCCAAAGTTTGCAAGTGCTGCTGAACCTCTGGAGGCAGATGATTGGCTAAAGACCATTGAAAGCAAGATGAGGATCATCCAGTGCCAAGGGTATGAGAGGGTGCTGTTTGCCTCTCATCAATTGCATGGACCTGCTGCTGATTGGTGGACCGCCTACGTGGCTGCCCATCATGACCCTGAGAACATCACTTTGGAAGAGTTCAAGCGTAGTTTCCGCAACCATTACATCCCAAGAGGTGAACTCAAAAACAAGAGGAAGGAGTTTTGGGGGTTGCAGCAAGGTAACATGACTGTGAGGGAATACCTCACTAAATTTACTCAACTATCCCGTTATGCCCCACGAGACATAGAGACTGATGAGCAGAAACAAGATTGTTTCGTGGAAGGACTTACCGCGGAGATGCAGTGTGCAATGTCCTCAAATGAGTATGAAAGTTTCCAAAAGATGGTGGACAGAGCATTTGTGGTAGAAAGGAAGCTAAAGGCCTTGGAAAATGAGAATAAGAGGAAGGCCAGTTGGTCACATCAAGCCTCGGGTAGCAACACCCGTCCCCGTCTGATGCAACAACCTACAGGGCAGACGAACCGTGCTGTGGTACCCTACTCAGCACCAAGAGGGTACAACCCGAACTACAGGCTTCCGGCAACACCAGCACAGCCACAACGTCAGTTTGTACAGCAGCCTCGCCCTGCATATCCACCTCGACCAGCAGTACAGGGACCTCCAAACCAACCCCAAGACAGCAAAGGCCAGGCACCTAAGGTTGGGGTGCAATGTTTTAGCTGCGGTGAAGTGGGGCACTACACCCATAAATGCCCAAAGAAGAAGCCCGCACAGCCACAACAGCAGAATGTGATGCGAGGACGGGTGAACCACGTCACTATGGAGGAAGCGCAAGAGGTACCCGACGTGGTAGTTGGTAAGTTTCCCGCCAATTTACACCTTGCAACCCTGCTGTTTGATTCTGGTGCTACCCACTCGTTCATTGCTCAAGGGTTCGTTAAGAAGCACGACCTAGCAACCACACAAATGAACCATATGCTAGCTGTAAACTCTCCAGGTGGAGAAATAAGGACAAGACAAGTGTGTCCCAAAGTGAACCTAGACATTAATGGGGTAGTATTTACTGCTAACCTCATAGTGATAGATTCACAAGGGGTAGATATTATTTTAGGTATGGATTGGTTGACCAAACATAAAGGAATCATCCATTGTTCGACTAGAACGGTGGAACTAACTCACCCTAGTGGCACAAGAGTAAAGTTCATAACAATACACGAGCCTAGGAGGGACATTAAATTAAATCAAGTTGAGGTGAAAGTTGAGGAAATCAGGACCATCAGGGAATATCCAGATGTTTTTCCGGAGGAGTTGCCAGGTATGCCTCCCGATCGTGAAGTGGAATTTGCAATTGAGCTAGTACCTGGAACAGCCCCGATTTACAAAAGACCTTATCGGATGGACTCCAAGCAGCTAGAAGAACTCAAGGATCATTTGAGAGAATTGACGGAGAAGGGGTATATTCGTCCTAGTTCCTCACCATGGGGAGCTCCGGTAATATTTTTGCCCAAGAAGGACGGAACCCAAAGGTTATGCGTGGATTACCGTGCCTTGAATTAGGTAACCACCAAGAACAAGTACCCATTACCCCGTATTGAAGACTTGTTTGATCAGTTGAGGGGAGCTTGTGTGTTCTCGAAAATTGATCTCAGGTCGGGATACCACCAACTCAAGATAAGGCAATATGATATTCCCAAGACAGCTTTCGTATCTCGGTACGGGCTGTATGAATACACCGTCATGCCTTTCAGGCTAACTAATGCCCCGACATACTTCATGTATCTCATGAACAAGGTATTCATGGAATATCTGGACAAATTTGTGGTGGTTTTCATAGATGACATTCTCGTCTTCTCCAAAGATGAAGAAGAACATGAGAAACATCTAAGGTTGGTATTGCAGAGGCTAAGAGAACACCAACTATATGCCAAGTTGAGCAAGTGTGAGTTTTGGCTGAAGAGAGTTCCCTTCTTAGGACATATAATCTCGGAGGGGGGAATCTCCGTGGATCCTGCCAAAATCAAGGATATACAGAAGTGGAAGACCCCTGAAAATGTCGGGGAAGTTCGAAGCTTCTTGGGATTGGCTGGATACTATCGACGGTTTATTGAGGGATTCTCTAAGATCTCGAGACCTCTCACCAAACAGTTGGAGAAGGGAATCACCTTCACATGGACGCCACAGTGCGAGAAGAGTTTTCAGGAGTTAAAGGAAAGACTGACAACAGCCCCAGTGCTGGTTATGCCAGATATGCAAAAGAGCTTCACGGTGTACTGTGATGCCTCTGGAAACGGGTTGGTATGTGTTCTTATGCAAGAAGGGCATGTCGTGGCATATGCATCCCGGCAGCTTCGGAAGCACGAGAAGAACTATCCTACACATGACCTAGAACTAGCCGCAGTGGTACACGCGTTGAAAATTTGGCGGCACTATTTGATGGGGAAGAGGACCGAGATATATACGGATCATAAGAGTTTGAAGTACATTTTCACACAGCCAGATCTCAACCTCAGACAAAAGAGATGGTTAGAGCTAATCAATGACTTTGATGTGGGCATCAACTATCATCCCGGGAAAGCAAACGTCGTGGCCGATGCTTTGAGTCGGAAAGTGCAGGTCAATAAGTTGAGCTTGAAGGACATGCCTGTAGAATTGAAGGACGAAGTTATAAGGCTCAATCTATGTCTAGTAAATAGTGGTGAAGCCATCGCCATGGAAGTGGACTCCACACTAGAGCGAGACATACGCGAGGGTCAAAAGAATGATGAGATGATACAAGAGATCAGACAACTTATCAAGGAAAATAAAGCTCCGGGTTTTAGAGAGGATGAACAAGGAACGGTGTGGCACGGGAAAAGAATTTGTGTGCCAGAAGTAAAGGAGATCCGTGAATTGATTGTAAAGGAGGCTGATGATTCTGACTATTCCATTCATCCTGGGAGTATGAAAATGTATCAGGATCTTAAGAGCAGGTATTGGTGGTATGGTATGAAGCGAGATGTCGCGGAACATGTTGCCCTATGTGACACATGTCAATTGGTGAAAGCAGAACATCAACGACCCGTGGGATTATTGCAACCACTCAAAGCGCCTGAATGGAAATGGGAAGAAATCAGCATGGATTTTATCGTGGGATTGCCTAGGACCCAATCGGGATATGATTCGATATGGGTCATCATTGATAGGCTAACCAAGGTAGCTCACTTCATCCCCGTGAAGGAAAGCTACAGCGGATCCAAATTGGCAGAGTTGTACATGTCAAGGATCGTGTGTTACCATGGAGTGCCAAAGAAGATTGTGTCGGAACGAGGGACGCAATTCACCTCAAGGTTCTGGCAGAAGTTGCACGAAACCTTGGGAACCCATCTGAACTTTAGTTCTGCCTATCATCCCCAAACTGATGGGCAGACGGAAAGAACCAATCAGATCCCTGAAGATATGCTAAGGGCATGTGCACTCAAAAGCAATAGGAGTTGGGACAAAAACTTACCGTATGCGGAGTTTTCCTATAACAACAGCTATCAAGCTAGTATGAAGATGTCACCGTTTGAAGCTTTGTACGGGAGGAAGTGCAGGACTCCCTTATTTTGGAACCAAACAGGGGAAAGTAAAGTGTTTGGTCCAGAGGTACTACAAGAAGCCGAGGCGAAGGTGAGGGAAATTCGCAATAACTTGCGGATAGCACAGACACGCCAAAAGAGTTATGCTGATGTACAAAGAAGAGAGCTCGTTTTCAACGTGGGAGACTATGTCTATCTCAAAGTGTCCCCTATCAGAGGACTTCGTCGGTTCAAGGTGAAAGGGAAGTTGTCACCTCGATACATCGGACCGTTTCAAGTTTTGGAAAGTAAAGGCGAAGTGGCGTATCAACTAGAGTTACCGGCTCGTCTATCGGATGTGCACGATGTATTCCATGTGTCAAAACTCAAGAAATGCCTGAGGACGCCTGAGGAGGTGTTACCCATGAATGAAGTGAACGTAGCTGAGGATTTGTCTTATGCCGAGCAACCATACAAGATTTTGGAGACAATGGAATGCCTCACCAGAAATAAAAGAATCCGGATGTGCAAGGTGCAGTGGAAGCATCACTCAGAAGAGGAAGCCACCTGGGAGCGGGAAGATGAGCTCAAGGCACAATTTCCGGAATTGTTTTCTTAGAAACACCAATCTCGAGGACGAGATTTCTTTTAAGGGGGGTAGAGCTATAACACCCCAAAATTTTGATTCAAAACCCTAAATCATGTTAAGAGGGGAATTTAAAAATTTTTGGACGTGTTGCATGTTTTGCAAAAATTCAAATTCAAACTGGAATTCAAATTAAACTCAAATCAGAAAAGAAATAGAAAAAGAAAAGATAAAACAGAAAAAAACCGGCCAGTGGGCCGAAACCCACCAGCCGGCCCACCCAGCCCCGCGCCAGCCGCGGCCGCGCGCGCTGCTTCCTCACACTGACAGGCGGGGCCCACCCGATCGTCGTCTACCTCGCGCCAGCGCCGGACTCCATCGCACCCGAATCAAAACCGATCGGGATTTCGGTGTATCCCCGCTGAATTCTGTTCGTAGGCGACGCGGACATGATCTAAACCACCCCGCCGCCCTCCCCCGTCTATAAAAACCCCGGCCTCGTTCTGTTTTTCCCACGCGATCGGCTGTTTTTACTCCGGTGAGAACCGAGACTTCTCCGGCGAATTCTGGCCGATCTAAGCTCGGAAATTCCGATCTAACTCGCTGTGCTTGATCCACCGCCTCCGGGGAACCTTGCAGGTGCAGAAAACTCGGTGATTTGCGGTGTAAACACAGCGCCGACGAGCTTCGCCGTGGTTTCGCTTCGGACCTCCTCACCGATCACTTTCCAGGACCTCCGAGCTCAAGAAAACCCCCGAGGTGAGATCCCCGACCTCCCCTCCACCGATCTATGCCATAAAATCACAGTTCTAGGAAGAATTCCCGAAGATCCGAAAGTTTCCGGCGAGATCGCCGCTTCCCGCCGCCGTGCGCCGCCGGCAGCGCCCCCCGCGCTCGATCAGAGCGACGTGGCTGCTTGTGCGCCGTTTATTTTAAATCGCACGGTAGGGTTTAAACCCCCGCGTACCGGTTCGATGTTATAATCTCGGCCGTCGGTTTAAAATCGGACGGTCCACGTCAGCCCCGCGTTATAAAGACTGGAAATCTTACGTGCTACCCCCTGGGGTTCTCGGGAAATAAGAGCTAGCCCCGGAAACTTCTGATCTAACCCCTGGAACTCCAGAAAATCATGTATATTCATTTAAAAATCAGTTTTAACCCCTGGACATAATAAAAATTATGAAAAACACCTCTGATAAGTGTAGCTAGACCCCTGGGAATTCTGAAAATAATACTATAGACCCTGTAGTGGGGTAAGTTTAACTTTTTAGCCCTGTTTAGTATTTAATTTAGGAAATTGAATATGTGGCTAGTGTTTAAAAATTAAAAAGTGGGACAAACATATTGTCATAATTAAATTAAAAACTTTCTCAGTATTTAGAAAACTTTGGAGTAAGATAAAAACATATTTTGGGCTGAAGTGAATCTGTTCAATTTATTATTCACATTTAGGGACACATTTTTAAGTAAAGAATAGTTCTAGAAAATAGGGAAAATAATTGTAAAATAGTTTACATCAGAGGAAAAGGTCAAAAATATATTAGCAAATATTTTAGATCAGAACCTATTCTGTTTAGATGATCTGTCTTGTTATTTTTATAATAAAGTTCACATTTAGGCATAGGAAATAAATCTGAAAATATAGCAAATGGTAAATGATAAATGGAGTTCTAAAATCCAAAGAATTCAGTCTAGGGTTGGTAGAAATTATGAAGACACATATGGAGAAGGAAAAATACCTTTCATGCATACTTGGTAGCAAAAAGGTGTAGTAATTGAATATAAGGAATTTATTTAAATTGGAAACTCATATATATAGTATGTAAGTATAAATGTGAACACAAAAGTAGGAATCATATACATATGATTAAAAGTGCATGCAAGCCACAAATCGACACACATAGAGTAACCACAACACATATAATGGTGAATGACTTTCATAAATGTGAATGTGTGGTTTGTATGAAGTGGAAGTGTGAACTATGTCTTATGGATTGTTGTTTTTCTTTTGCTATGTGTGATGGTATGATGTAGAACCTGCTCAAGAGCAAGTTATTCCTTTCCAAGATCAGGACTACCCATTTTAAGAGCAGCAGGAAGGAGGCAAGTGTCCTTGACCACTTTGATCCTATGCTAGGATGTGTAGATAGAATTATTTGCATTGTCAAGTTAAATATGAAACCCATGCTAGGAAGTTTCCCTAGAATTGCATTACCTTGTTTCCTTGTAGCTTGGGTTGGGATTTATTCTATCATGTCATTTATTATTATGCATATGCTTAGCCATGCTTAGAATGGGATATTTGGGACATGAGATCATCAGTTTATTTTACCATACTCTTGAATGAGATATTGTGAGTTATGTAGAGGTAGGGATCAAGGCAAGTTGGATGTTTTGGTTGTGTGCTGGGTGCACGAGACTCGGGTTTGTGTTTAGTACTTGCCTGGATCCTAAGGACCGGTTCATGGAGCATGTAACCTGGCTTTACAGTGCCAACCACATGCTGAGATGGGGCAGCTTGGCCAATTAATTAGGTGTATCCCCGGCGTAGTATGGGTGTGTTGGATGGTGCGGGGAGTAGGTGTCAGCTGGACTACCATATGAACCGCAAGGCTCAAGAGGGGGCCACTGCAGCGGGGTTGGAGCCTCTTGTATGCTGTTAGGGGTGAAACCTCAGTGGGCCCACGCTCGTCGGGAATCCCTTTGTAAAGGCTTCGTAGTGATCTCCTGGCTACACACCTGGGAAGTGTGAATGTGGTTCGTAGCCACTGGCATAATGGAGGTTCTTTTAGTTCACCCGGCAACGGGGGATGAAATCACTACATGTGGGTACAGTGGTACAAACTCTGCAGAGTCAAAAACTGTCATGACAGCCGTGCTCATGGTCAAGAGCGGCTTGGACTTATTCATGATTAGAGGAGTGATGGTTTTGGAAGTTGTGGATGTTAAGCGGGGAGCATAACATTGAAAATGATGTTATGGTTATTTGGTTATGATGATGGGATGGGAGATTGGGACCATTTCACTTATGTAGTAATGTAGGTGCTTAATAAGATAAGGTGATAGGTATTAATTGCGTAGTGCTTTAACCATGAGTTCAACCTCTACTTGATCTAGCCATGCATGATATAATTTTCCCACACTTGCTGAGTACCATTGGTACTCAACCTTGCATATTTTGTTGGTTTATATTGCTGCTCAGGTCAAGATAATGAGGTGGTGTATAATGACCAAGACTTTGGACCCGAAGAAGGTTTCTAGGTTCATGGAGACCCCCGGGCAACGCCTGTGACGGATCCCTAAAGAATAATATTCCGCTGCTAGTTTATTTGCTTGTGATGAACTTATTATTGTCTATCGAGACATTTGCTATGTAAGACTTATTTATATTCTACACCTGGCTTGTAATAAATGATGCTTCACTATTTGTCATCACGTGTATGAGAAAATGATCCTGGCATACATGTGATATTCACTTGGTTGTTCTTCGGAAAAACCGGGTGTGACAGCCTCCGAGAGGTCCGCCCCGCTGGACACGTGTCGACCTCGGAGCTCGTCTCTGAGGAGAAAGGAGGACCGGTGCAACTGAACACGTGGCATTCTCGGAGCCAACCTCCGAGGAGAGGGGAGGTCCGGTACTGACACGTGGCGCACGTGGAGCTTGCCTTTGAGGGAGAGGGAGGTCCCACCCACCAGACACACGGCGCAACCGGAGCTCGCCCCTGAGGAAAAAGGAGGCCCAGCCCCCGCTTGACACGTGGCGTCTCCGGAGCTCACCACTGCGGAGGTGACGAGATCCTTAAGCGGTTTTTCTCCTGTGCGTGCTGGAGTACCCGGTACTGAGGAAACCGACATGATTTCCATGTTGCTTCCTCACCAAATCAAATGGAGAGTAAGTTGTTAAGATCCAAAACAAATTGAATATGACTCTTGTTTGAAATCCAGTCATAGTAGGACTCTTCTTTCACCCCTTATAAATAGAACCCAAAACCCCTGGCCGCAATCACGTACCTATTTTTCATCTCCCGAGTCGACGACTTGCAGGCCCTAGATCCCAACTCGCTGAGTTAACCCCTTCGCTGGAGTTCAGCCACCGGTGAGACCACCGACGAGCCCCGTCATGCTTGCCGTCGCTGGATGAGAGCCGACGATCTGTCCTGTTGCCATTGCTAGGAGGAAGGCCGAGGTAGGTCTTCGTTCCCACCTTACGACATCATCGCGGTTTTCTTCGCAGATGTTTTTCTTCAAACAGAAGCTTTTTCGCATGGACAGATCACGTGTTGATCAGTTTTTGACGGTGGAATTGATCTAGATCTTGAGTCAAGATCATCACCACGTCCACACTTGCTGAGTACGACATGTACTCACACTTGCATTATTATACAAACATCAGCAACAGGAGAAGAGTACTTCTGTAACAACCCAAAATCCTGTCAAGAGGGGAATTTAAAAATTTTTGGACGTGTTGCATGTATTGCAAAAATTTAAATTTAAACTGGAATTCAATTTAAACTCAAAACAGAAAATAAATAGAAAAAGAAAAAGGAAAACAGAAAAAACCGGCCAGTGGGCCGAAACCCACCAGCCGGCCCACTGATCCTGCGCCAGCCCGCAGCCGCGCGCGCCCCCCTTCTTCACACTGACATGCGGGGCCCGCCAACCTTTCTTCCTCCTCGCGCCCGCGCCCGCGCTCGGCCGGACTCTCTCACCCGAATCAAAACCGACGGGGAAATCTCGCGTATCCCAGCCGATTTCCGGACCCGGAAGACTCGAACTCGATCACAACCAACCCGCCGCCCTCCCCCGTCTATAAAAACCCCGGCCTCATTCTGTTTTTCCCACGCGATCCGCCGTTTTTACTCCGGTGAGAACCCGAACCCATCCGGCGAATTCTGGCCGATCTACGCTCGGAAATTCCGATCTAACTTGCTGGTCTTGATCCACCGCCTCTGGGGATCCTCGCAGGTGCAGAAAACTCGGTGGTTTGCGGTTCAAACACAGCGCCGACGAGCCTCGCCGTGAATTCACCTCGGACCTCGTCGCCGACCGCCTTCCAGGACCTCCGAGTTCAAGAAAACCCCCGAGGTGAGATCCCCGACCTCCCCTCCACCGATCTATGCCATAAAATCACAGTTTTAGGAAGAATTGACGAAGATCCGAAACTCTCCGGCGAGATCGCCGCCTCCCGCCGCCGTCCGCCGCCGGGCAGCGCGGCCCGCGCTCCATCAGAGCGACATGGCCGCTTGAGCGTCATTTATTTTAAATCGCACGGTAGAGTTTAAATCCCCGCCTACTGGTTCGACGTTATAATCTCAGCCGTCTGTTTTAAATCGGACGGTCCACGTCAGCCCCGCGTTATAAAGACTGGAATTCTTATGTGCTACCCCCTGGGGTTCTCGGGAAATAAGAGCTAGCCCCGGAAACTTCTGATCTAGCCCCTGGAACTTCAGAAAATCATGTAAATTCATTTAAAAATCAGTTTTAGCCCCTGGACTTAATAAAAATTAGGAAAAACTCCTCTGTTATGTGTAGCTAGACCCCTGAAAATTGTTAAAATAATATTATAGACCCTGTTGTGGGGTGAGTTTACCTTTTTAACCCTGTTTGATATTAAATTTAGGAAATTGAATATGTGGCTAGTATTTAAAATTTAAAAAGTGGGACAAACATATTGTCAAATTTAAATTAAAAACTTTCTCAGTACTTAGAAAACTTTGGAGTGAGATAAAAATAGATTTTTGGCTGAAATGAATCTGTTTAATTTATTATTCACATTTATTAGTTATAGGGACACATTTTTAAGTGAAGAATAGTTCTGAAAATTAGGAAAATAAATGTAAAATAGTTTACATCAGAGGAAAAGGTCCAAAATATGTTATTAAATATTTTAGATCAGAACCTGTTCTGTTTAGATGATGTGTCTTGTTATTTTCATAATAAAGTTCACATTTAGGCATAGGAAATAAATCTGAAAATATAGCAACTAGTAAATGATAAATGGAGTTTCTAAAATCCAAAGAATTCAGTTTAGGGTTGGTAGAAATTCTGTAGACACATATGGAGAAGGAAAATACCTTTCATGCATACTTGGTAGCTAAAAGGTGTAGTAATTGAATATAAGGAATTTATTTAAATTGGAAACTCATATATAAAGTATGCAAGCATAAATGTGAATACAAAAGTAGGAATCATATACACATGATTAAAAGTGCATGTAAGCCAAAGGTCAACACACATAGAGTAAACACAACACATAGAAGATGTGAATGGCTTTGTTACATGTGAATGTGTGGTTTGTATGAAGTGGAAGTGTGAACTATGTCTTATGGATTGTTGTTTTTCCTTTGCTATGTGTGATGGTATGATGTAGAACCTGCTCAAGAGCAAGTTATTCCTTTCCAAGATCCAGACTACCCATTTCAAGAGCAGCAGGAAGGAGGCAAGTGTCCTTGACCACTTTGATCCTATGCTAGGATGTGTAGCTAGAATTATTTGCATTGTCAAATGAAAATATGAAACCCATGCTAGGATGTTTCCCTAGAATTGCATTATCTTGTTTCCTTGTAGCTTGGGTTGGGATTTATTTTATCATGTCATTTATTATTATGCATATGCTTAGCCATGCTTAGAATGGGATATTTGGGATATGAGATCATCAGTTTATTTTACCATACTCTTGAATGAGATATTGTGAGTTATGTAGAGGTAGGGATCAAGGCAAGTTGGATGTTTTGGTTGTGTGCTGGGTGCACGAGACTCGGGTTTGTGTTTAGTACTTGCCTGGATCCTAAGGACCGGTTCATGGAGCATGTAACCTGGCTTTACCGTGCCAACCACATGCTGAGATGGGGCAGCTTGGCCAATTAATTAGGTGTATCCCCGGCGTAGTATGGGTGTGTTGGATGGTGCGGGGAATAGGTGTCAGCTGGACTACCTTATAAACCGCAAGGCTCAAGAGGAGGCCACTACAGCGGGGTTGGAGCCTCTTGTATGCTGTTAGGGGTGAAACCTCAGTGGGCCCACGCTCGTCGGGAATCCCTTTGTAAAGACTTCGTAGTGATCTCCTGGCTACACACCTGTGAAGTGTGAATGTGGTTCATAGCCACTGGCATAATGGAGGTTAGTTTAGTCCACCCGGCAACGGGGGATGAAATCACTACATGTGGGTACAGTGGTGCAAACTCTGCAGAGTCCAAACTGTCATGACAGCCGTGCTCACGGTCAAGAGCGGCTTGGAGTTATTCATGATTAGAGGAGTGATGGTTTTGGAAGTTGAGAATGTTAAGCGGGGAGCTTAACATTGGAAATGATGTTATGGTTATTTGATTATGATGATGGGATGGGATATTGGGACCATTTCACCTATGTAGTAATGTAGGTGCTTAATAAGCTAAGGTAATAGGTATTAATTGCGTAGTGCTTTAACCATGAGTTCAACCTCCCCTTGTTCTAGCCATGCATGACATAACTTTCCCACACTTGCTGAGTACCATCGGTACTCAACCTTGCATATTTTGTTGGTTTGTATTGCTGCTCAGGTCAAGATAATGAGGTGGTGTATAATGACCAAGACTTTGGACCCGAAGAAGGTTTCTAGGTTCATGGAGACCCCCGGGCAACGCCTGTGAAGGAGCCCTCGAGAATAATATTCCGCTGCTAGTTTATTTACTTGTAATGAACTTATTATTGTCCATCGAGACATTTTCTATGTAAGACTTATTTATATTCGACACCTGGCTTGTAATAAATGATGCATCACTATTTGTCATCACATGTATGAGAAAATGATCCTGGCATACATGTGATATTCACTTGGTTGTTCTTCGGAAAAACCGGATGTGACAGAAGTGGTATCAGAGCCAAGGTTGCCCGTAGGAACGTGGACCTAGTTAGAAATGGACGTATTTAAGGGCCCTATTTTCTTAAAAACTATTTTACAAGGTGTGTGTTAAAAAGTGTTATTTAATGGAGTCACTTTCTTCATCTTACCCCAACTTTCATTCAAAATAGGATTTTTGTTTAAAAGTTTAACTAACCTAAGTTTAAATGCTTTTTGTTTTAGATGGTTCGCATGATTCGCACCGCTCGCAAGTCCACAGGAGGGAGAGTTCCCGTAGTTGCCCTTGCCGAAAGAGAGGAGAGCCGTCCGGTGACGTACCTTTCCTACGGATTGGCAGTAGGAGGCTTGTTGCGCCGTCTTTGACGTATGCTCGAAGCCGCCGGCAATACGGGCAAGCTAATCATACACTATAGCTCCACCAGGACCATCCGGGAGAAGCGGGAAGAATGGAGTTCAGAAATGAGGATTATCCATGAAAATCAGCTGCTCAAGATCCACCGCTCTCCAGCTTGTCGAGCAACACAGGTCATGCGGAGAAGGATGTCACCTGGGAGGCCATCACCTGCCAGAGTCACATCTATCGTCGCCACCTGGACAGGACTGAGTACATGTATGTCCTCCAGCGTGAGAGTGGTACAACGGAGTATAAGTACCCGCCAGTGCAGCAAGGGACTTCCCATGAGCACATGGACTTGTGCTTGGAGGATGCTGCTATGCTCAGCACTCGACTGCAGGAGTGTCAGCAAGAACTTCAGGATGTTTGGGACAACCTGAAGGAAACGGAGGTGTTGCTGCGAGCCTGCTTAAGGGCGAGAGAAAGAGGAGATGGGAATGAACTGTGTGTCACCGTAAATGATACATGGACTCCTGACTCCCCAGATCGCCGGGCGATTAGGCGTCGTCGCACTTCTCCACCAGCAGCTTCCCCACCCAAAGCAGAGTCAGAAGGCAGCCGCAATGATGAGGAAGACCCCGAGGAGCCAGCTCAGTGAATACGAGTAGTGTAGAGTCCTTCCCTTAGTTTAGCAGGGTGTTGAGTAGTCGAGTCGTTATCTTAGTTAATGGTGTGTTAATGATTGGTGTGTGACGTGAGTTGTGGAAGCCATGAGCAGTTGTCCACAGCCTCGTCTCCAGATTTTTTTGCTTTGGTGTGTGAACCCACATGAAATAATATTGCAATTAATTTTGTGTGAGATATGAACCCTCAGAAAAGTATAACAAAGCCTCAACACTTCAAAGTACAAACAAGTGAAAGTAGTAAGATGATACGTAATGCTTTAAATTAACATTGGTTGATCATGCCAGATGGCCGGAAGAGGAAAAGGACGTGCTGCCAACCCCACCAACAACAACGATGAGGCCTCCAACCCTCATCTTTCTAGAGGCCAGGACAGGGGTGGTCGCCGTGAAGGAGTTGATCCCCTCCACCAAATGCTGGAGAATCAAAATCAGCTCATCCAGAACTTGACTCAAGTGGTGGCCAACTTGCATCAAGTTCCACCTCCACAAGCTGCACCATGCCAACCAAGGTTGAGTGAGTTTCTAGTAACTCAACCTCCAAAGTTTGCAAGTGCTGCTGAACCTCTGGAGGCAGATGATTGGCTTAAGACCATTGAGAGCAAGATGAGGATCATACAGTGCCAAGGGTACGAGAGGGTGCTGTTTGCCTCTCATCAATTGCATGGACCTGCTGCTGATTGGTGGACCGCCTATGTGGCCGCCCATCATGACCCTGAGAACATCACTTGGGAAGAGTTCAAGCGTAGCTTCCGCAACCATTACATCCCAAGAGGTGAACTCAAAAACAAGAGGAAGGAGTTTTTGGGACTGCAGCAGGGAAACATGACAGTGAGGGAATACCTCACTAAATTTACTCAACTATCCCGTTATGCCCCACGAGACATAGAGACTGATGAGCAGAAACAAGATTGTTTCGTGGAAGGACTTACCGCAGAAATGCCGTCTGCAATGTCCTCAAATGAGTATGAAAGCTTCCAAAAGATGGTGGACAGAGCGTTTGTGGTAGAAAGGAAGCTGAAGGCCTTGGAAAATGAGAATAAGAGGAAGGCCGGGTGGTCACATCAAGCCTCAGGGAGCAACACCCACCCACGTCTGATGCAGCAACCTGCAGGGCAGACGAACCGTGCTGCGGTACCCTACTCAGCACCAAGAGGGTACAACCCGAACTACAGGCCTCTGGCAGCACCAGCACAGCCACAACGTCAGTTTGTATAGCATCCTCGCCCCGCATATCCACCTCGACCAGCAGTGCAAGGACCTCCAAACCAACCCCAAGACAACAAAGGCCAGGCACCTAAGGTTGGGGTGCAATGTTTTAGCTGTGGTGAAGTGGGGCACTACGCCCATAAGTGCCCAAAGAAGAAGCCCACGCAGCTACAACAGCAGAATGTAATGAGAGGACGGGTGAACCACGTCACTATGGAGGAAGCACAAGAGGCACCCGACGTGGTAGTTGGTAAGTTTCCTGCCAATTTGCACATTGCAACCCTGCTGTTTGATTCTGGTGCTACCCACTCGTTCATTGCTCAAGGGTTTGTTAAGAAGCATGACCTAGCAACAACACAAATGAACCATATGCTAGCCGTAAACTCTCCAGGTGGAGAAATAAGGACAAGACAAGTGTGTCCCAAAGCGAATCTAGACATTAATGGGGTGGTATTTACTGCTAACCTCATAGTGATAGATTCACAAGGGATAGCTATTATTTTGGGTATGGATTGGTTGACCAAACATAAAAGAATCATCCATTGTTTGACCAGAACGGTGGAACTAACTCACCCTAGTGGCACAAGAGTAAATTTCATAACAATACACGAGCCTAGGATGGACATTAAATTAAATCAAGTTGAGGTGAAAGTGGAGGAGATCAGGACCATCAGGGAATATCCAGATGTTTTTCCTGAGGAGTTGCCAGATATGCCTCCCGATCGTGAAGTGGAATTCGCAATTGAGCTAGTGCCTGGAACAGCCCCGATATACAAGAGACCTTATCGGATGGACTCCAAGCAGCTGGGAGAACTCAAGGATCATTTGAGAGAATTGACGGAGAAGGGGTATATTCGTCCTAGTTCCTCACCATGGGGAGCTCCGGTGATATTTGTGCCCAAGAAGGACGGAACCCAAAGGTTATGTGTGGATTACCGTGCCTTGAATGAGGTAACCATCAAGAACAAGTACCCATTACCCGGCATTGAAGACTTGTTTGATCAGTTGAGGGGAGCTTGTGTGTTCTCGAAAATTGATCTCAGGTCGGGATACCACCAACTCAAGATAAGGCAATCTGATATTCCCAATAGAGCTTTCGTATCTCGGGATGGACTGTATGAATACGCTGTCATGCCCTTCGGGCTAACTAATGCCTCAGCGTACTTCATGTATCTCATGAACAAGGTATTCATGGAATATCTGGACAAATTTGTGGTGGTTTTCATAGATGACATTCTCGTCTTCTCTAAAGATGAAGAAGAACATGAGAAACATCTAAGGTTGGTGTTGCAAAGGCTGAGAGAACACCAACTATATGCCAAGTTGAGCAAGTGTGAGTTTTGGCTGACGAGAGTTCCCTTCTTAGGACATATAATCTCGGAGGGAGGAATCTCCGTGGATCCTGCCAAAATCGAGGATATACAGAAGTGGAAGACCCCTGAAAATGTCGGGGAAGTTCAAAGCTTCTTGGGATTGGCTGGATACTATCGACGGTTTATTGAGGGATTTTCTAAAATCTCGAGACCCCTCACCAAACTGTTGGAGAAGGGAATCACATTCACATGGACGCCGCAGTGCGAGACAAGTTTTCAGGAGTTAAAGGAAAGATTGACAACAGCCCCAGTGCTCGTTATGCCAGATATGCAGAAGAACTTTACGGTGTACTGCGATGCCTCTGGAAACGGGTTGGGATGTGTTCTCATGCAAGAAGGACATGTCGTGGCTTATGCATCCCGGCAGGTCCGGAAGCATGAGAAGAACTATCCTACACATGACCTAGAACTAGCCGCAGTGGTACACGCGTTGAAAATTTGGCGGCACTATTTGATGGGGAAAAGGACCGAGATATACGGATCATAAGAGTTTGAAGTACATTTTCACACAGCCAGACCTCAACCTCAGACAAAGGAGATGGTTAGAGCTAATCAATGACTTTGATGTGGGCATCAACTATCATCCTGGGAAAGCAAACATCGTGGCCGATGCTTTAAGTCGGAAAGTGCAGGTCAATAAGTTGAGCTTGAAGGACATGCCTGCAGAATTGAAGGACGAGGTTATAAGGCTCAATCTATGCCTGGTAAATAGTGGTGAGGCCATCGCCATGGAAGTGGACTCCACACTCGAGCGAGACATACGCGAGGGTCAAAAGAACGACGAGAAGATACAAGAAATCAGGCAACTCATCAAGGAAAATAAAGCTCCTGGTTTCAGAGAGGATGAACAAGGTACGGTGTGGCACGGGAAAAGGATCTGTGTGCCTGAAGTAAAGGAGATCCGTGAATTAATTTTGAAGGAGGCTCACGATTCCGACTATTCCATTCATCCTGGGAGTACGAAGATGTACCAGGACCTCAAGAGCAGGTATTGGTGGTATGGTATGAAGCGAGATGTCGCGGAACATGTTGCCCTATGTGACACATGTCAGTTGGTGAAAGCAGAACATCAACGACCCGCAGGATTATTGCAACCACTCAAAGTGCCTGAATGGAAATGGGAAGAAATCGGTATGGATTTCATAGTGGGATTGCCTAGGACCCAATCAGGATATGATTCAATATGGGTCATCATCGACAGGCTAACCAAGGTAGCTCACTTCATCCCTGTGAAGGAAAGCTACAGTGGATCCAAATTGGCGGAATTGTACATGTCAAGGATCGTGTGTTACCATGGAGTTCCAAAGAAGATAGTGTCGGAATGAGGGACACAGTTCACCTCATGGTTCTGGCAGAAGTTCCATGAAACCATGGGAACCCATCTGAACTTTAGTTCGGCCTATCATCCCCAAACTGATGGGCAGATGGAAAGAACTAATCAGATTCTTGAGGATATGTTGAGGGCATGTGCACTCAAAAACAATCGGAGTTGGGACAAGAACTTACCGTATGCGGAATTCTCCTATAACAATAGGTATCAGGTTAGTATGAAGATGTCACCGTTCGAAGCTTTGTATGGGAGGAAGTGCAGAACTCCCCTATTTTGGAACCAAACAGGGGAAAGTAAAGTGTTTGGTCCCGAGGTACTACAAGAAGCCGAGGCGAAGGTGAGGGAAATTCGCAACAACTTGAGGATACCACAGACACGCCAAAAGAGCTATGCCGATGTATGAAGAAGAGAGCTCGTTTTCAACGTGGGAGACTATGTCTATCTCAAGGTGTCCCCTATCCGAGGACTTCGTCGGTTCAAGGTGAAAGGGAAGTTGTCACCTCGATACATCGGACCCTTTCAAGTTATGGAGAGGAAAGGCGAAGTGGCGTATCAACTAGAATTACCGGCTCGCTTATCGGATGTGCACGATGTATTCCATGTGTCACAACTCAAGAAATGCCTGAGGACTCCTGAAGAGGTGTTACCCATGAATGAAGTGGATGTAGCTGAGGATTTGTCTTATGCCGAGCAACCATACAAGATTTTGGAGACAATGGAACGCCTCACCAGAAATAAAAGAATCCGGATGTGCAAGGTGCAGTGGAAGCATCACTCAGAAGAGGAAGCCACCTGGGAGCGAGAAGATGAGCTTAAGGCACAATTTCCGGAATTGTTTTCTTAGAACCACCAATCTTGAGGACGAGATTTCCTTACAGGGGTAGAGCTGTAACACCCCAAAATCCTGTCAAGAGGGGAATTTCAAAATTTTTGGACGTGTTGCATGTATTGCAAAAATTTAAATTCAAACTGGAATTCAATTTAAACTCAAAACAGAAAAGAAATAGAAAAAGAAAAAGGAAAACAGAAAAAAACCGGCCAGTGGGGCGAAACCCACAAGCCGGCCCACTGATCCTGCGCCATCCCGCAGCCGCGCCCCCCCCTTCTTCCCTTTGACATGCGGGGCCCGCCAACCTTTCTTCCTCCTCGCGCCCGCGCCCGCGCTCGGCCGGACTCTCTCACCCGAATCAAAACCGACCGGGAAATCTCGCGTATCCCAGCTGATTTCCGGACCCCGAAGACTCAAACTCGATCACAACCAACCCGCCGCCCTCCCCCGTCTATAAAAACCCCGGCCTCGTTCTGTTTTTCCCACGCGATCCGCCATTTTTACTCCGGTGAGAACCCGAACCCCTCCGGCGAATTCTGGCCGATCTACGCTCGGAAATTCCGATCTAACTTGCTTGTCTTGATCCACCGCCTCCGGGGAACCTCACAGGTGCAGAAAACTCGGTGGTTTGCGGTTCAAACACAGCGCCGACGAGCCTCGCCGTGAATTCAGCTCGAACCTCGTCGCCGACCGCCTTCCAGGACCTCCGAGTTCAAGAAAACCCCCGAGGTGAGGTCCCCGACCTCCCCTCCACCGATCTATGCCATAAAATCACAGTTTTAGGAAGAATTGACGAAGATCCGAAACTCTCCGGCGAGATCGCCGCCTCCGGCCGCCGTGCGCCGCCGGGCAGCGCCGCCCGCGCTTAATCAGAGCGACGTGGCCGCTTGAGCGCCGTTTATTTTAAATCGCATGGTAGAGTTTAAATCCCCATGTACCGGTTCGACGTTATAATCTCAGCCGTCTGTTTTAAATCGGACGGTCCACGTCAGCCCCGCGTTATAAAGACTGGAATTCTTACGTGCTACCCCCTGGGGTTCTCGGGAAATAAGAGGTAGCCCCGAAACTTCTGATCTAGCCCCTGGAACTTTAGAAAATCATGTAAATTCATTTAAAAATCAGTTTTAGCCCCTGGACTTAATAAAAATTAGGAAAAACTCCTCTGTTATGTGTAGCTAGACCCCTGAAAATTGTTAAAATAATATTATAGACCCTGTAGTAGGGTGAGTTTACCTTTTTAACCCTGTTTGATATTAAATTTAGGAAATTGAATATGTGGCTAGTATTTAAAATTAAAAAAGTGGGACAAAAATATTGTCAAATTTAAATTAAAAACTTTCTCAGTACTTAGAAAACTTTGGAGTGAGATAAAATAGATTTTTGGCTAAAATGAATCTGTTAAATTTATTATTCACATTTATTAGTTATAGGGACACATTTTTAAGTGAAGAATAGTTCTGAAAATTAGGAAAATAAATGTAAAATAGTTTACATCAGAGGAAAAGGTCAAAAATTTGTTATTAAATATTTTAGATCAGAACCTGTTCTGTTTAGATGATGTGTCTTGTTATTTTCATAATAAAGTTCACATTTAGGCATAGGAAATAAATCTGAAAAAATAGCAACTAGTAAATGATAAATGGAGTTTCTAAAATCCAAAGAATTCAGTTTAGGGTTGGTAGAAATTCTGTAGACACATATGGAGAAGGAAAATACCTTTCATGCATACTTGGTAGCTAAAAGGTGTAGTAATTGAATATAAGGAATTTATTTAAATTGGAAACTCATATATAAAGTATGCAAGCATAAATGTGAATACAAAAGCAGGAATCATATACACATGATTAAAAGTGCATGTAAGCCAAAGGTCAACACACATAGAGTAAACACAACACATAGAAGTTGTGAATGGCTTTGTTACATGTGAATGTGTGGTTTGTATGAAGTGGAAGTGTGAACTATGTCTTATGGATTGTTGTTTTTCTTTTGCTATGTGTGATGGTATGATGTAGAACCTGCTCAAGAGCAAGTTATTCCTTTCCAAGATCAGGACTACCCATTTCAAGAGCAGCAGGAATGAGGCAAGTGTCCTTGACCACTTTGATCCTATGCTAGGATGTGTAGATAGAATTATTTGCATTGTCAAGTTAAATATGAAACCCATGCTAGGAAGTTTCCCTAGATTTGCATTGTCAGGTTATGTGCTGGGTGCACGAGACTCGGGTTTGTGTTTAGTACTTGCCTGGATCCTAAGGACCGGTTCATGGAGCATGTAACCTGGCTTTACCGTGCCAACCACATGCTGAGATGGGGCAGCTTGGCCAATTAATTAGTTGTATCCCCGGCGTAGTATGGGTGTGTTTGATGGTGCGGGGAATAGGTGTCAGCTGGACTACCTTATAAACCGCAGGGCTCAAGAGGGGGCCACTGCAGCGGGGTTGGAGCCTCTTGTATGCTGTTAGGGGTGAAACCTCAGTGGGCCCATGCTCGTCGGGAATCCCTTTGTAAAGGCTTCGTAGTGATCTCCTAGCTACACACCTGGGAAGTGTGAATGTGGTTCGTAGCCACTGGCATAATGGAGGTTCTTTTAGTCCACCCGGCAACGGGGGATGAAATCACTACATGTGGGTACAGTGGTGCAAACTCTGCAGAGTCAAAACTGTCATGACAGCCGTGCTCACGGTCAAGAGCGGCTTGGACTTATTCATGATTATAGGAGTGATGGTTTTGAAAGTTGAGAATGTTAAGTGGGGAGCTTAACATTGGAAATGATGTTATGGTTATTTGATTATGATGATGGGATGGGAGATTGGGACCATTTCACCTGTGTAGTAATGTAGGTGCTTAATAAGCTAAGGTTATAGGTATTAATTGCGTAGTGCTTTAACCATGAGTTCAACCTCCCCTTGTTCTAGCCATGCATGACATAACTTTCCCACACTTGCTGAGTACCATCGGTACTCAACCTTGCATATTTTGTTGGTTTATATTGCTGCTCAGGTCAAGATAATGAGGTGGTGTATAATGACCAAGACTTTGGACCCGAAGAAGGTTTCTAAGTTCATGGAGACCCCCGGGCAACGCCTGTGAAGGAGCCCTCGAGAATAATATTCCGCTGCTAGTTTATTTACTTGTGATGAACTTATTATTGTCCATCGAGACATTTGCTATGTAAGACTTATTTATATTCGACACGTGGCTTGTAATAAATGATGCATCACTATTTGTCATCACATGTATGAGAAAATGATCCTGGCATACATGTGATATTCACTTGGTTGTTCTTCGGAAAAACCGGGTGTGACAACTTCGAAGATCATGTGGAGTACTAGGCGTGCGAACTGCCGTCAACTTGCCTGTGGAGTTGGAGATGGAGCCGCTGCTGTTTAGTTGCTTCCTCTATCGATTAGAGACTTCCGCTGTTAGAATAAGTTAGAGACTTCCGCTGCAAGAATAAGCTAGAGATTCATGTAATAAAGTACTTAAACACTATTTATTCATGGTTATATTATGAATTCAGTTTGTGGATTACATGTATATGTGTGATGAACATCCTGGGCACACATATGCATTAGCTGGGTTCCGTGTTTTACGGGACCGGGCATCACAGATTGGTATCAGAGCCACGATGACTGTAGGACGCAATCCTAGGTAGAAGTCACAGATTTGCATCAGAGCCACATTGACCGTAGGACGCAAGCCTAGGTAGAATGCACAAATTGGCATCAGAACCACATTGACCGTAGGACGCAAGCTTAGGTAGAATGGACACCCTCAAACACATAGGAACACCCCTCTAAACTGCTATTTTTGAAAATTGCTTGCTGCTGCACTTCCTTGTCAATTCAGCCACCATAAAATGCTATTTTCAAGCCCCTCCTTGAGTCTTCTTTTGGACAACAACACCTTTGCTTTCTTCCTCCATAACTTCTGAAGTTTTGGAGTTATTTCTTCCTTCCCAAAGTTTTCTCATGTCCCATTTATAAATGGCGCCGGTGTTTCCGATCAACGCCATCTAACCATACATGGACTGCTAACTCACCGTGGCATGCGCCCATGCATGGACCATCCCTGTCACATGGCGGGAACAGCACCAGTTCACATGATTAAGTTTAGGACTCCCATTGGATAACCTTGAATAGGAGTGGTGTAAACTTTTTGTGATGATTGCTTGTGTTTGTGTGCTTTAGTGTGAGTTGTGGCACGCTTCGGCGAAGGTCCATATCCACACATAGTAGAGAGATGTGAGATGCTTCAGCATGTGTTCACATCCTCATATAAAAGTAAATATATTTAGCCCATCCACCTTGATGCATATAGTTGGGGGGATCCATCTAAACTTCTAACTTCTACTCCACCCAACTCTCTCTCACAGATGGTGAGGGAAAACACCATCTGTCAAAGGAGGAATGTTCGTGGCAACCAGGAACCACAAGAGGATGGCCACGTTGAAGTTCCTAAGAATGTTAATGTAAAAGCCCAAGAAAAGGGACTTGTAAAAACTTTTCTTCACCTCACAACACCACAGTTTTTATTGTGGACACCTTAGGAAATGTTGTGAAAAGCAAGTAACCTCTATCAAAGAAGTGGTTAGAGGGGAAACTTACACTTTCACAACATGGGAAAATTATACACATATGATCACACATGAGAGTGTGTTTCCAAACTGTTGCATTCAAACTCAGGATTTCAGCAGCTAAACCAAGGATCAAAGTGCATAATTGGATTCCTCAGGTCCAAATTAGTGGGGAGGCAAAGTTTCAGAAATTTTCAAAAAGATTTGCTACCCATTTTTTTCCAAAAAGGATCCAAATATGCCAAGAATTCAAATATACATTTGAATTTGAGGTAAATTTGGCAAACAATACCAATGTAGCTCAGTTGAAGATTTCCAACGATTGAATTCATCTTTTGTCAAGTTTTGGAGATCTTTTGAGAGGGGGTAGAGCACTGACCAGTGGGGCCCACCTGTCATTGGGTGAAATAGACTTAGCCCCCAAGTCTGCTCTCTGTTTCTCAGTCAACCGAGCGCAGCCAGCTGCCGCGCGCGCACCGCCGGCCGAACGGCCACCTCCTGGTTCCCGTCGCTCGCGCTGGCAGCCGGGGAACGGCGCGCCCTCTCCTCTACATGACCCCCTCGCCAATCCACCGAAGACGTACGCGTGCTTCTTTGCAAAACAGCGAGCCCCCGCTCTGCTCGGTCACCGACGCCGCTCCCCCGATCCTCCCCTGCACGCCGACGTCCGCTCGGCCTTTGCCCGAGCTCCCAACGCAGAAAGAGAGCGCCGGTGTGTGCTCTAGCTAGCCATCTCACCACCCCACGGTGTTAGCACCGCACTCGAGCACAAATCGACGATCGCCACTGAGAGCTCAGGCCACCGGCGGAAAGGCGCGAACTGCTCCCCGTGGACAGCACGCCACGGCCAGTTTCACCGCCGGACTTCTACACAGAAAAGGTGCGCTTTAGCCTCCAGATCGTGTAGCTGCAACCCTTCTAACCATTGGTAGACGGTGCGCTGAGAATTCCTAAGGATCCCGAGAACTAGTGCAACCGGGTAAGGATCGGTCTAACCCGAAATTCGAGCTGCACCGTTCAATCCAGCTCGAGTGAGCTTACACATACCTTCCTCACTTCCTAGCGGCCCTCCTCGACCAAGAATCATGGGAAATGACCCAGAAATGGCCGGGTTTAGGTTGTTTTTCGGGCCGCCATAGAATAACAGCTCGGTTCACCGTGGAGCTCTAGGTTGCCGACCTTTTCATGGGGTTTGGCGGCCATTTCCATCACCCTCGAGCTCCCGTGGTGCTCTCCGACCCTTTGCCAATCATTTTGATGCGTTATAACGCATTCCCGACCACGCCGGAACCCTAACCGCCACTGTCACCGTCGGGAGCCCTGTTCCGGTGAGCTACGGCCGCCGGCGACGCCACCGACGAGTTCAGCGATGTGAGTTAGGGCGGGGCGGCAAGTTTGGGGCCGGGAGACGGCCGGGAGAGCAGTTCCGGCGAAGCTCGCCGGAGTGCGCCACCGCGGGCCCCTGTTTGGCGCGAGGAAGGGGAAGACTGCCGGGTGGGACCCACCGGCAGACATTTAAACATTTTGAAATGTCCAGTTTGTAGTTCAAACTTTGGAGGACCACAACTTGGGTTAGGAGAATCCAAAAATCATGAAACAAATTTTGTTGGATTCCTCTAACAGAGTACAATCCAAATGTGAAACCCAATTTTTATAAAACCCAGTAATTAATTCTGGAAAATTCTTTAAAGCTTTTCAGCAAAAGAATTTTTGAGGGAGTTTGGTTCATCCAAAAATTCCCAAATTTTGCCAGAATGTTCTTTAGGACATTAGTAGACCCCTGTAAAAGTTTCAGACCATTTGGAGTTGATTTGGTCAGAGCAATTCAAATTTGAAGGTGCTGTGTTCATTTGAAGGCAGAAACATTTTCTGAGAATTTCCAAAACTTGGAAATTCAATTCTGGGCAAACCTTGACTCCAAAAATGCTAGGAAAATTCTTGCAAACTCTATGAGCTATAATAGAAATTGTAGTTCATTAAGTTGAGCATGAACAGGGGTATTACCTCAGAATTAATTCTTCCTTGCTGATTTGCCAAGAGAATTAGTCTGAGCAAACCACTCCATGAAAAGTGCTAATGTTTGGTCCAGAGAGTTTTCTTGTGACAAGGAACTCACACAAAAATTCTCAGCTCCATTGGAGCTCTAGATCACCCCTGTCCTGTTTACCCACTTAAGGGATTAAGATGGAAAAGGGGGAAAACCACTTAGCATTTAGCCATGTGATTAAGTCCAAGCCAAACCACCAACACCAGTTCATATTTAAATTCTTAAACAAAGTTCCAGGTATTAGAGGCTGGTTATTAGAACTAATAGTAGAAGTCTTACTCTAAACTCACTTTTGCATATAAATTAACATGTAGTATTTCATTAACGTGTAGCCGTTGAAGAAGAGACTCCGGAAGTGCTGGACTTCCTCCTTCCGGACGAAGAACTAACTCCTGACCAGCAGCAACAAGGCAAGCCCCGGTTTGCATTAACCTTTTTATAAGTTTTCTTTTGTTTACATGAGTCATGTGAAGTATGATTGTGCATTAGGTGTAGGATGAATGGAACCCCACTTGCATAACCAAAGGTTCCTAAAAGAGTGAGGGTAGTGTCTAAGACCTCGAGTAGACAGGCTATGCTTAATGAGTCATAGGACTTCGGTACAAGTCGAGTAGTTGGAATCTACTCGCGAGATAGGCTGGGGACACACGGGTTCGGTTGAGTGATGTGAGATCACTTAGTAATGAAAATGAGACTAGGCAGGGGCTAGGGCGCAGCAAGAGAGAGTCTTGTGTGCGCAGCCCTGCCCGTGTCGATTGAGGACCGATCCGTGTGCGGCCCTGCTGAACAAGTATTGAACGTACCGAAGGCATATCGGATATATGGGCCCCGATAAACCGATGTAGCCTAAACCTCCGGGCGTCGAGGCATAGCACACCGATTTATAGGTGTAGGTTGAGGGCAGCAAGGTGGAAATCTGCCAACGGGCATAGAGAGATGCTCCGTGTGGGGAACCTCCTGCTCGTTTCGGTGCGACCGGTTCGACGTTTGGGCTGTTGGGTGAAAGGTTGTCCCGTACGACATCGAGTGAGCGTGCTGTGCAGCTCCACGGGTGGGCGTACGTGACGTGCTCTTTGGGTTTTCCCTGCAGGTGTATATCGAGTCGATTCGCCGTCCCTCGCGGTGACGAGTACTGCTTGTTCACTGCGTCGTAACGTAGACTAATGGATGAAATATGTTGATTCAATGATGCTGATTGATATAATTGTATTGCTACATGTGTGCCACCAAATACTGCTTACTAAATTTCAGATTTCATGAACTGTTAACTTGTTGCTAAAAGATGAACTAAGGATGAACTTGTAGGCGTGTCGTTTTTCTGAAATGTTACTATCCTATGGCCATTGTACACCTCATGTAGAGTTTCATGCTTAGGTGAGTCGGTTAAGCCTTGCTGAGCCTTCGTGCTCACGGTTGCTGCTTAAGTGTTTTTCAGGTGAGGAGCCACCCACGGACTCGGAGTACGAGTCCACCGGCGAGGGTTACCCTCCGTCGGGGACCACGGCTGAGTGGGAGCCGTACACGCCGCGCTGAGCTGAGACGTGCAGCTAGTGTGGGTTGCCCTAGGGCTGGGCAACCGACTTTTGCTAAATAGGCGGGCGTGAGTTGTATAGTGTAGTCTTCCGCTGTGTAATAGAACAATAATTGTAACTGAAGTTTGTACTTGTTTGTACAGTTTCAGCTGTTTTTCCCATGTAATATATTGTGTTCTTATGACGTGTGCTGTCGGGTGTCGCATCGCGCGGCACCACCCTCTGCGATCCTGGATGAGCGGATTCCGGTCCGCCACAGCCTGGTATCAGAGCTGCAGTGGGGATAGCACAGTACTAAAGGACTGCATTATGGGAAAAACTTAGGTATACGGTGAGGATTCGGTAGTTGCCCAAGTAAGGACTATATTAGCATAGTTACTTAAAGTGGCAAAGACTAACTTATGTGTTATAATTCTGAATTTCAATTATGTAACGACGCACCTACGCTCTGGTAAGTATGGTAAGGAACGCCACCGAAAGCGGTTCAATTTCGGTTAGCTCTCCCTGACAAGGAACGTGGTTCAGGGATTGATCTCACAGCCTGGTGTGAGATGTCAATATGAACCTCTTGAACTCTTCATGTTCCTGAGTTCATATGAAACGCTGATCCCTGGCGTGCATTAGGCAAGTAAGTGGAGACCCCATCGCGTGGTCAGTAACGCGAGAGTGTGTTCGTCTGGAAATAGCCCAGGAGGACATACGCAGCGCTTGCCATCGGCGTGCCCTGCAGGGCAGTAGGTGGTATCTGTTGGGTTGATAACATTCCCAACCGTGACGACCCGTTCATGACATACTCGGGTTCCCCGTCGTGTGGTGTTGAAACACGATCACGTGCCTTGAGACGTGACTTAGCTCAAGGACGGCCGTATGGAAATGATACGGGCGTTTGTATTTACTTTCAAATATGGAACTGCCTGAAATGAATAACCATTGAGTGCACCATTATTGTGTGGTCTTCTGCAGTTACTAACCACGTATGTATCCGTGTAGAGAACGTGTGCGAGAGACCGTTTAGTGCCACACTTGAGACTATATGCCGGTATGATCCGGGTAGGATTTTCTTTTGTGAGGAACGTAGTACCGAGATATGGTAGGCATATGCATGAGAATAATGATAACAAAGAATTAAAATCTATAGGTTCAACATTTAGGACCCTGGTTGGGTATAAGGATTGGGATAGTGGAGCAGTATAGCCAAAAGTATGAAAAGCAGAGTGCTCTGTTTTGGGCAGCACGTTTGCTGATCCTCAACAGGGCATAACTCACAGGTCTTTTAGCCCAGGGAGGTGTGCTATATAGTCCTGGAAAGGTATTCAAGTCCTCTACAACTTTGTTGTAGACTTCCAGAGCTGAAACCCACCTGAAGATGGCTTAAAGGCCAGAGAAATGTAAACTGTCCAGAACTAGGGCAGAGTAAAACATCCTCTGAACTGATCTGTTTTTCGAATGTAACTCCCAGTAGAAAAATCTAAAATTGTCATATAATCCATCCTTAGAAAGAGTAGAAGATGTTTGACATCTTTGCAATTCAAAGTTTCTGAAGTTTCAGCACAGAATTTAGTGGAAATCAGGATTGGAAACAGCCACTTCCAAGGGAGGTGCTGTTAAAATTCTTCCAGAAATGCTGCTGACTTTGAATTAGCATAACTTTTTAACCAATGCTGATCTGGGGGCAAATGAGTACTCGTTGGAAAGATACTAAAGTTAACTTTAACTTTGGTATTCAACTTGAGTCATGAAAATGCCCATAACCGGATCAAAACTTGGAATAGGTAGAAACTGGTCATTCTGACGGAAGAATGACAGTTGAACTCATTGGAGAGGGTGTTGTACCCTAAGGGCGATAATAATGTCTCGTAGAGACCAAACCCAGTTATGGTGAGCTTCCAAAGAAGGGGTTCATCAAGTTGGATTAAACTAACTTGTGTTTGGTCTGGTAATGGTGTAGCTTGTGCAAAGTTATTACATTATCTGCTTACGAGATATTTCGCATGTTTTGTTGTCATAATGTTTTTCCGCCCAGTTCTATTGGACTGCATGCAAAATGTTGCGGGACTGATGGTTAATGTCGTATGGTTGCAGATGGTTCGCACTAGGACCACGCACGAGGTTGGTGGCTCTAGCCAAGGTGGAGGCGATGACTCCCAGCCACCGGCCTACGACAGCACCCCGCAGCAGCAGCCACCACCGCCGCCTCCGCTTACTCTAGCGGATGTTATAGCGGAATTGGTGGGAGGTCGTGAGGAGCAGACCGACCTGCTCCGCACGATCGTGCAGAATACGTCCCAGGCGGGAGGACGTCAAGAGCGAGGGCCTCGTGAGCCCCGCGAAGTGTCGTACTCGGATTTCATGAGTACGCACCCTCCAGTGTTCACCGAAGCTGAAGAACCACTGGAGGCGGACAACTGGCTGCGGACTATCGAGTCCAAGTTCGGGCTGCTCCAGTGTACGGAGCGGCAGAAGACGCTGTTCGCAGCACAGCAGCTCCACGGTGCCGCTGGTGCGTGGTGGGCGAATTATGTCGCCTCACGTCCGGCTGGCCATGCCGTGGAATGGCAAGAGTTCCGGGAGGCGTTCCGCGCCTATCACATTCCTCCCGGAATAATGAAGAGAAAGTTCCAAGAATTTTTGGAACTGAAGCAGGGCGGGAGGAGTGCCCACGACTACTCCCGTGCCTTCAACCATCTGGCGCAGTATGCGTCAGACTACATCTCCACGGAGGAGAAGAAGAGGGAGCACTTCTATCGGGGGTTACATCCCGAAATGAAGACCCACCTCGTACAATGGAACCGCGGCACATTCAACGATCTAGTCAATGCCGCCATCATGCAAGAGGACGCTCAGCGGGAGTTAACAGCTGAGCATAGGAAGCGTAGCGCTCCACCTAGCAGCGGTGGGAGTGGCGCTCCCCAGAAGTACCGTATGGTGTATCGGACACCATCCGGGCAGCAGTGGCAACCACCGGCGCGACCGCAACGGTTCGGGGGACGTCCCTTTCAGGCACCTCCGTTCTGTCCGCCGGTGCCACCACCAAGACAGCAGCAGCAGCAGACGGTACCCCGGGCGTTTCCACCGCCACAACGCGCCCCAGGTTTCCGCCCACCGAGTAGCGGGGGACCGCCCCGTTTCACCTGCTTCACGTGTGGCCAAGCGGGCCACTTTGCGAAGGACTGTCCCCAGGGGCAGCAGAGCAGCGGGCAAGCCCAGCTCCAGGGCGGTGCTCGAGGCCGACCTCCGGTGAAGAAGGTTGGTCAGCGGACTGGAGGCGTCCGCAACCTCGACAATGAGGACGCCCCAGAGGGAGACAACGTGCTGGCGGGTACGTTTACTCTCAACAATCAAGCCATCGTCATATTATTTGATTCTGGTGCAACCCACAGCTTTATAAGTGCATCCTATGTGGCTAAACATCAATTGCAAGTCTTCCCAACCGACTGCACTTATATGATCTGCTCACCGGGAGGGAAGATTTCAGCTAATATGATGATTCCAAAGGCACCTCTGTGCTTAGGTGGGAAACTATATCCCACCACCTTGATAATCCTTATGGGACAAAAGATTGATGCAATCTTAGGGATGTCATGGCTGCAATACCATGGCGCTGTCCTAGAGACTCGGACACGGACGGTTCACTTAAATTCTCCATTTCACCGTCCGCATTCCATGGTGTTAGACACACCAGTCCGGGAAGTTTTAGCAATTAATAATGCTGAAGTTCTCAAGTTAGAAGACATCCCCGTAGTCCGGGAGTATCCCGACGTGTTCCCGGACGATCTTCCAGGCATGCCACCTGAGCGGGATGTCGAGTTCAAGATTGAACTTGCACCCGGGACTACGCCCATATCACGGAGACCATACAAGATGGCTCCAAATGAGCTGGCGGAACTGAAAGAACAGCTCAATGATCTGTTGAGCAAGGGTTTCATTAGGCCGAGTTCCTCGCCTTGGGGATGCTCGGCGCTATTCGTGAAGAAAAAGGATGAGACCCTGAGGCTGTGTGTGGATTACCGGCCGCTCAACGCCGTCACCATCAAAAATAAGTACCCACTGCCCCGTATTGACATCTTGTTTGATCAACTGGTGGGGGCAAGTGTATTCTCAAAGATGGACCTTCGCTCTGGATATCACCAGATCAAGATCCGGGCGGAGGATATCCCGAAGACGGCGTTCTCGACGAGATACGGCTTATACGAATATCTCGTCATGTCCTTTGGTCTCACAAATGCTCCAGCCCATTTCATGTATCTCATGAACTCGGTGTTCATGCCGGAGCTGGACAAGTTCGTGGTAGTGTTCATCGACGATATCTTGGTTTACTCCAAGACAGAAGCCGAGCATGCCGAACACTTACGGATCGTTCTTCAACGATTGCGAGACCACAAGCTCTACGCCAAGTTCAGCAAATGCGAATTTTGGATCAGCCAAGTGCCATTCTTGGGACATATCATCTCAGCTGAAGGAATTGCGGTTGACCCAAGTAAAATAGAGCAAGTGTTGAAATGGAAAGCTCCCACTTCAGTTCATGAAGTCAGAAGCTTCCTCGGGTTAGCGGGATACTACCGGAGATTCATTCCAAGTTTCTCCAAGCTCACTAAGCCGATGACAGAGTTGCTGAAAAAAGGGAAGAAATATGTTTGGAACACGGCGTGTGAAGGAGCATTCCGAACATTGGTGAAGCATCTCACAACAGCCCCGGTCTTAGCTCAACCGGATACAACAAAGCCCTTCGACGTGTATTGTGACGCGTCCGGTATTGGGCTCGGCTGCGTGTTGATGCAGGAAGGACGTGTGGTCGCTTATGGCTCACGCCAACTTCGGAACCATGAGCAGCACTACCCGTCCCACGATCTTGAACTTGCTGCCGTGGTGTTGGCGCTGAAAATGTGGAGGCACTATCTCCTGGGGAACTTGGTGCATCTCTACACCGACCACAAGAGCTTGAAATACATTTTCACCCAGAAGGAGCTGAACATGAGGCAGAGGAGGTGGTTAGAACTGATCAAAGATTATGAGATTGAGATCCATTACCACCCCGGCAAGGCGAATGTGGTTGCCGACGCGCTGAGTCGGAAATCGCATGTCCATCACCTCACCATTACACCGGTGGAGGAGGAAGAGCCAAGTTTATACTTGGTTCCTTATGGATCGCTGTACAACCTTGCCCTCATCCCTACTATTAGGGAGGACATCATTGCAGCTCAGAAAACGGATAAAGGCATGGCACATCTCCGGAGACGGATAGACGATGGAGAAATTAAATGTTTCCGGAAAGATGATGAGGGGACGCTGTGGTTCAATGACCGCATAGTCGTACCCCGAGATATGGAGTTGAGGAAAAAGATCCTCGATGAAGCTCACTTGTCCAAATACTCCATTCATCCGGGCAGCAACAAAATGTACCAAGATTTGAAAAAGAAATTTTGGTGGACGCGGATGAAGCGGGAGGTAGCTAAGTACGTATCCGAGTGCGATACGTGTAGACGAGTGAAAGCTGATCATATGAAGAAATCAGGGCTACTGCAACCCCTGAAGATCCCGGCATGGAAATGGGAAGATGTGAGCATGGATTTCATTGTGGGATTACCCCTAACAGCCAACAAGCATGATTCCATATGGGTAATCGTTGATCGGTTAACCAAGACGGCTCACTTCATTCCGGTGAATACACGTTACAACGCCGGCAAATATGCGGAGCTATACATAGCGAAGATTCTATGCCTATACGGGGTACCCAAGACCATTGTCTCAGATCGAGGTGCATTATTTGTATCTCGCTTTTGGGAGCAGCTACACGCTGCATTGGGTACTAAGTTGATCAGGAGCTCCGCTTATCACCCTCAGACAGATGGCCAGACAGAAAGGGTGAATCAAGTCCTGGAAGACATGTTGAGAGCATGTGCCATCCACCACGGTAGGAATTGGGATGATCACCTACCATTGGCGGAATTCTCGTACAACAACGGTTATCAGGCGAGTATCAAGATGGCACCTTACGAAGCTCTCTACGGTCGTAAATGCCGCACCCCATTAAATTGGTGCGAGTCCGGTGAAAGGGTCACATTCGGAGTTGATGTGGTGAACGACGCCGAAGAGCGCGTTCGGACAATTCAAGCCAATTTGAAGGCCGCTCAATCCCGACAAAGGAGCTACGCTGATAAGAGGCGTAGGCCGTTGCACTTTGACGTTGGGGAACACGTGTACCTCCGCGTGTCTCCAATGAAGGGCGTGCACCGATTCGGTGTGAAGGGGAAGCTCGCTCCCCGTTTCATTGGACCCTACGCTATCACCGAGAAGTGTGGACCAGCAGCGTATCGATTGGAGCTACCGGCATCTCTGGCTGGTGTCCATGATATTTTCCATGTTTCGCAACTGTGGAAATGCTTGAAGCATACAACTGCTGTTCCTACCGAAGACATCGGCGAGCTGAAGCCGGATTTAACATATGATGAATATCCGGTGGGAATTCTTGATGAGAAAGCCAGGACCACGCGTAGCAGAACGTTGTGGTTCTACAAAATACTCTGGAGTAACCACACCGCCGAGGAAGCGACGTGGGAGAGCGAGGAGTTCCTTCGCTCAAATTACCCGGAGTTCTTGCCTTCTCAACACGGGTAAGTCCCTATTACATCGCTATCTCTTCTTTTATAATCTCGGGACGAGATTCTTTTAAGGGGGGAGGGATGTAAAAGCCCAAGAAAAGGGACTTGTAAAAACTTTTCTTCACCTCACAACACCACAGTTTTTATTGTGGACACCTTAGGAAATGTTGTGAAAAGCAAGTAACCTCTATCAAAGAAGTGGTTAGAGGGGAAACTTACACTTTCACAACATGGGAAAATTATACACATATGATCACACATGAGAGTGTGTTTCCAAACTGTTGCATTCAAACTCAGGATTTCAGCAGCTAAACCAAGGATCAAAGTGCATAATTGGATTCCTCAGGTCCAAATTAGTGGGGAGGCAAAGTTTCAGAAATTTTCAAAAAGATTTGCTACCCATTTTTTCCAAAAAGGATCCAAATATGCCAAGAATTCAAATATACATTTGAATTTGAGGTAAATTTGCCAAACAATACCAATGTAGCTCAGTTGAAGATTTCCAATGATTGAATTCATCTTTTGTCAAGTTTTGGAGATCTTTTGAGAGGGGGTAGAGCACTGACCAGTGGGGCCCACCTGTCATTGGGTGAAATAGACTTAGCCCCCAAGTCTGCTCTCTGTTTCTCAGTCAACCGAGCGCAGCCAGCTGCCGCGCGCGCACCGCCGGCCGAACGGCCACCTCCTGGTTCCCGTCGCTCGCGCTGGCAGCCGGGGAACGGCACACCCTCTCCTCTACATGACCCCCTCGCCAAGCCACCGAAGACGTACGCGTGCTTCTTTGCAAAACAGCGAGCCCCCGCTCTGCTCGGTCACCGACGCCGCTCCCCCGATCCTCCCCTGCACGCCGACGTCCGCTCGGCCTTTGCCCGAGCTCCCAACGCAGAAAGAGAGCGCCGGTGTGTGCTCTAGCTAGCCATCTCACCACCCCACGGTGTTAGCACCGCACTCGACCACAAATCGACGATCGCCACTGAGAGCTCAGGCCACCGGCGGAAAGGCGCGAACTGCTCCCCGTGGACAGCACGCCACGGCCAGTTTCACCGCCGGACTTTTACACAGAAAAGGTGCGCTTTAGCCTCCAGATCGTGTAGCTGCAACCCTTCTAACCATTGGTAGACGGTGCGCTGAGAATTCCTAAGGATCCCGAGAACTAGTGCAACCGGGTAAGGATCGGTCTAACCCGAAATTCGAGCTGCACCGTCCAATCCAGCTCGAGTGAGCTTACACATACCTTCCTCACTTCCTAGCGGCCCTCCTCGACCAAGAATCATGGGAAATGACCCAGAAATGGCCGGGTTTAGGTTGTTTTTCGGGCCGCCATAGAATAACAGCTCGGTTCACCGTGGAGCTCTAGGTTGCCGACCTTTTCATGGGGTTTGGCGGCCATTTCCATCACCCTCGAGCTCCCGTGGTGCTCTCCGACCCTTTGCCAATCATTTTGATGCGTTATAACGCATTCCCGACCACGCCGGAACCCTAACCGCCACTGTCACCGTCGGGAGCCCTGTTCCGGTGAGCTACGGCCGCCGGCGACGCCACCGACGAGTTCAGCGATGTGAGTTAGGGCGGGGCGGCAAGTTTGGGGCCGGGAGACGGCCGGGAGAGCAGTTCCGGTGAAGCTCGCCGGAGTGCGCCGCCGCGGGCCCCTGTTTGGCACCAGGAAGGGGAAGACTGCCGGGTGGGACCCACCGGCAGAGATTTAAACATTTTGAAATGTCCAGTTTGTAGTTCAAACTTTGGAGGACCACAACTTGGGTTAGGAGAATCCAAAAATCATGAAACAAATTTTGTTGGATTCCTCTAACAGAGTACAATCCAAATCTGAAACCCAATTTTTATAAAACCCAGTAATTAATTCTGGAAAATTCTTTAAAGCTTTTCAGCAAAAGAATTTTTGAGGGAGTTTGGTTCATCCAAAAATTCCCAAATTTTGCCAGAATGTTCTTTAGGACATTAGTAGACCCCTGTAAAAGTTTCAGACCATTTGGAGTTGATTTGGTCAGAGCAATTCAAATTGGAAGGTGCTGTGTTCATTTGAAGGCAGAAACATTTTCAGAGAATTTCCAAAACTTGGAAATTCAATTCTGGGCAAACCTTGACTCCAACAATGCTAGGAAAATTCATGCAAACTCTATGAGCTATAATAGAAATTGTAGTTCATTAAGTTGAGCATGAATAGGGGTATTACCTCAGAATTAATTCTTCCTTGCTGATTTGCCAAGAGAATTAGTCTGAGCAAACCACTCCATGAAAAGTGCTAATGTTTGGTCCAGAGAGTTTTCTTGTGACAAGGAACTCACACAAAAATTCTCAGCTCCATTGGAGCTCTAGATCACCCCTGTCCTGTTTACCCACTTAAGGGATTAAGATGGAAAAGGGGGAAAACCACTTAGCATTTAGCCATGTGATTAAGTCCAAGCCAAACCACCAACACCAGTTCATATTTAAATTCTTAAACAAAGTTCCAGGTATTAGAGGCTGGTTATTAGAACTAATAGTAGAAGTCTTACTCTAAACTCACTTTTGCATATAAATTAACATGTAGTATTTCATTAACGTGTAGCCGTTGAAGAAGAGACTCCGGAAGTGCTGGACTTCCTCCTTCCGGACGAAGAACTAACTCCTGACCAGCAGCAACAAGGCAAGCCCCGGTTTGCATTAACCTTTTTATAAGTTTTCTTTTGTTTACATGAGTCATGTGAAGTATGATTGTGCATTAGGTGTAGGATGAATGGAACCCCACTTGCATAACCAAAGGTTCCTAAAAGAGTGAGGGTAGTGTCTAAGACCTCGAGTAGACAGGCTATGCTTAATGAGTCATAGGACTTCGGTACAAGTCGAGTAGTTGGAATCTACTCGCGAGATAGGCTGGGGACACACGGGTTCGGTTGAGTGATGTGAGATCACTTAGTAATGAAAATGAGACTAGGCAGGGGCTAGGGCGCAGCAAGAGAGAGTCTTGTGTGCGCAGCCCTACCCGTGTCGATTGAGGACCGATCCGTGTGCGGCCCTGCTGAACAAGTATTGAACGTACCGAAGGCATATCGGATATATGGGCCCCGATAAACCGATGTAGCCTAAACCTCCGGGCGTCGAGGCATAGCACACCGATTTATAGGTGTAGGTTGAGGGCAGCAAGGTGGAAATCTGCCAACGGGCATAGAGAGATGCTCCGTGTGGGGAACCTCCTGCTCGTTTCGGTGCGACCGGTTCGACGTTTGGGCTGTTGGGTGAAAGGTTGTCCCGTACGACATCGAGTGAGCGTGCTGTGCAGCTCCACGGGTGGGCGTACGTGACGTGCTCTTTGGGTTTTCCCTGCAGGTGTATATCGAGTCGATTCGCCGTCCCTCGCGGTGACGAGTACTGCTTGTTCACTGCGTCGTAACGTAGACTAATGGATGAAATATGTTGATTCAATGATGCTGATTGATATAATTGTATTGCTACATGTGTGCCACCAAATACTGCTTACTAAATTTCAGATTTCATGAACTGTTAACTTGTTGCTAAAAGATGAACTAAGGATGAACTTGTAGGCGTGTCGTTTTGCTGAAATGTTACTATCCTATGTCCATTGTACACCTCATGTAGAGTTTCATGCTTAGGTGAGTCGGTTAAGCCTTGCTGAGCCTTCGTGCTCACGGTTGCTGCTTAAGTGTTTTTCAGGTGAGGAGCCACCCACGGACTCGGAGTACGAGTCCACCGGCGAGGGTTACCCTCCGTCGGGGACCACGGCTGAGTGGGAGCCGTACACGCCGCGCTGAGCTGAGACGTGCAGCTAGTGTGGGTTGCCCTAGGGCTGGGCAACCGACTTTTGCTAAATAGGCGGGCGTGAGTTGTATAGTGTAGTCTTCCGCTGTGTAATAGAACAATAATTGTAACTGAAGTTTGTACTTGTTTGTACAGTTTCAGCTGTTTTTCCCATGTAATATATTGTGTTCTTATGACGTGTGCTGTCGGGTGTCACATCGCGCGGCACCACCCTCTGCGATCCTGGATGAGCGGATTCCGGTCCGCCACAGTTAACCCCGGGGCTGGTGAAAACAACCTTGAACAGTTGATGGCTATGCAGACCCAGCTCATGCAAACTATGATCCTGTGACACCCTCATTTTCGGGTTCTGCATGTATTCATGTTTCATGTAGAAAAACATTTTTAAAATAATTAGAAACAGAAAAGAAATAAAAAAGATAGCCAAAAAGAGCCAAATTCCACTTCACCGAGAGCGCCAAAGACAATACCCGCGGCCCGCTGCCACGTGGCGCGTTCGGAGCTCATCTCCGCAAACGGGGAGAGGTCCGCCACTAAACTGGCTACGTGGCAGGCTCGGGGCTCATCCCCGCAAAGGGGGAGAGGTCCGACCCCGTGGGACACGTGTTGCCCCAGGAGCTAGCCTCTGCGGAGGATCGAGGCCAGTCCCGCAGGACACGTGTCAGATGCGGAGCTATTCACTACGTAAAAGAGAGGATCAGCTGCGCGGGACACGTGTGGCTCTCGGAGCTCACCTCCGAGAGGTCCGGTTCTATTGGACACATGTCACTTCCGGAGCTCATCTCTAGGAGGTACGACACTACCGGACACGTGTCGACCTCGGAGCTCACCTCCGAGAAGAAAGGAAGTCTGGCACTGTTAGGACACATGGCACTATCAGAGGGGAGGTCCGTCTCTGACACATGGCACATCCGGAGCCACCTCCGAAGAGAGGGGAGGTCCAGAACTGACACGTGGCATTCACGGAGCTCGCCTCTGTTGAGAGGGGAGCTCCCGACTCACCAGACACGTGGCGCACGCGGAGCTCACCTCTGAGTAAGAGGAAGGTCTCGCCCGCCTGACACACGGCACAACCGGAGCTTGTCTCTGCGGAAAAGGAAGCCCAGGTTTCTGCAGGACACGTGGAGCTTCCGGAGCTCACCGCCGTGAGGGAAATGAGATCTGAAGCGGTTTTTTCTTCTGTACGCGTGGGAATACCGGTATGGGAGGAAACCGACATGAATTCCACGTTGCTACCGCATCAAATCAACTAAGGATAAGTTGTTAAGATTCAAAAATAATTTGAATAGGACTCTTATTCAAATTCCGATTAGAGGAGGACTCTTCCTCTTATAAATAGAACCGAAAACCTTTGGCCGCAACCATAAACTTCTTTTCCACCTCCTGAGCCGACAACTTAGAGCCCTAGCCCTAGCTCGCTGAGTAAACCCCTTCGCCGGAGACAACCACCAGAGAGATCACCGACAAGCCCAGAGACAATTGCCATCGCAGGAGGAGAGCCGACAACCTGAGGAAAAGCCCGAAGAAAGTAAGGTAGGTCTCCAATACCACCTTACGACATCATCACGTTTTCTTTGCATCTGTTCTTAGATTCCTTTTGAACAGAAGCTTTTTCATGGACAGATCACGTGTTGATCGGTCTGATCTAGATGTTGAGTCGAGATCATCGCCACATCCACAATTGATATTTACACCTCTGTTCATCGTAAAACCCATGCAAACATACAAGAACACGTACAAAGCGATCTAATAAAAACTGCATCATAGGATTAACATGTATATGCATCATTGCATCTTAAAGTAGTTTGTGCATGGTATTGATTGCTATGAATCTTGTATGTGCGTGATCATGTATAGAAGGACAAGCTCCGGGAGCTACCTATGACGAGCTGCAACAACAAGGTTTTGAGATCCAAGAGCAACAGGAACCGCAAGAACAAGGCAAGTGCTCCTTGACCATATTGATCCTATGTTTTGGAAAAACTGTTTTGTTTGCCAAAAGGTGTGTGTGCTTGAGTCAACATGATGGGAAACCCTTTCATAGGAGTTTACTAGTTTTGTTAACCACCCTTGTCACCGGGAAAGTTAATGAGTCGGGTATGGTTTTTGCTTTTATGCTTCGCTGAGTCCATGGGTTATGGGAAGCGAGATAGATGTGTCTAGCTAACTGCACTTGTATGAAAAATGAGAAACTGATGTTGTTAATGAACGTGAATCGGAGGGAGATCTAGACAAGCCTGGGTTTATGAATGAGGTAGAATGAGATGGTGGTTTACTTGCCGTAGATCTAAGGACCGGTTCATGCCAGCCATGCCAGGATAACAGTGCCACCACAAGGCCATGTATGGGTGCGGCTTAGCTGAGTAATTAGGTAAGTTACTAGATTGTTATGGACCGTGGAAGGCGCGGGGAATGGGAGTCGATTGAGGACTGCCCTGGGAACTGCATGGCACAAGAGGGGGCCCGTGGGTGGGAGAATTGGAGATTCCAGCCTGCCGGTGAAACCTTAGTGAGTCCATACATCTAGTAGCCCCTTTGTAAAGGCTATTTTGTGATCTCTTGGCCATACACCGGCGGTTGTGTACTGGTATAATGGAGGTTCTGCAGTCGCCGATGGGTGACGAAATCACAAACTTGTGGGTAAAGTGGTACAAACTCTAGAGAGTCTAAAACTATAATGATAGTCAAGCTTACGGTCACGAGCGCCTGGACAACTCACATGATTAGTTGGGATGGTTTTGGATGGTTTGGTTTTGGTTATGGTTTGGTCTTTGGTTTTGGTTTTCGGGACTGTTGAGTCCGGGTAATGAGATTGGTTGCATGACTGTTGAGTCATGGCAACGAGATTTGGGTCTCGGAATAAGACGGAATTGATTATGAGATGAATGGTAGTGAATACGAGATGGTATTTATGAGATGGTAGTGAATACGAGATGGTATTCATGATCAAGGTTGATGTCTGGTTGAGACATGGAAAGGGATGAATCATAATGGAGGTATGTTGGGATTTACATTCACTTAAAGCTAAGTTGCTGTTTTTATCTTGTTTGAGAAATAAACTTTGCTTTCTGCAGTTAGCCTTTTTATACCTTCCTTGCTGTGAGCTACATATCATATTTTCCCGCACTTGCTGAGTACATAATTGTACTCAAACTTGCATTATTACTTCATCAGCAACAGGAGAGGAGTACTATGAAGACCCCGTGGAGCATTAGGCGCGTAATCTGTCCTCAACCTTGCCTGTGGGGATGGAGTAGAGATGGAGCCGCTGCTGCTGCTTAGTTGCTTCCGCATTAGTTTAGAAGACTTCCGCTGCTAGAATAAAGACTTCCGCTGTTTAGATAAGACTTCCGCTGCTAGCATGAGTTTTGAGACTCATGAGACATTGTAATAAACCCTGTTATTCGTGGTAATATATATTCTGAATTCAGTTTGTGGATTGTATGTATATGTGTGATGAACATCCCGGGCACACATATGCATCAGTTCTCGGTTCTGTGTTCTACAGAAACGAGGGTGTCACAGATTGGTATCAGAGCCACGGGTTGACGGTAAGTTACGCGCCTATATAGAAAACACAAATTGGTATCAACCTGTCACGGGTTGATTGCAGATCACACAGCCTAGATAGGTCAAAGATTGATATTAAACCTGTCATGCCTAGTCATAGATTGGTACAATCCACAGATTGGTACCAAGCTACCATGGTTGATTGTAGGTCACAAGCCTAGAATGATCACAGACTGGTAGCTGAACCACGTTGACTGTAGGACGCACCCCTAGTAACAGATTGGTATTAGAAGCCACGCTGACCATAGGATGCAAGCCTAGGATGCATAAATTGGCATTGGAACCACCTTGACATAGGCTGCAAGCCTAGGAGAAGCCGATCACAGATTGGTATCACCGCAAACCACCTTGACATATGGTGAAATCACAGATTGGTATCACCTCAAAAACCCTATAGGACCCCCATTGAATAGAAGCTTGAATAGGATTGGTTGAACCTTGTGATTGTTGCTTTTGATTGTGTGCTTAGTGTGAGTTGTGGGACGTTTCAGCGTTGTCCATATCCACACATAGCAGAGAGATGTGAGATGCTTCGGCACTTGTTCACATCCTCATATGGGCTAATATATATAGTCTATCCACCTTGATGCATATAGTTAGGGGGATCCATCTAACCTTCTAACCTCTATTCTATTCCGTTCTCTCTCACAGATGGTGAGAGGAAACGCCGGCCGCAAGGAAGGAACGTCCGTGGCAACCAAGACGATGGCCACAATGAAGTTCCTGTTAACCCTGGAGCTGGTAAAAACAACCTGGAACGGTTGATGGCCATGCAGAATCAGCTTATGCAAACCATGATCCAAACTTTGGGTCAGCTACAGGCCAACAACAACAACCCCGTTCCGGCACCACCACCACCGCCACCACCGCCGGCTCACAACAGGCTGGGAGAGTTCATGAGGACTCGACCGCCCACCTTTGCTAAAGCTATTGACCCCATGGAGGCCGATGATTGGTTGAAGTACATGGAGAAGAAGCTTGCCATCGTCCAGTGCAATGACCGAGAGAAAGTTCTCTTCGTGTTGCACCAACTCATGGGAGCTGCCGCTGACTGGTGGGATGCCCTGTGCAACGCTCATGTCGACCCGGAGACGATCACTTGGACTGAGTTCAAGGAGAGTTTCCGATCTCATTACATCCCTGCTGGTGTAATGATGCTTAAGAGGCAAGAGTTTGAGGGTCTCCGCCAGGGACAGAAAAGCATGAATGAGTATCTCAACAAGTTCACGCAACTGTCCCGGTATGCCCCCGAAGATGTCAACTCGGACCAGAGGAAGCAGTACCTGTTCATGAGAGGGTTGAACAATGAGATCCAGGTTCAGCTCTTCTCAACAATGACTACGCGAGCTTCCGGAAGCTGGTTGAAAAGGCTATAGTGGTTGAAAGCAAGATCCGATAGATCGAGCGAGAGGGCAAAAGGAAGATGCCATACCAGTCATAAGGGAGCAACGTACAACCTCGGTACAAGCCCCCAGCTGCACCACAGTATGGGTCGACTACTCCTGCTTTTCGCCCTAATCAACTCCCACAGCAATGTCCTGCCATGCAAGCACCTCGTGTGCCTTTGCCTCCAGCGCCCCGTCCAAACACGGGCGCTCCTGTTCAAAACCCCCGCCCCAACGTACCTGATGTCGTGGGCAACAAGGCATGCTTTGCATGCGGGGAGACGGGACACTTTGCGAGCCAGTGCCCGAGGAGAGGTCCTGGACAGCAAGGCAACGTGCCCAAGCAGAACCCATGGCCGAACGGAGGAGCCAATCAAGGAAACCGTGGACAGCAGAACTACGCTCGTGGCAACGTGAACCATGTCTCTGCTGAGGAAGCGCAACAGGCTGAGGACGTCGCGATTGGTATGTTCCTTGCCAACTCCAACCCAGCCACCATTCTATTTGATTCTGGAGCATCACATTCCTTCATATCATCCAAGTATGTTGCCAAGTATAATCTACCCATATCACACTTGAAATATACTATGTTGGTTAAATCTCCTGGTGGAGAGATGAGGACTAATATAGTATGTCCGAAAGTAAACCTTAAAATAAGGGGGTAGACTTCCTTGTCAATCTCATTGTCTTGGATTCCCAAGGGCTCGACATAATACTCGGAATGGATTGGCTAAGTAAGCACAATGGAGTAATCCAATGTGCTGAGAGGAGCATGCAGTTGACCAACGAGCACGGTACTCGTATCGAATTTGAGTCAGCCCAACCGGCAACCGAGAAGGCAACATTGAACCAAGTCAAAGAAGCAACCCTGGATCGCATTTCGGTGGTTCAAGAGTTTTCGGACGTGTTCCCGGAAGAACTCCTGGTATGCCGCCTGACCGGGACATCGAGTTTTCCATTGACCTAGTATCCGGAACCGCACCTATAGCAAAGACACCATATAGGATGCCCATCAATGAACTCGTGGAGCTCAAGAAGCAAATTCAGGAGCAGCTGTAGAAGGGTTTTATACGTCCATCAATGAACTCGTGGAGCTCAAGAATATAGGATGCCCATCAATGAACTCGTGGAGCTCAAGAAGCAAATTCAGGAGCAGCTGTAGAAGGGTTTTATACGTCCATGCTCATCACCATGGGGAGCCCTCGTGCTCTTCGTAGACAAGAAGGATGGAACCCAAAGGATGTGCGTGAACTATAGGTCTCTCAATGAGTTGATGATCAAGAACAAGTACCCTCTGCCCTGTATAGAGGACCTGTTCGACCAAATGAAGGGAGCTGGAGTCTTCTCCAATATTGATCTTTGGTCGGGATATTTCCAGCTGAAGATTAAGCCCTCTGATATACCCAAGACTGCCTTTCGAACATGGTATGGTTTGTATGAATATAACGTGATGTCTTTTGGGTTAACGAATGGACCCGCATACTTCATGTACCTTATGAACAAGGTTGATGGAGTAGTTGGACAAGTTCATCGTGGTTTTCATTGACGACATCATGGTGTATTCGAAAATCGAGGAGGAACATGAAGAACATTTGAGATTGACATTACAGAAGCTTCGAGAGCATCAATTGTATGCCAAGTTCAGCAAATGTCAATTCTGGCTAAAGGAGATATCGTTCCTAGGCCACATCATCTCCGAGGAAGGAGTATCGGTTGATCCCGGAAAAGTGGGAGATGTTCTGAAGTGGAACCAACCGCAAAACGTGAGGGATATTTGGAGTTTTCTTGGGATGGCTGGATACTACCGCCGGTTCATCAAGGACTTCTCTAAGATGGCAAAGCCTATGACGGAGTTGCTAACGAAGGGAAGAGCCTTCCAATGGACATCAGCGTGCCAAGAAAGCTTTGTTATTGCCGGACGTAAGCAAGAGCTTTGACATATATTGTGACGCATCAAGACAACGGCTCGGATGCGTGCTAATGCAAGAAGGACAAGTGGTAGCCAATGCCTCATGACAATTAAAGAAGAACGAGCTTAATTACCCTACCCATGACTTGGAACTAGCAGTTGTGGTGCGTGCGTTGAAGATTTGGAGACATTATATCCTTGGTCATCGATGTGAGATCTATACGGATCATAAAAGCCTCAAGTAGATATTCACTCAAATGGATTTGAATTTGAGGCAATGTCGATGGTTGGAACTCATCAAGGATTATGATGTTGGAATCAACTATCACCCTGGAAAGGCCAATGTAGTAGCTGATGCATTGAGCCGGAAGGGAGCATGTCACCAACTTACGGTTTGGGAGCTACCACCCGAGCTACGAAAGGAGATCGAATGGTTACATCTCGATTTCTTGAATGAGATGGAAGTGATGGAACTCCACTCTTTGTTGGAACAAGTGATAAGAGATGGCCAAGCTACGGATGAAGAGATCAAGGAGATCAAGGAAAGGATCCGACAAGGAATAGAGAAGGACTTCAAGGAAGACGAGAAGGGTACGCTTTGGCTAGGAAGAAGGATTTGTGTGCCTAACGTGAAGCACATCCGCGACACGATATTAAAAGAGGCACACGACTCACTTTATTCCATACATCCCGGAAGTACCAATATGTACAAGGACCTGAATACTTGTTATTGGTGGGATGGTATGAAGAGGGACATAGCCGAGTATGTTGCCCTATGCGACACCTTCCAACGGGTGAAGGCCGAACATCAAAGACCAACTGGACTGTTACAACCCTTGAAGGTGCCCGAGTGGAAGTGGGAAGATATCAGTATGGATTTCATCGTCGGATTGCCACGTACTCGATCGGGTTACGACTCCATCTGTGTTATCGTGGACCGATTGACGAAAACCGCTCATTTTCTTCCTGTTAAAACCACGTACCGTGTGGCAGATCTAGCCGAGCTGTACATGGAGCAAATCATGTGCCGCCATGGAGTCCCGAAGAGGATAGTCTCGGATCGGGGTTCTCAGTTTACCTCTAGATTTTGGAGGAAGCTGCAGAAGGCTATGGGTACACGACTGGATTTTAGCTCCGCCTACCACCCACAAACCAATGGGTAAACCGAAAGGACAAACCAAATTTTGGAGGATATTTTGAGAGCTTGCGCCTTGAAACATGGGCGTAGTTGGGATAGGAGTTTACCGTATGCCGAATTCTCCTATAACAACAGCTATCAAGCTAGCTTGAAGATGTCGCCTTTCGAAGCATTGTACGGTAGACGGTGTAGAACACCATTGTTTTGGAATGAGACCGGAGAGAACCAAGTGTTTGGACCTGAAGTGCTACAAGAGGCTGAAAAGCAAGTCCAAACAATACGGGAGAACTTGAAGGCTGCTCAGCCACGACAGAAAGGCTATGCAGACAATAGGCGAAGGAAGTTGACTTTCAAAGTAGGAGACTTCGTATACATTAAGGTATCGCCTATCCGAGGCCAACTACGTTTCAATGTCAAAGGCAAGCTAGCACCTCGCTACATCGGACCATTTAAGATTTTGGACAAGCGAGGAGAAGTAGCCTATCAACTAGAGCTCCCAACACACCTCTCCGATGTACATGACGTGTTTCATCTATCCCAGCTCAAGAAGTGCTTGAGAGTGCCGGAAGAGCAAGTACCGATGGATGAACTTGAACTTCAAGAGGACCTGACCTATGCAGAGCACCCTGTCCGAATTTTGGACGTAATGGGAAGGGTCACGAGGAACAAAGTGATCCGATGGTGCAAGGTACAATGGAGCCATCACACAGAAGCTGAAGCCACATGGGAGCGTGAAGAAGACATCAAGACAGAGTTTCCTCATCTATTCTCTACTAACGAATCTCGAGGGCGAGATTCAATTTAAGGGGGTAGATTTGTGACACCCTCATTTTCGGGTTCTGCATGTATTCATGTTTCATGTAGAAAAACATTTTTAAAATAAACAGAAACAGAAAAGAAATAAAAAAGATAGTCAAAATGAGCCAAATTCCAGTTCAACGAGAGCGCCGAAGACAATACCTGTGGCCCGCTGGCCACGTGGCGCGTTCGGAGATCATCTCCGCAAAGGGGGAGAGGTCCGCCACTAAACTGGCTACGTGGCAGGCTCGGGGCTCATCCCCGCAAAGGGGGAGAGGTCCGACCCCGTGGGACACGTGTTGCCCAAGGAGCTAGCCTCTGCGGAGGAGCTAGGCCAGTCCCGCAGGGCACATGTTGGCTGCGGAGCTATTCGCTGCGGAAAAGAGAGGATCAGCCGTGCGGGACACGCGTTGCTCTCGGAGCTCACCTCTGAGAGGTCCGGTCCTATTGGACACATGTCACTTCCGAAGCTCATCTCTGGGAAGTCCGACACTACTGGACACGTGTGGACCTCGGAGCTCATCTCCGGGAGGTCCGACACTGTTGGACACGTGTCGACCTCGGAGCTCACCTCCGATAAGAAAGGAAGTCTGGCGCTGTTAGAACACGTGGCACTATCAGAGGGCAGGTCCGGCTCTGACACATGGCATATACGGAGCCACATCCGAAGAGAGGGGAGGTCCGGAACTGACACGTGGCGTTCGTGGACCTTGCCTCTGTTGAGAGGGGAGATCCCGACCCACCAGACACGTGGCGCACGTGGAGCTCGCCTCTAGAGAGAGGGGAGGTCCCGCCCGCTAGGACGCGTGAAGCACGCGGAGCTCACCTCTGAGTAAGAGGAAGGTCTCGCCTGCCTGACACGCGGCACAACCGGAGCTCACCTCTGAGTAAAAGGGAGCCCAGGTTTCTGCAGGACACGTGGAGCTTCCGGAGCTCACTGCCGCGAGGGAAACGAGATCTGAAGCCGTATTTGCTTCTGTACGCGTGGGAATACCGGGTACGGAAGGAAACCGACATGAATTCCACGTTGCTACCGCACCAAATCAACTAAAGATAAGTTGTTAAGATTCAAAATTAATTTGAATAGGACTCTTATTTGAATTCTGATCAGAGGAGGACTCTTCGTTTCCTCTTATAAATAGAACCGAAAACCTTTGGCCGCAACCATGAACTTGTTTTCCACCTCCTGAGCTGACAACTTAGAGCCCTAGCCCCAGCTCGCCGAGTAAACCCCTTCGCCGGAGTACAACCACCAGAGAGATCGCCGATGAGCCCAGAGACGGTTGCCATCACCGGAGGAGAGCCAAAGATCTAAGGAAAAGCCCGAAGGAAGTAAGGTAGGTCTCCAATACCACCTTACGACATCATCACGTTTTCTTTGCATCTGTTCTTCGATTCCTTTTGAACAGAAGCTTTTTCGTGGACAGATCACGTGTTGATCGGTCTGATCTAGATCTTGAGTCGAGATCATCGCCACGTCCACAATTGATCTTTACACCTCTGTTCATTGTAAAACCCAGGCAAACATACAAGAACACGTACAAACCGATCTAATAAAAACTGCATCATAGGATTAACATGCATATGCATCATTGCATCTTAAAGTAGAGTTTGTGCATGGTATTGATTGCTATGAATCTTGTATGTGTGTGATTTTGTATAGAAGGATAAGCTCAGGGAGCTACCTATGACGAGCTGCAACAACAAGGTTTCGAGATCCAATAGCCCCCTACCTGGCGCGCCAAATGTCGAAGTGTGCGATCGACACTTCCCCCGGGCCTGCACTGGGCAGCCCGCGGAGGTTCTTTTTTCGGCGGGGCTAGTCTCCTAGCGGAAAGCTTGCGCAGATGGACGAGTTAGCGAGAGCTTGACACGGTGAGTTTTACGTGGTTCAGGCCGCCGGAGCGTAAAACCCTACGTCCACGGCGAGCTATGGAGCTCGCTGTATTGCTTGCTGCTCAGGGCCGGAGGCCTGAGCTTGGGGGTGAGTTACAGTTTGAGAGTGTATGGCTAGCATATGAGTTGCAAAGTGCGAACCCTTGCTATCGACGCCTACCCGAGCCTTTTATAGTCCAAGACTCGGGTGGCTTACAAGGGGAGCCGGGACCCGACAGGTGGTCCCGGGAAGATTGTCTGTTATCTACCGTATCTGTAGTTACGCCGGTAGTTGCCTCTGGTCGAAGGCTTCTGAGTCTTCATATTGCCGCCCTGCCCATGCCGCATGCTAGTCATAGTGGTTGATGACGGCGCAGGCGGCATGAGATGTCTTGTCGCGGCGTTTATTAGCTGGCAGGTTCTGACACCGCGCGCCAGTCTGTGATGCGACTGGGCGCAACGGCACCTGACAGACGCGTGCTCCGCGTTTCCGCGTCTTGGGAAGACGCGGGCCTTGAATACCTTGTACGGGCAAGGTGAGGGGCGCCTTTACGCCCGCTGCCTACCGCTCGGGGGCAGGCAGCACCGTTCTTCTGGCCACGTGGCGGGTCCGGAGCCCTTCTCTGAGGCGTAAGGGTCCGGCCTGCAGGGCACGCGGAGCCTCCGGACCTCTCCCCGCGGAGGGGGAGGTCCAGCTTCTGTATGCCACGTGGCGGGCCCGGAGCTCTCCTCTGTGGAGAGGGAGGTCCGACCCCGCTGGTCGCGTGGCGTCTTCGAACCTCTCTCCCGCGGAAGGGGAGTTCCGGCTTCTGTATGCCACGTGGCGGGCCCAGAGCTCTCCTCTGAGGAGAGGGAGGTCCAGCCCCGCCGGACGCGTGGCGCCTTCGGAGCTCTCCCTGCGGAGAAGGGCGAGTACCTTAGGCATTTTACCCTGTGCGCTGGGGTACCCCATATCTCAGGTACCGACAGTGGCCCCCGGGCCCATCTCGGGGGAGCTAGCGAGCCCGAGGTGGGACCTCCGTCTCTTCCGATCCGCGCACTTTCTCTAAGTCCCGAATTGACCGCTGCCGGAGCACGAACGGCCGCGGGGTCGTGAGAGCGTGCGCTCACTTGATGATTGCTTTTACTGCGGCGGTTCCCAAGGCTGCCACTTCTGCACGTTGCGGCGCTTTCTTCGGGAACCGCCGAAGTGCCTTGCCGGCTCATCTTCTCAGGAGACTGACTCCTTGACCCCACCGCTTTAGTTAAGCGGCTTGGGCCCACCCGTCATCGGCATTCGGTCTAGGAACCGAAGCGGTTGCCGGTGCGGGATATTCGAAGAGTTCTGAATCGCTTGGAATTGCACCGGGAAGCTTTTTAGAGGGGGCCTCACCCACATTGCAGCTTCCCTTCGCACTTCTCAGCGTTTCTTCTCGGACTCTTGTGCTTTTGAGTTCTCCCTTGCCATGGCTTCCAACCCGCTGCCAGAGAAGAAACGCGCTCGATCTCCTCCAGCAACGGCGTCGGTGCCAAGTCGGGATTCTGGGGTGCCTGACACTCCCTCCGTTGGCGACTCGAAGAGGCCCCGGGCTGATGCGCTGGGGGAAGCCTCTGGGGCATCCCCTGTCCCGCCAGTCCAAGCGACTGCGGAGCAACCGTCGGCGACGGTTGCGGGCTCTGGAAGTCCTACCCCGGCTCGGAAGTCGGGGTTCAGTGCCCGCTGGAGTGTCCGCGCTTCCCGGCCTTCCCCGTCTTGCGGGGAATCTGTGCCGCAGCATTTGGAGCCAGGGGCAACTGCCGCGGCCCCCAGGCCAGCGCGAACTTCTCCTGTTCCGGTGTGTCCGGACTCCGCGGCGGCGTCGTCTCTTCCTGCCGAGACGGCCACCGCGGCCCCCAAGCTGGCGCAGGTCGACCCTGCACTAGGCGGCCCGGCCTTTTCTCCAGCACCGCCTTCCCCGGTTCGCCCTTCTCCTCAGACCAAGGAGCCAGAAGCTGAAGAGTGCTCGGCAGGACTGGCTGCCAGAGCCTCGGAGCCAGCTTCTCCTGATCGGCATCTCGTCTCAGTTGCTGGTGCGTCGGCTCTCCCTGAGGACGAGGTAATGGAGGAGGTCGGGGGGACTGCCCCGGCCTCCGTTGCTCCATTGCCTCTGGCGGATGCCTTTGCGCTTGCCAAGACGAGCGTTCGGCAGGTCTTGGCTGCATTAGGGCATGAGCGGGAGGAGTATACGGTTGAACGGGATCGCCTCCTCACCTGGGGGAACCTTTTGCGGGAGAGGACCGCGAAGGTTAAGAGTGAGCTCGACTCCAGGCAGGAGTTGCTCGACTTCAGGGAAGCGCTTGTCGACCGGATGAAGCGGGCTGTTGACCGCATGGACACCCAATCGCGGCGGACCAACAGGGAGGCCCTGGAGGCACACGCCCGGGCCGAAGAGAGCCTCTCTGCTGCTGTGGAAATATGGCAGCGGTTGGAGCACCGTGAACTCGCCGTTGAGGAGCGGGAGCGTTCCGTGGCAGCTGAGGCAGAGAGGGTCGCCGCGCAGCTGGCTGCGGGCGAGGATGACCTCCGAGCTCAGATGGAGGAGCTGGAGATTCTGAAGGAAGACCTCGACTTGAGGGAGGAACAGGTCTGCCATGATCGCCGGGCGGTCTTGGACCGGGAGTTGACCACCGGCTTCAAGGCCGCTGAGTTGGAGCGGTTAGCCAAGACTCTCCACCTTCGGGAGAGTTCCCTGGCGGCCAAGGAGAAGGAATTCTCCGAGAGGAACCTAGAGGCTCTGCAGGCGGCCCGCCGCGAGGTGGAGGAGCTCTCAGCCTTGCGGTCCTCCGAGGCTCTTGCAGTCTCAAGCTTTGTGGATCGAGCGGGGTCCGCCCTGATCCCTCTTGGCTTCAGTCCGGTGAGGGCCGCGACTCCCGCATTGAAGGTGGCAGAGGTGATCCCTGCGTTGGAGTCGATCGGCGCCAAGCTGGACAGACTCGACTCGGTGGTCGCCAGCGAGCTTGAGGCCGAGGGCCGCAGCTTAGCTTTAGAGGTCGCTTCGCATGTGCTGGCATGCTTCAAGAGCCACGACCCCTCTTTTTTGCTAGAGCCAGCGAGAGAGGGCCCAGCCGCGGAGCGGGAGGAAGCTGCCAGGGCTGAAGTCGAGGATGTGGCCGCCCTCGTAGCCGCAAGGTTCCGGCGAGAGCCAGGAGGTCCTTAGGACTTGTTTCTCCCTTTTTTATCGAGTCTGTAGTCCAGCTCATAGAGCCTTGCTTAATTTGACTCTCTTGGATACTTGTGTCTGTGATGCTTTTTCTCTCCTTTTTGGCTTTGCCTGGCTGAGCCCTTAGCTCTGCAAGGTACTCAGAGGCCATTTCCAATCTCGGAGCTTCGCACAGACACCCTCCCCGGGTCCTAACCGTGTTAGGGGCCCCCGGAGGTCTCCGAACCTCGCCCTATGGGGGGCTCCAAATCTGCCTGCCACGTGGCGGGTCCGGAGCTCCTCCTCAAGAGACGGGAGCTCCGGCCATGTTGGATACGTAGGGCTTTCGGAGCCCTCCCACTGAGGGGGGAGGTCCGGTTCCTGCCTGCCACGTGGCGAGCCCGGAGCCCTCCTCAAGGAAGGAGAGAGTTCCGGGCCCACTGGACACGTGGGGCCCCCGGGCCCCGCCCCTGCTGGAGGGGCAGGTCCCGGTCCTTCCAGTCCCAGGCCGGAGTAGCTGGTAGCTCCTTCCCCCCCGCTTCATGCAGTCCCTGTTGCCGTAACCTGGAGGTCCTGCACACAGGCAGAGGAAACGTAATTCTCCTCAAGGGGTCCTCCCCTCCCGTCTCCTAGTCTTATCCGTCTTATGGTCCTGACCCGCTATACGGGGCTTGGGCAATTTTGTGCACGAGGCGCCGGAGCTCCGGCTCTCTCTGAGGTCCGGGTACGGCCGTCCGATCCCTAGTACCGGGCCATGCGCTGGGGAAGCAGAGTGCATGCGCTTTGGGTTCATGACCAGGCAAAGCGGACGTACTCCCCTGGACCTCCGGAGGGCAGGATGCGCATGCTTTGGGCTCTGGGCCGGCTAAGCTGGATACGCACCCTGGACCCCCCATGCACAACGCTGGCCTTTCCTGGAGGTGACCGACTGGCACCGCAACACCTGACTGGGGGAGGCCCGAGAGACTCACTCGGCCATCAGCAGGTGCCTCAAGCGCAGCCGCCTTCGGTAGGATAGCAAATGCCGACTATGGATGAGCGCAGGAGAGGGGGAGCTAGATGTACGATGAACATACAGAGATAGTGCGATCATAAAAATTAATGCATAATTTAAATGAGCGCATGAGAGAGAGCTAAGTAGAATAGGTCTCTGTATTCGTGCCCATAGGTGGAATTCTGGCTGTACATGGGGGCAATGTTCCGCCTCGTCTACAAGGGAAGCAAGACTCTACGCGCTTAGGGTTGGAACCAGGCTAAACTGGACGTAGTCCTGTACCGTCCCTCGAGACTTAGCTACCCCAAGCTCTGTTCCTAAATTCTATGGGGTCTATTACAGAAGTGAATAACCCTGTTCTACCGATGCTCAGTAAGTAGGACTTACAGTGTTGCTTCATGGCAAGGATTTTTTGGGAATGGATCCCACTCTCGGTTGAAAGGCATGTGTACCTGGGGCGGCAGCTTTCATGATTCGGAAGGGACCTTCCCTGCTGGGGGAGAGCTTATGGGTCCTTCTTGGAATATAGCGTGCCGCTTCACCAGGTTGCCCTCTTGCAGGCCCCCGTCGCGTTTGGTTCTTTGGCGGTAGTGCTTAGAGCATTAGCCGGAACCGTGCGTTGTGGGGTGTTCCCTGCAAGCCGAGTCTTGTCGAGGTTGTTATCTTCACGCTGGATCAGGTCCTGCGCGGCTTCTCTCGGGGGCCGCCGGGGAGTTCTCCCCTTCTGGCTAAGGCCTTCAAGGGGTAGGTAGACCCGGGCTCGTCTTGGATGACCTAAGGCGTCTTCCCCTTCTGGCAAGGCCTTCAAGGGGTTAACGGACCTTAGGCGGCCCCCGAGAGGTATGTTCGAGGCACGGAGGCGTGCTGTAGTTGGCTAACGCCCTGGCCCGTCACCGTCGGAACTGGAGTCCTCACCGTCATGCACTGTCATTATGACACGCTGAGGCTCCTGGAACCCCACCTGGTGGGCAGCGGTGACTGGGGCATCGGCCTTCTGTTTGCCATCCCTCTGAGGGTAGGGCGGTGCTTCTGCCCTCTGCTGTCTTCCATTGCGGAAGCGCTCTGCGAGCCTCTGGATCTCCCAGCACTCAGCAGCAGTATGGCTGCAGGCGCCATGCACGGGGCATAGCCTGCCTTGGCCACTGTCTGGGACCGGTGTTTGCCGCTGCCTCTGGTCGGGGCGTGGCCCCCCGAGCTCCACAGGTCGTCGCAGCAGCGGCGACGGGGGCCGTGAATGGTGACTTCATCTTTCCACTCCCCCGGTTCTTGGTCTTCTTGCCACCCCCATAGGCAGCAGCACCGGACCCGGGCTGCCCTCCTGACTCGGAGGTCGGCAGTGCATGCCAGTTCCGCCCTTCAGCCGCTCTGGCGCACTTGTCCGCCAGGCTAAAGAGCTCCGAGACGTCGCGGACCTCTCTGGTCGCGAGCTTCTCAAGCATTTTCTCGTCCCGGACACCCTGTCGGAACGCCACCACCACAGAGGCACTTTGGATATGCGGGATGGTGTTGCGTACCTGAGAGAACCGCTAGATGAAAGAACGCAGCGACTCCCCAGGTTGTTGCTTGACGGCGTGGAGGTCAAGCTCCGTGCCGGGACGGGTGTAGGAGCTGCCGAAGTTGGCGACGAACTGCCGGCAGAGCTCACCCCAGGAGGTTATGGACCCCTGAGGTAGATTCATGAGCCAAGACCGGGCTGGGCCGGTCAAGGTGATGGGGAAGTAGTTGGCCATGACAGCCTCGTCCCCTCCTGCAGCAAGTACGGCGGTGGAGTAGATCTAGAGGAACTCCGCTGGGTTGACGCTGCCATCGTACTTCTCGGGCAGATGCGGGCGAAACTTGCGAGGCCACCTTGCGAAGCGAAGGTGGGGTGCAAGGGCCGCACATCCTGCACCTTCTGCTGCAGGTACTGGCGCTGCGAACATGTGGTTCGCACCTGGCACCGCGTATCCCGGCATGGGCAAGGCTGCACCATAGACCGGGGCCGCTACTTGCGGCGCATATGGTTGTGGCATATGCTGCGCAGCATATGCCTGAGGCGGGGCTCGCATGGTGAAGACCTGCCCTTCTGGTTGTGTCGAGGCCGACGGCATGCTGTCGCCTGCCTCATGGTTGCGACGCCTTTCTCGGCGTCGCTCGAGGTACACCCGGGCGTCCTGCCCCAAGTGGCACCGTTCCAGTTCCCTCCGCAGGTCCGTCGACAGGAGCCTGGAGGAGCTGGAATCCGCCGTTAGCCCGTCAACCGTGGGTGTGCGCGTCAGCGACACAGCCGGTTGCCCTGGGCGCCGTCCTCGCCGAAACCGAGGGTTCGCGGCGGCGACGACGAGGCGGTCCACCTCGCGGACCCATTGCTGGGTCGCTGAATGGGGCGCATCCCCCGCAGGTGGGTTGCGCAGCAGCGCTCTTGCTGCAGCTAGCGCACCTCCATGGTGTACGCTCAGCGCTGCAGAAGATCTCACACTGGTTGGGGCCTGCATAGCCGGAGTCGGCGTCGCCGGAGTCGGCTGCTGGCTACCAGCTTGTGCCGACACACTCCGTCCTGAGTGTGTCGACATGTACTCCCCAGTGGTCACGGTTCGCCGTGATCGCGGAGGGGGAGAGTTTGCCACTGAAGGAAGCTTGGTCATCTTCGTCGGCAGAAACTCGTCGCGCTAGGGGAAAAGCCCCCTACCTGGCGCGCCAAATGTCGAAGTGTGCGATTGACACTTCCCCCGGGCCTGCACTGGGCAGCCCGCGGAGGTTCTTTTTTCGGCGGGGCTAGTCTCCTAGCGGAAAGCTTGCGCAGATGGACGAGTTAGCGAGAGCTTGACACGGTGAGTTTTACGTGGTTCAGGCCGCCGGAGCGTAAAACCCTACGTCCACGGCGAGCTATGGAGCTCGCTGTATTGCTTGCTGCTCAGGGCCGGAGGCCTGAGCTTGGGGGTGAGTTACAGCTTGAGAGTGTATGGCTAGCATATGAGTTGCAAAGTGCGAACCCTTGCTATCGACGCCTACCCGAGCCTTTTATAGTCCAAGACTCGGGTGGCTTACAAGGGGAGCCGGGACCCGACAGGTGGTCCCGGGAAGATTGTCTGTTATCTACCGTATCTGTAGTTACGCCGGTAGTTGCCTCTGGTCGAAGGCTTCTGAGTCTTCATCTTGCCGCCCTGCCCATGCCGCATGCTAGTCGTAGTGGTTGATGACGGCGCCGGCGGCATGAGATGTCTTGTCGCGGCGTTTATTAGCTGGCAGGTTCTGACACCGAGCGCCAGTCTGTGATGCGACTGGGCGCAACGGCACCTGACAGACGCATGCTCCGCGTTTCCGCGTATTGGGAAGACGCGGGCCTTGAATAACTTGTACGGGAAAGGTGTGGGGCGCCTTTACGCCCGCTGCCTACCGCTCGGGGGCAGGCAGCACCGTTCTTCTGGCCACGTGGCGGGTCCGGAGCCCTTCTCTGAGGCGTGAAGGGTCCGGCCTGCGGGGCACGTGGAGCCTCCGGACCTCTCCCCGCGGAGGGGGAGGTCCAGCTTCTGTATGCCACGTGGCAGGCCCGGAGCTCTCCTCTGTGGAGAGGGAGGTCCGACCCCGCTGGTCGCGTGGCGTCTTCGGACCTCTCTCCCGCAGAGGGGGAGGTCCGGCTTCTGTATGCCACATGGCGGGCCCGGAGCTCTCCTCTGAGGAGAGGGAGGTCCGGCCCCGCCGGATGCGTGGCGCCTTCGGAGCTCTCCCTGCGGAGAAGGGCGAGTACCTTAGGCATTTTACCCTGTGCGCGGGGGTACCCCATATCTCAGGTACCGACAGAGTCGGGTATGGTTTTGCCGTTATGCTTCGCTGAGTCCATGGGTTATGGGAAGCAAGATAGATGTGTCTAGCTAACTACACTCGTATGAAAAATGAGAAACTGATGTTGTTAATGAACGTGAATCGAAGGGAGATCTAGGCAAGCCTGGGTTTGTGAACGAGGTAGAATGAGATGGTGGTTTACTTGCCGTAGATCTAAGGACCGGTTCATGCCAGCCATGCCAGGATAACAGTGCCACCACAAGGCCAAGTATGGGTGCGGCTTAGCTGAGTAATTAGGTAAGTTACTAGATTGTTATGGACCGTAGAAGGAGCGGGAAATGGGAGTCGAGTGAGAACTGCCCTGTGAACTGCATGGCACAAGAGGGGGCCCGTGGGTGGGAGAATTGGAGATTCTAGCCTGCCGGTGAAACCTTAGTGAGTCCATACATCTAGTAGCCCCTTTGTAAAGGCTATTTTGTGATCTCTTGGCCATACACCAACGGTTGTGTACTGGTATAATGGAGGTTCTGCAGTCGCTGACGGGTGACAAAATCACAAACTTGTGGGTAAAGTGGTACAAACTCTGTAGAGTATAAAACTATCATGATAGCCGAGCTTACGGTCACGAGCGCCTGGACAACTCACATGATTAATTGCAATGGTTATTGGGATGGTTTTGGATGGTTTGGTTTTGGTTATGGTTTGGTCTTTGGTTTTGGTTTTCGGGACTGTTGAGTCCGGGTAATGAGATTAGTTGCATGACTATTGAGTGCCTTTTGCCTCCTACGCCCCGTCCCAACATGGGTGCTTATGCTCAAAACCACCCCTGCCCTAACGTTCCTGCTGTCTTGGGCAATAAGGCATGTTTTTCATGCGGAGAGACGGGATACTTTGCAAGTCAGTGCCCGAGGAAAGGACTTGGACAGCCAAGCAACACGCCCGAGCAGAACCCACGGCCAAACGGAGGAGCTAATCAATGCAATCGTGGACAGCAGAACTACGCTCGTGGGAATGTGAATCATGTCTCCGCTGAGGAGGCGCAACAGGCTGAGGACGTCGTGATTGGTATGTTCTTTGCCAACTCCAACCCAGCTACTGTTTTATTTGATTCCGGAGCATCGCATTCATTCATATCATCCAAGTATGTTGCTGTCACACCCGGTTTTTCCGAAGAACAACCGAGTGAATATCACATGTATGTCAGGATCATTCTCTCATACATGTGATGACAAATAGTGAAGCATCATTTTATTACAAGCCAAGTGTTCAAATATAAAATAAGTCTTACATCGCATAATGTCTCGATGGACGATGATATGTTCATAACATGTAAATAAAACAGCAGCGGAATATAAATCTTTTGGGCTCCGTCACAGGTGTTGCCCGGGGGACCCCGTGAACCTAGAATCCTTCTTCAGGTCCGAAGTCTTGGTCATTGAACACCACGTCATCCCCTTGACCTGAGCAGCAATTTAAACCAACAGAAAAGCAAGCTTGAGTACCATTGGTACTCAGCAAGTGTGGGAAAGTTATGTCATGCCTGGCTAGAGAAAGGAGAGGTTGAACTCATGGTTAAAGCACTACGCAATTAATACCTATCACCTTAGCTTATTAAGCACCTACATTACTACACAGGTGAAATGGTCCCAATCCCTCACCCATCATCAATATCAAGTAACCAAAAATCGATCTCTAATGTTAAGCTTCCCGCTTAACATCCTCAACTTCACAATTCATCATCCTCTAATCATGAATAAGTCCAAGCCGCTCTTGACCGTGAGCACGGCTGTCATGACAGTTTTGACTCTGCAGAGTTTGCACCACTTTACCCACATGTAGTGATTTCATCCCCCGTTGCTGGGTGGACTAAAAGAACCTCCATTATGCCAGTGGCCGCGAACCACGTTCACACTTCCGAGGGGTGTAGCCAGGAGATCACTACGAGGCCTTTACAAAGGGATTCCTGGCGAGCGTGGGACCACTGAGGTTTCACCCCTAACAGCATACATGAGGCTCCAACCCCGCTGCAGTGGCCCCCTCTTGATCCTTGCGGCTCATATGGTAGTCCAGCTGACACCTATTCCCTGCACCATCCAAACACCCGTACTACGCCAGAGATACACCAAATTAATTGGCCAAGCTGCCCCATCTCAGCATGTGGTTGGCACGGTAGAGCCAGGTTACATGCTCCATGAACCAGTACTTAGGATCCAGGCAAGCACTAAACACAAACCCGAGTCTCGTGCACACAGCACCAACCAATTCATCCAACTTGCCTCGATCCCTACCTCTACATGATTCATAATATCTCATTTAAGAGTAAGGTAAACAAGTTGATGATCTCATATCCCACTTATCCCATTCTAAGCATGGCTAAGCATTAAGTAATATGAATGAATGACATAATAAAATAAATCCCAACCCAGGCTACAAGGAAGTAAGGTAATGAAAATCTAGGGAAACTTCCTAGCTTGGGCACCATATTCCAAATTGACAATGCAATTAGTTAAGTTCTAACTACACATCCTAGTATAGGATCAAAGTGGTCAAGGACACTTGCCTTCTTCCTGCTGCTCTGGGAATGGAAAGTCTTGATCTTGAAAGGTGAGAACCTGCTCTGGGGCTGGTTCTACTCATGCCAATACACACATAGCAAAATAAAACAACGTTCCATAAGCCATAGTCCACACTTCCACTCATGCAAACCACACATACATACATATGAAAGTCATTCACATTTTTAAGTGTTGTGGTTACCCTAGATGTGGTGATTTGAGGCCTACATGCACTTTTAAACATATATATTATTTCTAACTTTTGTATTCAGATTTCTAAGTGCACACTATATATGAATTTCCAATTTGAACAAATTCTCTATATTTAATTAATATACTTCTTAGCCACAAAATTTGCATGAAAGATAATTTCCTACTCCAAATAGGTTTTCAGATCTTCTACAAAATCTTAATTTGAAGTTTTTGATTTGGAGACCTCATTTAGCATTTTCTAATTATGCATGCCTATTTTTCCTATATTTTCAGATTTATTTTCTATGCCTAAAAGTGAACTTTAATATTAAAATAGTAAGACATATCACCTAAACAGGATAGGTTCTGATCTAAAATGTTCAATAAAATATCTTTGGACTTCCTCTCTGATGGGGATCAAATTAATTTTATTTTACCCATTTTCAGAATTATTTTCTAGCCTAAAAATGAATTTCCAGCAATAAACATAAACTAACTTGGCATTTTCAGAATTGATTTACCACCTAAAACCAGTTTTCAGATCACTCTAATTGTTTTCAAAGTACTAGATCAACTCACAATGACTTTACCTAATTATTTGCACTTATAATGAATTTAAATCCTATTTAAATGTCTAAATACCTAATTTACATGTCCTACAGGGCCCAATATTCTATTTTCTATAATACTCAGGGGCCTAAACCTCAAATACAGAAATAGTCTCCTAATTTCTATTAAGTCCAGGGGCTAAAACAGCATTCTAAACGTGTCTGCATAGTTTCCAGAAAGTCCAGGGGATAGAACCAAAATTTCAGGGGCTAGCTCGTGTTTTCTGAAAGCCTCAGGGGGTAGCACGCTAAATTCCCAGCGGGAATGGGCGATTTAAACGTGGGCCGTTGGATTTAAAACAAAGGGCCCAGATTAGATCGCCGAAGGGGTAGGCGCCCATTTAATTTCTGCCGCGCGATTTAAAATGGACACGCCACATTGCGCCACGTTGCTCCGACCGGGGAAAACATAGCGCACAGCGGCGCCCGGCGGCGGAGGCGACGATCTCGCCGGTGAGGTCTCGGATCTTCGCCTACACACGCTAACACTCGGATTTCTAGGCATAATTCGGCAGAGGGGAGGTAGGGGAGCTCACCTAGGCTAATTTCTTAGACCTGAAGGACTCGGAACCCGGTCGGCGACGAGGACAGGCGGGTGGCGACTTGCTGTGCTCGTCGAAGTGGCAGTTGGGGCGGTGATCCCTTCGAGCTTTCGGGTCGTGACGCTTCCCTGGGGTCTAGAGATGGCACACCGATGATTAGGGTGGATCGAAACCATGTAATTTGAAGGTTTTGCTGGCGAGCGACGGCGGCTTCTTACCAGCGAGCGTCAGGATGGATGTTTCCGGCGGTGTTTCTCTCCGGGGTCAGTGTCTACGGCTTGTGCGCGGTGCTGCGGGACCACGAGATCAGTTTGACAGAGGGAAATGGCGTCGCTCTTGGGGAATTCCAAGCTCAGCGGCGGCGGTACTAACCGAGAGAGAAACTGCTTGAGCGAGGGGAGGGCGGCGGGAACATCTGTTTTTATCATGGCCAGGGGTGCTGGGGTTGGTTGCGATCGTGCAGGACGGCGCGGGGGATTCAGGGTTGGGTCGTGCGCGAGGAATCCGGGAGCGGGGCGCGTGATCGGCGCGGAAGAACCGGGGCAGTTGGGGGTGCGCGGGGAGGGGGGAAAAAGATGACATGCGGGCCCCACGCGTTAGAGAGAGAGGGAGGGGGGAGACAGCCGCGGGCTGTTGGGCCGGCTGAGGCAGGTTTCGGCCCACTGGCTGTTTTTTCCTTTTTCTTTTTCCTTTTCTTTTCTGTTTTGATTCCAATTCAAATTCCAGTTTGAGTTTGAATTGTTTCACCACATGCACTACGTCCAAAAATTTTAAATTCCCCTCTTTAACAGGTTTTGGGGTGTTACAACTCTACCCCCCTTAAAAGAAATCTCGTCCTAGAGATTGGTGACTCTAGGAAAACAAATCCGGAAACTGTGCCTTGAGCTCGTCTTCTCGCTCCCATGTGGCTTCTGCTTCCGAGTGATGCTTCCACTGCACTTTGCACATTCGAATTTTTTTATTTCTTGTGAGGCGTTCCATTGTCTCCAGAATCTCGACCGGTTGCTCGGCATAAGAAAGATCCTCTCGTACGTCCACCTCATTCATGGGTAACATCTCTTCGGGTGTTCTTAAACATTTCTTAAGTTGTGACACATGGAATACATCGTGCACAAATGATAGGCGAGCCGGTAGTTCTAGTTGATATGCCACTTCGCCTTTCCTCTCCAGAATCTGGAAGGGTCCGATGTATCGAGGTGATAATTTCCCTTTCACCTTGAACCGATGAAGCCCTCGGATAGGGAACACCTTGAGATAAACATAGTCTCCCACGTTGAAAACGAGCTCTCTTCTCCGTACATTGGCATAGCTCTTTTGTCGGGTCTGGGCTATTCTTAAGTTGTCGCGGATTTCCCTCACTTTCGCCTCGGCTTCTTGTAGTATCTCGGGCCCAAACACTTTACATTCCCCAGTTTGGTTCCAAAATAGTGGAGTTCGGCACTTCATCCTATACAATGTCTCAAATGGTGACATCTTCATATTAGCCTGATAAATGTTGTTGTAGGAGAACTCCGCATACGGTAATGTCACACCCGGTTTTTTCGAAGAACAACCAAGTGAATATCACATGTATGCCAGGATCATTTTCTCATACATGTGATGACAAATAGTGAAGCATCATTTATTACAAGCCAGGTGTCGAATATAAATAAGTCTTACATAGCAAATGTCTCGATGGACAATAATAAGTTCATCACAAGTAAATAAACTAGCAGCGGAATAATTATTCTCGTGGGCTCCGTCACAGGCGTTGCCCGGGGGACTCCATGAACCTAGAAACCTTCTTCGGGTCCAAAGTCTTGATCATTAAACTCCACTTCATTATCTTGACCTGAGCAGCGATATAAACCAACAAATATGCAAGGTTGAGTACCGATGGTACTCAGCAAGTGTGGGAAAGTTATGTCATGCATGGCTAGAACAAGGGGAGGTTGAACTCATGGTTAAAGCACTACACAATTAATACCTATCACCTTAGCTTATTAAGCACCTACATTACTACACAGGTGAAATGGTCCCAATCTCCCGTCCCATCATCAAATAACCATAACATCATTTCCAATGTTAAGCTCCCCACTTAACATCTTTAACTTCCAAAACCATCACTCCTCTAATCATGAATAAGTCCAAGCCGCTCTTGACCGTGAGCACGGCTGTCATGACAGTTTTGACTCTGCAGAGTTTGCACCACTGTACCCACATGTAGTGATTTCATCCCCCGTTGCCGGGTGGACTAAAAGAACCTCCATTATGCCAGTGGCTACGAACCACATTCACACTTCCCAGGTGTGTAGCCAGGAGATCACTACGAAGCCTTTACAAAGGGATTCCCGACGAGCGTGGGCCCACTGAGGTTTCACCCCTAACAGCATACAAGAGGCTCCAACCCCGCTGCAGTGGCCCCCTCTTGAGCCTTGCGGTTTATAAGGTAGTCCAGCTAACACCCACTCCCCGCACCATCCAACACACCCATACTACGCCGGGGATACACCTAATTAATTGGCCAAGCTGCCCCATCTCAGCATGTGGCTGGCACGGTAAAGCCAGGTTACATGCTCCATGAACCGGTCCTTAGGATCCAGGCAAGTACTAAACACAAACCCGAGTCTCGTGCACCCAGCACCAACCAAATCATCCAACTTGCCTTGATCCCTACCTCTACATAACTCATAACATCTCATTCAAGAGTATGGTAAAATAAACTGATGATCTCATATCCCAAATATCCCATTCTAAGCATGTCTAAGCATAAGCATGTAAATAAATGACATAATAAAATAAATCCCAACCCAAGCTACAAGGAAACAAGATAATGCAATTCTAGGGAAACTTCCTAGCATGGGTTTCATATTTCAATTGACAATGCAAATGATTCTATCTACACATCCTAGCATAGGATCAAAGTGGTCAAGGACACTTGCCTCCTTCCTGCTGCTCTTGGAATGGGTAGTCCTGATCTTGGAAAGGAAGAACTTGCTCTGGAGCAGGTTCTACTCATACCATCACACATAGCAAAAGAAAACAACAAGTCATAAGACATAGTTCACACTTCCACTTCATACAAACCACACATTCACATTTATGAAAGCCATTCACAATTCTATGTGTTGTGGTTACTCTATGTGTGTTGATTTTTGGCTTACTTGCACTTTTAAACATGTGTATATGATTTCTACTTTTGTATTCACATTTATGTTTGCATACTATATATGAGTTTCCAATTTAAATAAATTCCTTACATTCATTACTACACCCTTTTAGTTACCAAGTATGCATGAAAGGTATTTTCCTACTCCATATATGTCTTCAGACCTTCTACCAACCCTAAACTGAATTCTTCATTTATCATTTTCTAATTATTTATACCTAGCTTGCTATATTTTCAAATTTATTTCCTATGCCTAAATGTGTACTTTATTATGAAAATAGTAAGATACCTCATCTAAACAGAATAGGTTTTGGGTCTAAAATATTAAATAATATATTTTTGAACTTCTCCTCTGATGTGAACTATTTTACATTTAGTTTACTAATTTTCAGAATTATTCTCTACTTAAAAATGTGTCCCTATTACTAATAAATGTGAATAATCAATTAAACAGATTCATTTCAGCCAAAAATCTATTTTTATCTCACTTCAAGGTTTTCCAAGTGCTAGGAAAGTTTTTAATTTGAATTGACAATATGTTTGTCCCATCTTTTAAATTTTAAATACTAACCACATATTCAATGTCCTAAATTTAATATCAAATAGGGTTAAAAAGGTAAACTCACCCCACTACAAGGTCTATAATATTATTTTAAGAATTTTCAGGGGTCTAGCTACACATAAGAGAGGGGTTTTTCCTAATTTTCATTAAGTCCAGGGGTCAAAACTGACTTTTAAATGAATTTACATGATTTTCTGAAGTTCCAGGAGCTAGATCAGAAGTTTCCGGGGCTAGCTCTTATTTTCCGAGAACCCCAGGGGGTAGCGCGTAAGAATCCCGACCTTTATAACGCGGGGCTGACATGGACCGTCCAATTTAAAACAGACGGCTGAGATTATAACATCGAACCGGTACGCGGGGATTTAAACTCTACCGTGCGATTTAAAATAGACGGCGCACAAGCGGCCACGTCGCTCTGATCGAGTGCGGGCGGCGCTGCCCGGTGGCGCACGGCGGCGGGAGGCGGCGATCTCGCCGGAGAGTTTCGGATCTTCATCAATTCTTCCTATAACTGTGATTTTATGGCATAGATCGGTAGAGGGGAGGTCGGGGATCTCACCTCGGGGGTTTTCTTGAGCTCGGAGGTCCTGAAAAGCGATTGGCGATGAGGTCCGAGGTGAATTCACGGCGAGGCTCGTCGGCGCTGTGTTTGAACCGCAAATCACCGACTTTTCTGCACCTGCAAGGTTCCCCAGAGGCGGTGGGTCAAGACCAGCGATTTAGATCAGAATTTCCGATCGTAGATCGAGCAGAATTCGTCGGAGAAGCTCGGGTTCTCACCAGAAGAAAAATTGGCGAATCGTGGGGAAAAAGGGACGATGCCGGGGTTTTTATAGACGGGTGAGGGCGGCGTTCGGTTGTGATCGAGTTTGCGTCGTCCACGAACGAAATTCGGCTGGGATACACGAGGATCCGGGGCGGTTTCGATTCAGGGTGAGAAGAGTCCGACCTAGGGCGGGCGCGAGCGCGAGGAGGAAGAAGGGTTGGCGGGCCCCGCGTGTCAGTGGGAAAGAGGGGGGGCGCGCGGCTGCGGGCTGGCGCGGGAACAAATGGGCCGACTGGTGGGTTTCGGCCCACTGGCCGGGGGGGTTTATTTTTTCCTTTTCTTTTTCTTTTTCATTTCTGTTTTGAGTTTAATTTGAATTCCAGTTTGAATTTGAATTTTTGCAACACATGCAATACGTCCAAAAAATTTTAAATTCCCCTCTTAACAGGATTTTGGGGTGTTACAGCTATACCAACCTTAAAAGAAATCTCGTCCTCGAGATTGGTGGTTCTAAGAAAACAATTCCGGAAATTGTGCCTTAAGCTCATCTTCTCGCTCCCAGGTGGCTTCCTCTTCTGAGTGATGCTTCCACTACACCTTGCACATCCGGATTCTTTTATTTCTTGTGAGGCGTTCCATTGTCTCAAAAATCTTGAATGGTTGCTCGGCATAAGACAAATCCTCAGCTACGTCAACCTCATTCATTGGTAACACCTCTTCAGGCGTTCTTAGACATTTCTTAAGCTGGACACCTAGAATACATCGTGCACATCCGATAGGCGAGCCGGTAATTCTAGTTGATACGCCACTTCGCCTTTCCTCTCTAGAACTTTAAAGGGTTTGATGTATTGAGGTGACAACTTCCCTTTCACCTTGAACCGACGAAGTCCTCGGATAGGGGACACCTTGAGATAGACATAGTCTCCCACGTTGAAAACGAGCTCTCTCCTCCGTACATCGGCATAGCTCTTTTGTCGTGTCTGTGCTATCCTCAAGTTATTGCGAATTTCCCTCACTTTCGCCTCGGCTTCTTGTAGTACTTCGGGACCAAACACTTTACTTTCCCCCCGTTTGGTTCCAAAACAGGGGAGTTTGGCACTTCCTCCAATACAAAGCTTCGAACGGTGACATCTTCATACTAGCCTGATAGCTGTTGTTATAGGAGAATTCCGCATACGGTAATTTCTTGTCCCAACTCCGATTGTTTTTGAGTGCACACGCCCTCAGCATATCCTCAAGAATCTGATTGGTTCTTTCCGTCTGCCCATCAGTTTGGGGATGATAGGCAGAACTAAAGTTCAGATGGGTTCCCATGGTTTCGTGTAACTTCTGCTTTAATCTTGAGGTGAACTGTGTCCCTCGATTCGACACTATCTTCTTGGGCACTCCATGGTAACACACGATCCTTGACATGTACAATTCTGCCAATTTGGATCCGCTGTAGCTTTCTTTCAAGGCGATGAAATGAGCTACCTTGGTTAGCCTGTTGACGATGACCCATATCGAATCATATCCTGATTGGGTCCTAGGCAATCCCACTATGAAATCCATGCCGATTTCTTCCCATTTCCATTCAGGCACTTTGAGTGGTTGCAATAATCCCGCGGGTCGTTGATGTTCCGCTTTCACCAACTGACATGTGTCACATAGGGCAACATGTTCCGCGACATCTCGCTTCATGCCATACCACCAATACTTGCTCTTGAGGTCCTGGTACATTTTCGTACTCCCAGGATGAATGGAATAGTCAGAATCGTGAGCCTCCTTCAAAATTAATTCACGGATCTTCTTTACTTCTGGCACACATATTCTTTTTCCGTGCCACACCGTTCCTTGTTCATCCTCTCTGAAACCAGGGGCTTTATTTTCCTTGATGAGTTGCCTGATTTCTTGTATCTTCTCGTCATCCTTTTGACCCTCTCGTATTTCTTGCTCTAGTGCGGAGTCCACTTCCATGGCGATGGCTTCACCACTATTCACAAGACATAGATTGAACCTTATAACCTCTTCCTTCAATTCTATAGGCATGTCCTTCAAGCTCAAATTATTGACCTGCACTTTCCGACTTAATGCATCTGCCACGATGTTTGCTTTCCCAGGATGATAGTTGATGCCCACATCAAAGTCATTGATTAGCTCTAACCATCTCCTTTGTCTGAGGTTGAGATCTGGCTGTATGAAAATGTACTTTAAACTCTTATGATCCGTATATATCTCTGTCCTCTTCCCCATCAAGTAGTGCCGCCAAATTTTCAATGCATGTACCACTGCGGATAATTCTAGGTCATGTGTAGGATAGTTCTTCTCGTGCTTCCTGAGCTGCCGGGATGCATAAGCCACGACATGCCCTTCTTGCATGAGAACACATCCCAACCCGTTTCCAGAGGCATCGCAGTACACCGTAAAGTTCTTCTGCATATCTGGCATAACTAGCACTGGGGCTGTTGTCAATCTTTTCTTTAACTCCTGAAAACTCGTCTCGCACTGCGGCGTCCATGTGAATGTGACTCCCTTCTCCAACAGTTTGGTGAGGGGTCTCGATATCTTAGAGAATCCCTCAATAAACCGTCGATAGTATCCAGCCAATCCCAAGAAGCTTCAAACTTCCCCGACATTTTCAGGGGTCTTCCACTTCTGTATATCCTCGATTTTGGCGGGATCTACGGAGATTCCTCCCTCCGAGATTATTTGTCCTAAGAAGGGAACTCTCTTCAGCCAAAACTCACACTTGCTCAACTTGGCATATAGTTGGTGTTCTCTTAGCTTCTGCAACACCAACCTTAGATGTTTTTCATGTTCCTCTTCATCCTTGGAGAAGACAAGAATGTCATCTATGAAAACCACCACAAATTTGTCTAGATATTCCATGAACACCTTGTTCATGAGATACATGAAGTATGCCGGGGCATTAGTTAGCCCGAAAGGCATGACAGTGTATTCATACAGTCCATAGCGAGATATGAAAGCTGTCTTTGGAATATCGTCTTGCCTTATCTTAAGTTGGTGGTACCCCGACCTGAGATCAATTTTCGAGAACACACAAGCTCCCCTCAACTGATCAAACAAGTCTTCAATGCGGGGTAATGGGTACTTGTTCTTGATGGTTACCTCATTCAAGGCACGGTAGTCTACACACAATCTTTGGGTTCCGTCCTTCTTGGGCACAAATATGACTGGAGCTCCCCAAGGTGAGGAACTAGGACGAATATACCCCTTCTCCATCAATTCTCTCAAATGATCCTTGAGTTCTCCCAGCTGTTTGGAGTCCATCCGATAAGGTCTCTTGTATATCGGGTCTGTTCCAGGCACTAGCTCAATTGCGAATTCCACTTCACGATCAGGAGGCATACTAACTCCTCCGGAAAAACATCGGGATATTCCCTGATGGTCCTGATCTCCTCCACTTTCACCTCAACTTGATTTAATTTAATGTCCCTCCTAGGCTCTTGTATTGTTATAAACTTTACTCTTGTGCCACTAGGGTGAGTTAGTTCCACCGTTCTGGTCGAACAATGGATGATTCCTTTATGTTTGGTCAACCAATCCATTCCCAAGATAATATCTATCCCTTGTGAATCTATCACTATGAGGTTAGCAGTAAATACTACCCCATTAATGTCTACGTTCACTTTGGGACACACTTGTCTTGTCCTTATTTCTCCACCTGGAGAGTTTACTGCTAGCATATGGTTCATTTGTGTTGTTGCTAGGTCATGCTTCTTAACAAACCCTTGGGCAATGAACGAGTGGTTAGCACCAGAATCAAACAACAGGGTTGCAATGTGTAAATTGGCAGGAAACTCACCAACTACCACGTCAGGTGCCTCTTGCGCTTCCTCCATGGTGACGTGGTTCACCCGTCCTCTCATTACATTCTGCTGTTGTGGCTGCGTGGGCTTCTTCTTTTGGCACTTATGGGCGTAGTGCCCCACTTCACCACAGTTGAAACATTGCACCCCAACCTTAGGTGCCTGGCCTTTGTTGTCTTGGGGTTGGTTTGGGGGTCCTTGTACGGCTGGTCGAGGTTGATATGTAGGGCGAGGCTGCTGTACGAACTGACATTGTGGCTGTATTGGTACTGCCGGAGGCCTGTAGTTCGGGTTGTACCCTCTTGGTGCTGAGTAGGGTACCGCAGCACGGTTTGTCTGGCCTGCAGGTTGCTGCATCAGACGTGGGCGGGTGTTGCTCCCTGAGGCTTGGTGGGACCACCCGGCCTTACTCTTGTTCTCATTTTCCAAGGCCTTCAGCTTCCTTTCTACCACAAATGCTCTGTCCACCATCTTTTGGAAGCTTTCATACTCGTTGGAGGACATTGCACACTGCATTTCTGCGGTAAGTCCTTCCACGAAACAGTCCTGTTTCTGCTCATCAGTCTCTATATCCCGTGGAGCATAACGGGAGAGTTGAGTAAATTTAGTGAGGTACTCCCTCACAGTCATGTTACCTTGCTGCAACCCCAAGAACTCCTTCCTCTTGTTTTTGAGTTCACCCCTTGGTATGTAATGGTTGCGGAAGCTACGCTTGAACTCTTCTCAAGTGATGTTCTCAGGGTCATGATGGGTGGCCATGTAGGCGGTCCACCAATCAGCAGCAGGTCCATGCAATTGATGAGAGGCAAACAGCACCCTCTCATACCCTTGGCACTGTATGATCCTCATCTTGCTTTCCAATGGTCTTTAGCCAATCATCTGCTTCCAAAGGTTCAGCAGCACTTGCAAACTTTGGAGGTTGAGTTCCTAGAAACTCACTCAACCTTGGTTGGCGTGGTGCAGCTTGTGGAGGTGGAACTTGATGCAAGTTGGCCACCACTTGAGTCAGGTTCTGGATGAGCTGATTTTTATTCTCAAGCATTTTGGTGGATGGGATCAACTCCTTCACGGAGACCACCCCTGTCTTGGCCTCCAGAAAGATGAGGGTTGCCGGCCTCATCGTTGTTGTTGGTGGGGTTGGCACCACGACCCTTTCCTCTTCCGGCCATCTATCATGATTAACCAGATGTTAATTTAAAGCATTACGTATTAACTCACCAGTTTTTGCTTGTTTAAACTTTAAGCTTTTGAGAACTTATTTCATTTATATTTTCTGAGGATTTCATGTCTTACGTGAACATAAATGCACTCTCAATTCATATGGGTTCACACACCAAAGCAAAACAACCTGAAGACGAGGTTGTGGACAAACGCCCATGGCTTCCACAACTCACGTCACACACCAAGCATTAACACACCATTAACTAAGGTAACGACTCGACTACTCGACATCCTGCTAAACTAAGGGAAGGACTCTACACTACTCGTATCACTGAGCTGGCTCCTCGGGATCTTCCTCATTATTGCGGCTGCCTTCTGACTCCGCTTTGGGTGGGGAGGCTGCTGGTGGAGAAGTGCGACGACGCCTGATCGCCCGGCGATCTGGGGAGTCAGGAGTCCATGTGTCATTCACGGTGACACACAGTTCATTCCCATCTCCTCTTTCTCTCGCCCTCAAGCAGGCTCGAAGCAACGCCTTGGTTTCCTTCAGGGTGTCACGAACATCCTGAAGCTCCTGCTGACACTCTCGCAGTCGAGTGTTGAGCATAGCAGCATCCTCCAAGCACAAGTCCATGTGCTCATGGGAAGTCCCCTGCTGCACTGGCGGGTACTTGTACTCCGTTGTACCACTCTCGCGCTGAAGGACATACATGTACTCAGTCCTGTCCAGGTGATGACGATAGATGTGACTCTGACAGGTGATTGCCTACCAGGTGGCATCCTTCTCCGCATCGACCTGTGTCGCTCGACAAGCTGGAGAGCGGTGGATCTTGAGCAGCTGATTTTCGTGGATAATTCTCATCCTTGAATTCCATTCTTCCCTCTTCTCACGGATGGTCCTGGTGGAGCTATAGTGTATGATTAGCATGCCCGTGTTGCCGGCGGCTTGGAGCATGCATCGAAGACGGCGCAAAAAGCCTCCTACTGCCAATCCGTAGGAGAGATACGTCACCGGACGACTCTCCTCTCTCACGGCAAGGGCAACTATGGGAACTCTCCCTCCGGTGGACTTGCGGGCGGTGCGGGTCATGCGAACCATCTAAAACATGAAGCAATTTAAACTTAAGTTAGATAAATTTTTTTTAAAACAAAAATCCTATTTTGAATAAAAGTTGGGGTAAGATGAATGAAGTGGCCCATTAAATAAAAACCCACACCTTTGTAAAATAGTTTTTCAAAAAATAGGGTCCATAACTACGTCCATTTCTACCTAGGTCCACGTTCCTACGGGCAACCTTGGCTCTGATACCACTCCTGTCACACCCAATTTTTCCGAAGAACAACCAAGTGAATATCACATGTATGCTAGGATCATTTTCTCATACATGTGATGACAAATAGTGAAGCATCATTTATTACAAGCCAGGTGTCGAATATAAATAAGTCTTACATAGCAAATGTCTCGATGGACAATAATAAGTTCATCACAAGTAAATAAACTAGCAGCGGAATAATTATTCTCGTGGGCTCCGTCACTGGCGTTGCCTGGGGGACTCCATGAACCTAGAAACCTTCTTCGGGTCCAAAGTCTTGATCATTAAATACCACTTCATTATCTTGACCTGAGCAGCAATATAAACCAACAAATATGCAAGGTTGAGTACCGATGGTACTCAACAAGTGTGGGAAAGTTATGTCATGCATGGCTATAACAAGGGGAGGTTGAACTCATGGTTAAAGCACTACGCAATTAATATCTATCACCTTAGCTTATTAAGCACCTACACTACTACACAGGTGAAATGGTCCCAATCTCCCATCCCATCATCAAATAACCATAACATCATTTCCAATGTTAAGCTCCCTGCTTAACATCTTTAACTTCCAAAACCATCACTCCTCTAATCATGAATGAGTCCAAGCCGCTCTTGACCGTGAGCACGGCTATCATGACAGTTTTGACTCTGCAGAGTTTGCACCACTATACCCACATGTAGTGATTTCATCCCCCGTTGTCGGGTGGACTAAAAGAACCTCCATTATGCCAGTGGCTACGAACCACATTCACACTTCCCAGGTGTGTAGCCAGGAGATCACTACGAAGCCTTTACAAAGGGATTCCCGACGAGCGTGGGCCCACTGAGATTTCACCCCTAACAGCATACAAGAGGCTCCAACCCCGCTGCAGTGGCCCCCTCTTGAGCCTTGCGGTTTATAAGGTAGTCCAGCTGACACCCACTCCCCGCACCATCCAACAAACCCATACTACGCCGGGGATACACCTAATTAATTGGCCAAGCTGCCCCATCTCAGCATGTGGTTGGCACGGTAAAGCCAGGTTACATGCTCCATGAACCGGTCCTTAGGATCGAGGCAAGTACTAAACACAAACCCGAGTCTCGTGCACCCAGCACCAACCAAATCATCCAACTTGCCTTGATCCCTACCTCTACATAACTCATAACATCTCATTCAAGAGTATGGTAAAATAAACTGATGATCGCATATCCCAAATATCCCATTCTAAGCATGGCTAAGCATAAGCATGTAAATAAATGACATAATAAAATTAATCCCAACCCAAGCTACAAGGAAACAAGATAATGCAATTCTAGGGAAACTTCCTAGCATGGGTTTTATATTTCAATTGACAATGCAAATGATTCTATCTACACATCCTAGGATAGGATCAAAGTGGTCAAGGACACTTGCCTCCTTCCTGTTGCTCATGGAATGGGTAGTCCTGATCTTGGAAAGGAAGAACTTGCTCTGGAGCAGGTTCTACTCATACCATCACACATAGCAAAAGAAAACAACAAGTCATAAGACATAGTTCACACTTCCACTTCATACAAACCACACATTCACATTTATGAAAGCCATTCACAATTCTATGTGTTGTGGTTACTCTATGTGTGTTGATTTTTGGCTTACTTGCACTTTTAAACATGTGTATATGATTTCTACTTTTGTATTCACATTTATGTTTGCATACTATATATGAGTTTCCAATTTAAATAAATTCCTTACATTCAATTACTACACCCTTTTAGTTACCAAGTATGCATGAAAGGTATTTTCCTACTCCATATATGTCTTCAGACCTTCTACCAACCCTAAACTGAATTCTTCATTTATCATTTTCTAATTATCTATACCTAGCTTGCTATATTTTCAAATTTATTTCCCATGCCTAAATGTGTACTTTATTATGAAAATAGTAAGATACCTCATCTAAACAGAATAGGTTTTGGGTCTAAAATATTAAATAATATATTTTTGAACTTCTCCTCTGATGTGAACTATTTTACATTTAGTTTACTAATTTTCAGAATTATTCTCTACTTAAAAATGTGTCCCTATTACTAATAAATGTGAATAATCAATTAAACAGATTCATTTCAGCCAAAAATCTATTTTTATCTCACTTCAAGGTTTTCCAAGTGCTAGGAAAGTTTTTAATTTGAATTGACAATATGTTTGTCCCGTCTTTTAAATTTTAAATACTAACCACATATTCAATTTCCTAAATTTAATATCAAATAGGGTTAAAAAAGTAAACTCACCCCACTACAAGGTCTATAATATTATTTTAAGAATTTTCAGGGGTCTAGCTACACATAAGAGAGGGGTTTTTCCGAATTTTTATTAAGTCCAGGGGTCAAAACTGACTTTTAAATGAATTTACATGATTTTCTGAAGTTCCAGGAGCTAGATCAGAAGTTTCCGAGGCTAGCTCTTATTTTCCGAGAACCCCAGGGGGTAGCGCGTAAGAATCCCGGCCTTTATAACGCGGGGCTGACGTGGACCGTCCGATTTAAAACAGACGGCTGAGATTATAACATGGAACCAGTACGCGGGGATTTAAACTCTACCGTGCGATTTAAAATAGACGGCGCACAAGCGGCCACGTAGCTCTGATCGAGCGCGGGCGGCGCTGCCCGGTGGCGCACGACGGCGGGAGGCGGCGATCTTGCCGGAGAGTTTCGGATCTTCGTCAATTCTTCCTAGAACTGTGATTTTATGGCATAGATCGGTAGAGGGGAGGTCGGGGATCTCACCTCGGGGGTTTTCTTGAGCTCGGAGGTCCTGAAAAGCGATCGGCGACGAGGTCCGAGGTGAATTCACGGCGAGGCTCGTCGGCGCTGTGTTTGAACCGCAAATCACCGAGTTTTCTGCACCTGCATGGTTCCCCGGAGGCGGTGGATCAAGACCAGCGAGTTAGATCAGAATTCCCGATCATAGATCGAGCAGAATTCGCTGGAGAAGCTCGGGTTCTCACCGGAAGAAAAAATGGCAAATCGTGGGGAAAAACGGGACGATGCCGGGGTTTTTATAGACGGGGGAGGGCGGCGTTCGGTTGTGATCGAGTTTGCGTCGTCCACGAACAAAATTCGGCAGGGATACACGAGGATCCGAGGCGGTTTCGATTCGTGGTGAGAAGAGTCCGGCCGAGCGCGGGCGCGAGCGCGAGGAGGAAGAAGGGTTGGCGGGCCCCGTGTGTCAGTGGGAAAGAGGGGGGGCGCGCGGCTGCGGGGTGGCGCGGAAACAAATGGGCCGGCTGGTGGGTTTCGGCCCACTAGCCGGGGGGGGGGAGGTTTATTGTTTTCCTTTTCTTTTTCTTTTTCATTTCTGTTTTGAGTTTAATTTGAATTTCAGTTTGAATTTGAATTTTTGCAACACATGCAATACGTCCAAAAATTTTTAAATTTCCCTCTTAACAGGATTTTGGGGTGTTACAGGTAAGTTCTTATCCCAACTCCTATTGTTATTGAGTGCACAAGCTCTCAGCATATCCTCAAGGATTTGATTGGTTCTTTTCGTCTGCCCGTCAGTCTGGGGGTGATAGGCCGAACTAAAATTCAGATGAGTTCCCATGGTTTCATGTAACTTCTGCCAGAACCTTGAGGTGAACTGTGTCCCTCGATCTGACACTATCTTCTTTGGCAATCCATGAAAACACACGATTCTTGACATGTACAATTCTGCCAACTTGGATCTGCTGCAGCTTGCTTTCACGGGGATGAAATGAGCTACTTTAGTCAGCCTGTCGATGATGACCCATATCGAATCATATCCTGATTGGGTCCTAGGCAGTCCCACTATGAAGTCCATACCTATTTCTTCCCATTTCCATTCAGGCACTTTGAGTGGTTGCAACAGTCCCGCAGGTCTTTGATGTTCTTCTTTTACTAGCTGACATGTGTCACATAGGGTGACATGTTCCGCGACATCTCGCTTCATGTCATACCACCAATATCTGCTCTTGAGGTCATGATACATCTTCGTACTCCCAGGATGAATGGAATAGTCGGAATCGTGAGCCTCCATCAAAAACAGTTCACGGATCTCCTTCACCTCAGCCACACAGATTCTGTTCCCATGCCACACCGTACCTTGTTCATCCTCTCTGAACCTAGGAGCTTTATTCTCTTTGATGAGTTCTCTGATTTCTTGTATCTTCTCATCATTCTTCTGACCGTTGCGTATGTCTTGCTCCAATGTGGATTCCACCTCCATGGCAATGGCCTCACCACTATTCACCAGGCATAGATTGAGTTTTGCGATCTCTTCCTTCAACTTCGTAGGCGTGTCATTTAAGATCAACATGTTAGTGTGCACCTTCCGGCTTAAAGCATCTGCCACGACGTTCACTTTCCCAGGATGATAGTTGATGCCCACATCGAAGTCGTTGATTAGCTCTAACCTTCTCCTTTGTCTGAGGTTGAGATCTAGCTGTGGGAAAATGTACTTTCAGCACTTATGATCTATATATATCTCTGTCCTCTTTCCCATCAAGTAATGCCGCCAAATCTTCAATGCATGGACCACTGCGGCTAGTTCTAGGTCATGCGTAGGGTAGTTTTTCTCATGTTTTCGGAGCTGCCGGTACGCATAGGCAACGACATCCCCCTCCCTTATGAGAACACATCCCAACCCGTGTCTAGATGCATCGCAATACACTGAAAAATTCTTCTGCATATCTGGCATAACTAGCACTGGGGCTGTTGTCAATCTTTTCTTCAGCTCTTGGAAACTCGTCTCACAGTCTGGTGTCCATGTGAATGTAATTCCCTTTTCTAACAATTTGGTGAGGGGTCTCGAGATCTTGGAGAAACCCTCAATGAACCGTCGATAATACCCAGCCAATCCTAAGAAGCTTCGAATTTCCCCGACATTTTCAGGGGTCTTCCACTTCTGTACATCCTCGATCTTGGCGGGATCAATGGAGATTCCACCCTACGAGATTATGTGTACTAAGAAAGGAACTCTCTTCATCCAAAACTCACACTTGCTCAACTTCGCATATAGTTGGTGTTCTCTCAACTTTTGCAACACCAGTCTTAAATGTCCCTCATGTTCTTCTTCATCTTTGGAGAAGACGAGAATGTCATCAATGAAAACCACTACAAATTTGTCCAGATATTCCATGAACACCTTGTTCATGAGATACATGAAATACACCGGGCCATTAGTTAGCCCGAATGGCATGACGGTGTATTCATACAGCCCGTACCGAGATACGAAAGCAGTCTTTGGAATGTCGGTTGGCCTTATCTTCAGTTGGTGATATACCGACCTGAGATCAATTTTTGAGAATACACAGGCTCCTCTCAACTGATCAAATAAGTCTTCAATGCGAGGTAACGGATACTTATTCTTGATGGTTACCTCATTCAATACACGGTAGTCTACGCATAGCCTCTGGGTTCCGTCCTTCTTAGGCACAAATATCACGGGAGCTCCCCATGGCGAGGAACTAGGACGAATATACCCCTTCCCTGTCAATTCTCTTATATGTTCTTTGAGCTCTTCCAGCTGTTTGGAGTCCATTCGATAAGGCCTCTTGTATATCGGGGCTGTTCCAGGTACTAGTTCAATCGCGAATTCCACTTCACGATCTGGAGGCATACCTGGCAATTCCTCCGGAAAGACGTCTGGATATTCCTTGATAACCCTTATCTCTTCCACTTCCACCTCAACTTGATTGAGTTTAATGTCCCTCCTAGGTTCTTGTACGGCTATGAACTTCACTTTTGTGCCACTAGCGTGAGTTAATTCCACCGTTCGAGTCGAACAATGGATGATATCTTTATGTTTGGTCAACCAATCCATACCCAAAATAATATCTATTCCTTGTGAGTCTATCACTATGAGGTTTGCAGTAAATACTACCCCATTAATGTCTAGATTCACCTTGGGACACACTTGTCTTGTTCTTATTTCTCCCCCTGGAGAGTTCACTACTAACATATGATTCATTTGTGTTGTTGCTAGATCATGCTTCTCAACAAATCCTTGAGCAATGAATGAGTGGGTAGCACCAGAATCGAACAATAGGGTTGCAATGTGTAAATTTGCAGAGAACTTACCAATTACCACGTCAGGTGCCTCTTGCGCTTCCTCCATGGTCACACGGTTCACCCGTCCTCGCATCACATTCTGCTGCTGTGGCTGCATAGGCTTCTTCTTTGGGCACTTATGAGCGTAGTGCCCCACTTCACCACAGTTGAAGCATTGCACCCCAACTTTAGGTGCCTGGCCTTTGTTATCTTGGGGTTGGTTCTGTGGCCCTTGTCCTGCTGGTCGAGGTTGATAAGTGGGGCGTGGCTGCTGCACAAACTGACGCTGCGGCTGTACTGGTGCTGATGGAGGCCTGAAGTTCGGGTTGTACCATCTCGGTGTCAGGTAGGGTACCACAGCACGGCTCGTCTGCCCTGCAGGTTGCTGCATCAGACGCGGACGGGTGTTGCTGCTTGATGCTTGGTGTGACCATCCCATCTTTCTCTTGTTTTCATTCTCCAAGGCCTTCAGCTTCCTCTCCCCGACAAACGCTCTGTCTACCATCTTTTGGAAACTTTCATATTCGTTGGAGGACATTGCACACTGCATTTCCATAGTAAGTCCTTCCATAAAACAGTCTTGTTTCTGCTCATCAGTTTTGATGTCCCGTGGTGCATAACGGGATAGTTGGGTGAACTTGGTGAGGTATTCCCTCACAGTCATGTTGCCTTGCGGCAGTCCCAAGAACTCCTTTCTCTTGTTCTTGAGTTCACCCCTTGGTATGTAGTGGTTGTGGAAACTGCACTTGAACTCTTCCCAAGTGATGTTCTCGGGGTTGTGATGGGCTGCCATGTAAGCGGTCCACCAATCAGCAGCGGGTCCATGCAATTGGTGAGAGGCAAACAGCACCCTCTCATACCCTTGGCATTGTATGATCCTCATCTTGCTCTCAATGGTTTTTAGCCAATCATCTGCCTCCAGAGGTTCAGCAGCACTTGCAAACTTTGGGGGTTGAGTTCCCAGAAACTCACTCAACCTTGGTTGACGTGGTGCAGCATGTGGGGGTGGAGCTTGGTGTAAGTTGGCCACCACTTGAGTTAAACTCTGGATGAGCTGATTCTGATTTTTGATCATTTGGTAGATAGGATCAGCTCCTTCACGGCGATCACCCCTGTCTTGCCCTCCAGGAAGGTGAGGATTGGCGGCCTCATCGTTGTTGTTGTTGGGGTTGGCACCACAACCTTTTCCTCTTCCAGCCATCTATCATGATCAACCAAATGTTAACTTTAATCATTACGCATAAACTTCCCAATTGCTTGTTTAAACTTAAGCTTTTGAGGCCTTAATATCTAGAAAAATTCTGAAGAATTCACATAGATCTTTGGGCGTCATGTCTCACGCGAAAATAAATGCACCATTGATTCATAGGGGTTCACATACCAAAGCAAAGCAACTTAAAGACGAGGTTGTGGACAAGTGCCTATGGCTTCCACAACTCACGTCAGACACCAACACTAACAAGCAAACAGACGGGTTATTGACTCGACTACTCGATAATCATGCGGAAATAAGGGAAATAATTCTAACAACTCGTATCACTGAGCTGGCTCGTCGGGGTCTTCCTCATCATTGCGGCTGCCCTCTGATTCTGCTTTAGGTGGGGAAGCTGCTGGTGGAGAAGTGCGACGACGCTTGCTCGCCCGGCGGTCTGGGGAGTCAGGAGTCCACGTGTCATTCACGGTGACACACAGTTCTTTCCCATATCCTCTTTCTCTCGCCCTCAAGCTGGCGCGAAGCAACGCCTCAGTCTCCTTCAGGGTGTCACGAACATCCTGAAGCTCCTGCTGGCACTCCTGCAGTCGAGTGCTGAGCATAGCTGCATCCTCCAGGCACAGGTCCATGTGCTCATGGGAAGTCCCCTGCTGCACTGGCGGGTACTTGTACTCCGCGGTGCCACTCTCACGCTGGAGGACATACATGTACTCAGTCCTGTCCAGGTGGCGACGGTTGATGTAACTCTAGCAGGTTATGGCCTCCCAGGTGACATCCTTCTCAGCATCGTCCTGAGTCGTCCGACAAGCTGGAGAGCGGTGGATCTTGAGCAGCTGGTTTTCATGGATAATCCTCATTTCTGAGCTCCATTCTTCACGCTTCTCACAGATGGTCCTGGTGGAGCTGTAGTGTATGATCAGCTTGCCAACATTGCCGGCGGCGTGGAGCATACGCCGAAGACAGCGCAACAAGCCTCCTACTGCCAACCCGTAGGAGTGGTACGTCACCGGGTGGTTCTCCTCTCTCAAGGCAAGGGCAGCTACAGGAACTCTCCCTCCGGTGGACTTGCCGGCGGTGCGAACCATGCGCAGCATCTAAAACATAAAGCATTTAATATCAAGATAGATAAGAATTAAATAAAGATTATATTTTGAATAAAAGTTGGGGCAAGATGAACAAATAAAGTGACCCCATTAAATAACACTTTCAACCCACACCTTTTGCAAAATAGTTTTTAAGAAAATAGGGTACTTAAATACGTCCATTTCTACCAAGGTCCACATTCCTACGGGAAAACCTGGCTCTGATACCACTTCTGTCACACCCGGTTTTTCCGAAGAACAACCGAGTGAATATCATATGTATGCCAGGATCATTCTCTCATACATGTGATGACAAATAGTGAAGCATCATTTTATTACAAGCCAAGTGTTTGAATATAAAATAAGTCTTACATCGCATAATGTCTCGATGGACGATGATATGTTCATAACATGTAAATAAAACAGCAGCGGAATATAAATCTTGTGGGCTCCGTCACAGGTGTTGCCCGAGGGACTCCGTGAACCTAGAATCCTTCTTCGGGTCCGAAGTCTTGGTCATTGAACACCACGTCATCCCCTTGACCTGAGCAGCAATTTAAACCAACAGAAAAGCAAGCTTGAGTACCGTTGGTAGTCAGCAAGTGTGGGAAAGTTATGTCATGCATGGCTAGAGCAAGGAGAGGTTGAACTCATGGTTAAAGAACTACGCAATTAATACCTATCACCTTAGCTTATTAAGCACCTACATTACTACATAGGTGAAATGGTCCCAATCCCTCACCCATCTTCAATATCAAGTAACCAAAATTCCATCTCCAATGTTAAGCTTCCCGCCTAACATCCTCAACTTCCCAATTCATCATCCTCTAATCATGAATAAGTCCAAGCCTCTCTTGATCGTGAGCACGGATGTCATGACAGTTTTTACTCTGCAGAGTTTGCACCACTGTACCCACATGTAGTGATTTCATCCCCCGTTGCTGGGTGGACTAAAAGAACCTCCATTATGCCAGTGGCCGCGAACCACGTTCACACTTCCGAGGTGTGTAGCCAGGAGATCACTACGAGGCCTTTACAAAGATATTAAGGACGAGCGTGGGCCCAATGAGGTTTCACCCCTAACAGCATACAAGAGGCTCCAACCCCGCTGCAGTGGCCCCCTCTTGAGCCTTGCGGTTCATATGGTAGTCCAGCTGACACCTATTCCCCGCACCATCCAAACACCCATACTACGCCGGAGATACACCTAATTAATTAGCCAAGCTGCCCCATCTCAGCATGTGGTTGGCACGGTAGAGCCAGGTTACATGCTCCATGAACCGGTCCTTAGGATCCAGGCAAGCACTAAACACAAACCCGAGTCTCGTGCACACAGCACCAACCAATTCATCCAACTTGCCTCGATCCCTACCTCTACATGATTCATAATATCTCATTCAAGAGTAAGGTAAACAAGTTGATGATCTCATATCCCACTTATCCCATTCTAAGCATGGCTAAGCATTAAGTAATATGAATGAATGACATAATAAAATAAATCCCAACCCAGGCTACAAGGAAGTAAGGTAATGAAAATCTAGGGAAACTTCCTAGCTTGGGAACCATATTCCAAATTGACAATGCAATTAATTAAGTTCTAACTACACATCCTAGTATAGAATCAAAGTGGTCAAGGACACTTGCCTTCTTCCTGCTGCTCTGGGAATGGAAAGTCTTGATCTTGAAAGGTGAGAACCTACTTTGGGGCTGGTTCTACTCATGCCAATACACACATAGCAAAAGAAAACAACATTCCATAAGCCATAGTCCACACTTCCACTAATGCAAACCACACATACATACATATGAAAGTCATTCACATTTTTTAGTGTTGTGGTTACCCTAGATGTGGTGATTTGAGGTCTACATGCACTTTTAAACATATATATTATTTCTAACTTTTGTATTCAGATTTCTAAGTGCACACTATATATGAATTTCCAATTTGAACAAATGCTCTATATTTAATTAATATACTTCTTAGCCACAAAATTTGCATGAAAGATAATTTCCTACTCCAAATAGGTTTTCAGATCTTCTACAAAATCTTAATTTGAAGTTTTGGATTTGGAGACCTCATTTATCATTTTCTAATTATGCATGCCTATTTTTCCTATATTTTCAGATTTATTTTCTATGCCTAAAAGTGAACTTTAATATTAAAATAGTAAGACATATCACCTAAACAGGATAGGTTCTGATCTAAAATGTTCAATAAAATATCTTTGGACTTCCTCTCTGATGGGGATCAAATTAAATTTATTTTACCCATTTTCAGAATTATTTTCTAGCCTAAAAATGAATTTCCAGCAATAAACATAAACTAGGCATTTTCAGAATTGATTTACCACCTAAAACCAGTTTTCAGATCACTCTAATTGTTTTCAGAGTACTAGATCAACTCACAATGACTTTACCTAATTATTTGCACTTATAATGAATTTAAATCCTATTTAAATGTCTAAATACCTAATTCACATGTCCTACAGGGCCCAAAATTCTATTTTCTATAATACTCAGGGGCCTAAACCTCAAATACAGAAACAGTCTCCTAATTTCTATTAAGTCCAGGGGCTAAAACAGCATTCTAAACGTGTCTGCATATTTTCTAGGAAGTCCAGGGGGTAGAACCAAAATTTCAGGGGCTAGCTCGTGTTTTCTGAAAGCCTCAGGGGGTAGCACGCTAAATTCCCAGCAGGAATGGGCGATTTAAACGTGGGTCATCGGATTTAAAACAGAGGGCCCAGATTAGATCGCCGAAGGGGTAGGCACCCATTTAATTTCTGTCGTGCGATTTAAAATGGACACGCCACATTGCGCGACGTTGCTCCGACCGGGGAAAACATAGCGCACGGCGGCGCCCGGCGGCAGAGGCGACGATCTCGCCGGCGAGGTCTCGGATCTTCGCCTACACACGCTAAGACTCGGATTTCTAGGCATAATTCGGCAGAGGGGAGGTAGGGGAGCTGACCTAGGCTAATTTCTTAGACCTGAAGGACTCGGAGTGGCAGTTGGGGCGGTGATCCCTTCGAGCTTTCAGGTCGTGACGCTTCCCTAAGGTCTAGAGATGGCACACCGATGATTAGGGTGGATTGAAACCATGTAATTTGAAGGTTTCACTGGCGAGCGGCGGCGGCTTCTTACCGGCGAGCGTCGGGATGGATGTTTCCGGCGGTGTTTCTCTCCGGGGTCGGCATCTACGGCTTGTGCGCGGTGCTGCGGGACCACGAGATCGGTTTGACAGAGGGAAACGGCGTCGCTCTTGGGGAATTTCAAGCTCAGCGGCAGTGGTACTCAGCGAGAGAGAAACTTCTTGAGCGAGGGGAGGGCGGCAGGGACATCTGTTTTTATCATGGCCGGGGGTGCTGGGGTTGGTTGCGATCGTGCAGGACGGCGCGGGGGATTCAGGGTTGGGTCGTGCGCGAGGAATCTGGGAGCGGGGCGCGCGATCGGCGCGGAAGAACCAGGGCAGTTGGGGGCGCGCAGGGAGGGGGGAAAAGATGGCATGTGGGCCCCTCGCGTCCGAGAGAGAGGGAGGGGGGAGACAGCCACGGGCTGTTGGGTCGGCTGAGGCAGGTTTCGGCCCACTAGCCATTTTTTCCTTTTTCTTTTTCCTTTTATTTTCAGTTTTGATTCCAATTTAAATTCCAGTTTGAGTTTGAATTGTTTCACCACATGCACTACGTCCAAAAATTTTAAACTCCCCTCTTTAACAGGTTTTGGGGTGTTACAGTTGCCAAGTATAATCTGCCCATATCACAAATGAAATATACTATGTTGGTTAATTCTCCCGGTGGAGAGATGAGGACTAATATAGTATGTCCAAAAGTAAAACTTAAAATAAGGGGGGTAAACTTCCTTGCCAACCTTATTGTCTTGGATTCTCAAGGGCTTGATATAATACTTGGAATGGATTGGTTAAGCAAGCACAACGGAATGATCCAATGTGCTGAGAGGAGCGTGCATTTGACAAATGAGCACGCTACTCGTATTGAGTTCGAGTCAGCTCAACCGGCAACCGAGAAGGCAAGTTTGAACCACGTCGAAGAAGCAACATTGGAAATCATTTCGGTGGTTCAAGAATTTTCTGACGTGTTCCCGGAAGAACTTCCAGGTATGCCACCTGACCGTGTCATTGAGTTTGCCATTGATTTAGTACCTGGAACTGCACCTATAGCGAAGAGGCCATATAGGATGCCCGTTAATGAATTAGTGGAACTTAAGAAGCAAATTCAGGAGCATCTAGAAAAGTGTTTTATTTGCCCGAGCTCGTCACCATGGGGAGCCCCCGTGCTCTTCATAGACAAGAAGGATGGGACCCAAAGGATGTGTGTGGATTATAGGTCTCTCAAGGAGGTGACGATCAAGAATAAATACCCGCTACCCCGTATAGAGGACCTGTTTGACCAAATGAAAGGTGCCCGAGTTTTCTCCAAGATTGATCTTAGATCGGGATACTTCCAGCTGAAGATTAAGCCCTCCGATATACCAAGACTGCTTTTCGAAAACGGTATGGTTCGTATGAATATACCGTTATGTCTTTTGGGTTAATGAATGCACCCGTATATTTCATGTACCTCATGAATAAGGTCTTCATGGAGTACTTGGACATGTTCGTCGTGGTTTTCATTGACGATATCATGGTGTATTTGAAAAGCGAGGAAGAACATGAAAGAACACTTGAAATTGACATTGCAGAAACTGTGAGAGCATCAATTGTATGCCAAGTTCAGAAAATGTCAATTTTGGCTAAAGGAGATATCGTTCCTAGGCCACATGATCTCAGAGGAAGGAGTATCGGTTGATCCCGGAAAAGTGGGAGATGTTCTGAAGTGGAACCAACCACAGAATGTGAGGGATATTCGGAGTTTCCTTGGGATGGCTGGATACTACCGCCGGTTCATCAAGGATTTCTCCAAAATATCAAAGCCTATGACTGAATTGCTAATGAAGGGAAAAGCATTTCAGTGGACACCAGCGTGTCAAGAAAGCTTTGAGGAGCTCAAGAAAAGGCTAACCACAATGCCGGTTTTGGTATTGCCAGACGTGAGCAAGAGCTTTGACATATATTGTGACGCATCAAGACAAGGGCTTGGATGTGTGCTCATGCAAGAAGGACAAGTGGTAGCCTATGCCTCGAGACAAATAAAGAAACACGAGCTAAATTACCCCACACATGACTTGAAACTCGCAGCCGTGGTACATGTCTTGAAAATTTGGAGACATTATATCCTTGGCCACCGATGTGATATTTATACGGATCACAAAAGCCTCAAGTACATATTCACCCAAACGGATTTGAATTTGAGGCAACATCGATGGTTGGAACTCATCAAGGATTATGATGTTGGAATCAACTATCATCCTGGAAAGGTCAACGTAGTAGCTGATGCATTGAGCCGAAAGGGAGCATGTCACCAACTCACGGTTCGGGAGCTACCGCTCGAGCTGCCCAAGGAGTTCGAACGGTTACTCAACTCCTTGCTGGAACAAGAGATAAGACATGGCCAAGCAACGGATGAGGAAATCAGGGAGATCAAGGAAAGAATCCGACAAGGCATAGAAAAGGACTTCAAGGAAGACGAGAAGGGTATGCTTTGGTTAGGAAAAATGATTTGTGTGCCTAACGTGAAGCACATCCACGACACGATATTAAAGGAGGCACATGACTCACCTTATTCCATACATCCCGGCAGTACAAAGATGTACAAGGACCTGAAAACTTGTTATTGGTGGGATTGTATAAAAAGGGACATAGCTGAGTATGTTGCCTTATGCGATACGTGCCAACGGGTGAAGGCCGAACATCAAAGACCTGCTGGACTGTTGCAACCATTGAAAGTACCCGAGTGGAAGTGGGAAGACATCAGCATGGATTTCATCATCGGATTACCGCGTACTCAGTCGGGTTACGACTCCATCTGGTTATTGTGGACTGATTGACGAAAACATCCCATTTTCTTCCTGTTAGAACCACGTACCGCGTCGCAGAACTAGCCGAGCTGTACATGGAGCAAATCGTGTGCCGTCATGGCGTTCCGAAGAGGATAGTTTCAGATCATGGTACCCAATTTACCTCTAGGTTCTGGAAGAAGCTGCATGAAGCTATGGGTACACGATTGGATTTCAGCTCCGCTTATCACCCACAAACCGACGGGCAAACTGAGAGGACAAATCAAATTTTGGAAGACATGTTGAGAGCCTATGCCTTGAAACATGGGCGTAGTTGGGATAGGAGCTTGCCGTATGCTGAGTTCTCATACAATAACAGCTATCAAGCCAGCTTGAAGATGTCACCTTTTGAAGCATTGTATGATAGACGGTGTAGAACACCACTGTTCTGGAATGAGACCGGAGAGAACCAAGTGTTTGGACCCGAAGTGCTGCAAGACGCCAAGAAGCAAGTCCAAACAACACGGGAGAACTTGAAGGTTGCTTAGTCACGACAGAAAGGTTATGCGGACAATAGGCGAAGAAAGTTGACCTTCGAAGTAGGAGACTTCGTGTACCTTAAGGTATCGCCTATCCGTGGCCAACGAGGTTTCAACATCAAAGGCAAGTTAGCATCTCGCTATATCGGGCCATTTAAGATTTTGGGCAAGCGAGGAGAGGTAGCTTATCAACTAGAGCTCCCAACGCACCTCTCCGACGTGCATGACGTGTTTCACGTATCCCAGCTCAAGAAGTGCTTGAGAGTACCAGAAGAACAAGTACCAATGGATGAACTTGAGCTTCAAGAGGATCTGACCTACGTGGAGCACCCTGTCCAAATTTTGGACGTGAAGGAAAGGGTCATGAGGAACAAAGTGATCCGATGGTGCAAGGTACAGTGGAGCCATGACACAGAAGCTGAGGCTACATGGGAGCGTGAGGAAGACCTCAAGGCAGAATTCCCTCACCTATTCTCTACTCTGTCGAATCTCGAGGGCGAGATTCAGTTTAAGGGGGGTAGGTTTGTAACACCCTCAATTTCATATTCATGCATTGCATATAGAAAAAAATAAAAGAAATATAAATGGGAAAGAATCATAAAGGTGGGAGAAAGATAGCTGAAAAGAGCCAATTCCAATTCGCCGAGGAGCGCTGTCGACACTTCCCGCGGCCGCTGGCCACGTGGTGTCTTCGTTGCTCATCCCTGCGGAGGGGGTGAGGTCCGGCACTGCTGGCCACGTGGCAGGCTCGGAGCTCACCTCAGGAGAAGGGGCGAGGTCCGATCCCATGGGACACGTGTTGCCTTCGGAGCTAGTCTCGGCGGAAGAAGCGAGGCTCAGCCCCACGGGACACGTGTCGCTCTCAGAGCTCACCTCTGAGAGGTCTGACCCCGATGGACACATGTCACCCTCGGAGCTTGCCTCTGAGAGGTCCGGCCCACTGGACATGTGTCACCTTCGGAGCTCTCCTCCGAGAGGTCCGATGCTGCGGGACATGTGTCACCCTCGGAGCTCGTCTCTGAGAGGACCGGCCCTGATGGACACGTGTCGTCCTCGGAGCTCACCTCCGAGGAGAAGGGAGGTCCGACGCTGTTGGACACGTGTCGCTCTCGGAGCTCGCCTCTGAGAGGTCCGCCCCGCCGGACACGTGTCGAACTCGGAGCTCGTCTCTGAGGAGAAAGGAGGACCGGCGCTACTTGACATGTGGCATTTTCAGAGCCCACCTCCGAGGAGAGGGGAGGTCCAACACAGACACGTGGCGCACGCGGAGCTTGCCTCTGAGGGAGAGGGAGGTCCCGCCCACCAGACACGCGGCGTAACCGGAGCTCGCCCCTGAGGAAAAGGGAGGCCCGACCCCCACATGACACATGGCGTCTCCGGAGCTCACCACTGCGGAGGTGACGAGATTCTTATGCGGTTTTTCTCCTGTGCGCGCTGGAGTACCCGGTATTGAGGAAACCAACATGATTTCCATGTTGCTACCGCACCAAATCAAATGGAGATAAGTTGTTAAGATCCAAAACAAATTGAATAGGACTCTTGTTTGAAATCCAATTGGAGTAGGACTCTTCTTTCACCCCTTATAAATAGAATCTATTTTCCACCTCCCAAGTCGACGACTTGGATGCCCTAGCTCCCAACTCACCGAGTTAACCCCTTCGCCGGAGTTCAGCCACCGGTGAGACCGCCGACAAGTTCCGTCACGCTCGCCGTCGCCGGATGAGAGCCGACGATCTGACCTGTTGCCATTGCTAGGAGGAAGGCCGAGGTAGGTCTTCGTTACCACCTTACGACATCATCGTGGTTTTCTTCGCATCTGTTTTTCTTCGAACAGAAGCTTTTTCGTGTGGACATATCATGTGTTGATCAGTTTTTGATGGTGGAATTGATCTAGATCTTGATTCAAGATCATCACCACGTCCACACTTGATCCTTACACCCTTGTTCACCATAAAACCCCATGCAAGCCCAGTAAAACATGCAAGAACACTATTTCTTGTGCCACTATTATAGTTAAGAAAAAAGGACAAAAAGCTTAGGGACAATGCTGTTAAAATTGAGTCACTAGAATTTGAAATTAATCGTTTGAAATCTTTGATTCCTAGTGATGATTTTTTTCCTCATGTGATTTAATATATGAACAATTGTCCTCTCTAAGAAGTGCACATACCTCCACACTTGATAAACTTGAGTTAGAGATTGAAAAGAACAGAGACCTATGTGTGCTGAATACATTGGCTATGACGATAAAAGTTTTGAATTCTGTCAAAACACTTCTTTTGTCAAGGTCCGACTCTAGGTCCGAGCTCTGACAAGATCCGACATAAGGTCCGACTTGCTGTGGCTAGGTACGACATGTGTTTGGTTAGCTCCGGTGGTAGGTCCGACTAGCATTGGTAAGTTCCTGGGCTAGGTTCTGCTAGTTTTGGTAAGCTCCGGATCAATGTCCGGTTAGCTTTGGAAAGGTCAGGAGCTAAATCGCAATGGTTCTGTTTTTACCATGCAAATGTTTCGAACTTGCTTTACATCTATAGAAAGTTTTCTTAGTATTCTTTTACTAAGTTTTTGAAGTGTTATGGCTGTTTATGGTGGTTAACATTTTGCTATGGTTTGCAACATGCTTATGTGAGATGTTCACGTAAGGTGTTGTGGTTTCCGAAACTAACGTGAGCCAAGTCGCGGACTTGTGCTCGAAAGTATTGGTTTTTTATTGATGTACAGGTGTTGCTTGAGTTAAAGATACGGCTGTTGACAGGATCCATTGAACTAGTCTTAGAGAGAAGATGAGGGTCAACAACCAAGTTCGGGAGGAATTGTGGTTGAGTTGATCGAGAGGTCGTGTAGCATGTTTGGATCAAGAACAATGCATATGAAGGTATTGTGGACGTCATTGGAAGGTGTTTGCATGTGTGCAAGGAGTGCATGGACGTGGCAACATGGTTCTAAGGCGTGATGAAGAGATGTGGACGTAAAGAATTGGTAGGAAAGGTCTAACCGGCTGGATTATGGACTCAGGTTGCGGCTGAGTCGGTTATGGCTCAAATATGGAAAGATTTGAGTTGGTTATGATAGGATTTCTTATGGGACACGAAGTTGAGTTGTTTTAGGAATGTGGTATATGTTCCTAAGGTGTTTGGAAGTCTTAAGTTTGCTTCTATCTGCGTATAGAAGAGTCTTGAGCAGTTATGGAAAGTTTCGATTCAGAAACTGAGTAGGATTAGAGTCCTAGTTTGAATTGGGTTGGCCTCCGGGCTGGTTATATAAGCAAGGGAGGCCAGAGCTCATGGTAAGACGACCTTGGGCTGTTACTCTTATGTTTTGATCAATAAAATTCGTAATTTAGAGGAGCTTTTGTACCTTGTTGGTCCGACTTGTTTTTATCAAGTCTTTCTGGTCGAGTTTCTGGACAGCATGACAGTGCTTCAGTATTTTGATCATAACCCGAGTTTTACAGAACCAATTGATGTGATTCTTTTTGGATTGTCTTCACAACTTGATTATATATCATATGTTAAAATTTCACGGTCATTGGATTTATAGTTTATGATCTACACGAGTTTCTTTGCAGTGTTGCAGATCTGGTTTTCACTCGAGTAGAACAGATTGACCCTCGTTTGATCTTTCGATCATAACTTGAGTTTTTCTTGACGGATTTCCTTGATTCTTGTTGTCGTGTCTTCGTGACTTGATTCTCTATAATATATACCACTTTTTCCATGGTTGGACACATTTATATCAGTCGCATACACGGTTTCTTTAACAGATCGATTTTCTACCGAGGAGGTTTTTATTGCTTCCGCTAAAAAGTTTAAATCTACCATTCACCCCCCTCTGGTAGATTTTCATGTTCTCTTGGATCCTACACGCTTTAACTTACGACGGCTTAGGGTTACAGCCATCGTAAGTTACACGTAACTTACACAGGCCCGTAACTTACGACGGCCATGGGCCTAAGGACGTCGTAAGTTAGTTTACTTACGGCGGCCCACAGCGACCGTCGTAACTTAGGTTACTTACGGCTAGCCGTCGTAATGTGTTCGGTTTCCCTGTAGTGGAGGACGGGATCGCAGACAGTGTCGGAGATGAAGTCGTGGCAGCGAGGACAAGGCGATCAGGTACCACTCGGAAGCCAGCCTTCGCCCGTATGACCATCTGGTGAGGGTTCTCCGGGGGTGTAACAGGCACCATCACACCCACTCCTCTTGCAGGAAGTCGCTGAGGAGGGGTTTCTGCAGTGGCGTTTGGAGCCGCGCATGGTGTAGCCCGGGAAGTCGGGGCCGCACGTGGAGAGGTGGCTGGGGCCGCACGTGGTGTAGCGGTCGGTGTCGTACGTGGTGCGGCCATCTTTGTCGCTCGGGGCAGAAATCTCGGAGGGACTGCCGGAGCGGGAAGGGGAGCCACAAAAGGCTCACAATCCAGAGGATCCTCCGGAGCTGTCTGGGAGGGTGTTGTAAGGGCCTCAGTTTTTGACACACATTTGCAGTGTTCATCACCACACCACACACCTCATTTGAGGAAGAATGATGAACACAAATGAAGAGCAAGTAACAATTATCAACATGCTCATTAGAGAACAAACTTACACATTGCAAAAGTGGTATTTCCCACATGTGATATAGATGGGCTGGACATATGAAAACTCCTACACTTTGTTAAGGATGTCCATGCCAAGTTTCACCCAAATTCAAAACCTTTTTGAGGTCATTTTGGGTATAGATAAGAAGAGGGCAGTTTGAAACCATATTCAAATTCAAACTGTTTTTATACCATGAATTTGAAAGTGGAAGGCATATTCTTGCTCAGCACATTTTTGTGAGCTCACACACCAATTTTCACTCCATTTGGGGTTGATCTTGACATGAGCTAAGGGGGAGAAATTCAAACTTTATTTGAATTTCAAACTGAACTTGTGCTGAAATTCATTCAAACCAAACCTCATTTGAACTTTGATCAATTCAAATGGCTCTTGGGTGAATAATTTGAATTGCCAAGGGTAGAATAGGGTTCACTGTTTACCACAGCTGTTAGGAGTAAATTTCAGAGGTTAAAAGAGGGGTGGGACCCACATGTCAGCCTCTGCCTCAAAACAAACCGACTGAAACACAGTTCAGTCGGTTCCCGGCTGCTGTGCGCGCGCGCCACCGAAGGGGGGCAGCCGGCGCCAGCTCCTGCTGCGCGCCCCAAGCCGGAGACCAGCCGCCGGGCTATTTATTCCCTCCCCGGCGTGCTCCGATCACTCATTCCCCGAGCTGCCGGCATACTCGGCCGTTTTTCCACTGCCATCGCCGCTGCTCGAGCTCCCGCTTGATCAAGCCGATCGCTCGCGAAGCACAGCCTCCTCCACAGCAAAACGGCAACAAGGGATCGTGAGCAACCTCCCACACTCCGTGTTGGCCAGTGAGCAAGCTTCCTCGAGCTGTACGAGCCATTTCTCCGGCGAGCCGAATATCGCCGCCGATCGGGCTCCCGTGGACAGCACGGCACAGCCGTTGTCACGTCCTCTTCTCTACACAAGAAAGGTGCGTGATTGTATGTAGATGGAGTAGCCGAAAGCCGTTTGGCGATTGATCAACCCTCGGCCGAGAATTTCCAGATTTACTCTTGATCAGTTCATAAGAACCGAGCTCACCTTCGGGTGAAATTCGTGCTCTATGCACGAAGGTTGGACGAGCTCGTTACCTAGTAGCTTCTATGCACGCTAGCGCCCGCGCTCGAACTGGAATTAGAGAAAACCATCGAGCATCGGCCATGATATGGCCGTTTTCCCCGCCGCCATGGCTGAACACCTCGGCTCACCGTCGAGAGCCTAGTTGCCGGTACTTCTAGCTTCCACCCAGCCCTAGTTCGTGTTTCCCATGCCCTACTGATGCTCTCCGACCGATTTCCGGTCGATTTGGTGCACGGGAGAGCGGGACCGACCTCACCGGAACCCTAGCAGGTGCTGTCACCGGTGCGCACGGGTTTCCGGTCATCGCCGGCGGCCGGCGACCCTACCATCGAGTCCAGGGGGTCGGAAAAGGGGCAGGCGGCAAGTTTCGGGCCAGGGGGTGGCCGGGAACTCAGTTCCGGCGAGGGTCGCCGGAGAACGCCGCCGCTGCGCAGTTGGCGCGAGGAGGAAGACGACGCACTGTGTGCGGGGCCCACAAGCCAGAGTTTAAACTTTTCCCCGAATTTCAGTTTTAGTTCAAACTTCAAATCTTTATAACTTTGGCTAGAAAGCTCCAAATTGAGTGAACCAAATTTTGCTGGATTCAGCTCTCTGAGTACTTTCCATAAAATCAAGTTTCACTTCATGAAATTCCTTAATTCTCCAGAATTAATTCCTTAAAGTTTAAACTGTTAGGAATTTTAACTGGAGAATCCTTTGGAGGAAAATCCTGAAATTTTGCTGAGATGTTCACCAAAATATCCTTGAACTACCATAAAAATTTCAGATCCATTTGAGCTCATTTAGTCCACCTAATGGTGTGATTAGTAAAACTGTTCCAGAGAAAATAGAAAATGTTCAGAAACATTTTCAGAAATTTCTCTGAAATTATTTAGCTCATATCTTTAGTTAGAGACTTCCAAATTAAGTGAGACCAATTCCATTAGAACCCTCTGAAAATCTAGTTTTCAGAAAGTCATAGTTTGTCTCATGAAAATTCCTAGAACACCCTAAGACTCCCAATTAAGGTCAAGGACATAATTATTTGTGGAGGGCTCAAATGAGCTTTGCTGCAACTTAAACTTGACCAAGTCTCTGTTTAGGTTGTAACCAAGCCACAGTAAAAGTTTCACAGTCTTTAGGTCTGTCTAGCAAAGATTGTAGACTTCACAACTTCAAAGTTAATACAAATGCATTTAAATTAATACATACATTGTTCTTATCATGTAGTCGCTAAGGTCGAGGAGGAACCCGAAGTCCTAGACTTCATTACTCCGGAGGAACAGCTAGCCTACGACCAAGAGCAGCAAGGCAAGCCCCAGTTTGCATTAACCTTTTTACAAATTTTATTGTTTTGAGCACATACTTGTTTCCTTTGTTCTGTGCATTAGAGTCTTGTTTGGAAATCCAACTGCATAGCCAAGAAAACCACGGGTTGGGTTTAGGATTGCAAACCTCGTTAGCCACTGCATTGCTAGGATAGAGTAGGATTCGGTACAAGTCGAGTAGTTGGAACTACTCGCGAGAATAGGCTAGAGGCACATTGCTCGGGTAGAGATAGCACATGAAACACATGGCAAGAAAATGAGACCGAGCGGAGAGTAAGGGCAGCAGGACTTTGGGGCCTGTGTGCTGTAGCTCCGCTTGTGTCGATTGAGGACCGAGCCGTGTGCGGGCCTGTTGAACAAGCTAGAACAGTACCGAAGACCTACCGGCTATATGGGAACCGGGAAACTGATGTAACTCGGGTAGCTGGGTATTGAGGCATTGCCCGTCGTTCAGAGGGTAGGTTGAGAGCTCGAGGTGTAAATCAGCTGGCGGCACAGAGATGCGCGTGCAGGGACCTCTTGCTCGGGACGATGGGACCGGTTCAATATTTGGCTAACGGGTGAAAGGTAGTCGCGTACGGTGTCCGTGATGGTTGTTGTAGGCAACATCGAGTACGGGCGTACGTGACGGGTTGTTCGGGTAACCCTGCAGGTGTAAATCGATTATAATCGCCGTCCCTCGCGGTCAGTGAGTACCACTTGTTCACTGTACCGTGACGTAGAAAGAACGGCTAGTTACATGTTAAAATGTTGCTGATTGAAAGCTGGACATTGATTGTTAATGATATGCTGTAGCTTAGTGCTAACTAAAGTTCTTTTCAACTTTGGGCAAAGTACATGAGAGAAATGCGTTTCTTGTTTGATTGCGGCTCTCTCATGTGCCTTAGCGTAAGGTTCTCCACAACCTGCTGCTAAAACTTGAAAGTAAGGTTCTACTAATTAGGCGAGTCCTTGCAAATGATTTTTACCTCATGCAACCCATTACCCTCATGTAGAAGTTCCATGTTTAGGTGAGACGGGTCAGACTTGCTGAGCCTTCGTGCTCACTGCTTGTGTTTGAAGCTTTTGCAGGGTTCTATGAGGAAGGGACTCCCGAAGAGGAGACGGAACCCCAGGAGGGGAACTCCGTCGAGTGGGAGTCGTGCACGCCGCAGAGTTAGTGTGCGTGTGTGCTAGCAAGGACACGTTCGAGGGCTGAACGTGCACTTGATGCGTAGTCTACGCCCGCGAGTGTGGACTAAACTTATTTTGATGTAAGCATGTGCATAAACTTGTTTATGTAATAAAGCTTCCGCTTCCGCTTTGCACCTTTGACGTGTGTTATACGGTGCTGTGCAATGCAGCACCCCTCAGCGTGATCCTGGCTCGACAGGACCAGTGGGGTCGTGTTAGCGTTGGTATCAGAGCTCGCTTGAGGTTTAACACAGTAAAAAGGTCTTCTTTTTCAAAAAATCCAGTGAGGAACGAGTTAGTAGCCCGTATAAGGATGTTATTAGCATATAGAAAGTGGCATATTAACCTATTTGTTATGTCGGAAAATCGTGCATCTCGGGACGTGCATGTCTTGGGGGGTGCACGTAAGCGCTGTCCACCAGTGCGCGCAAGCTGAAGGGTGGAGCCCCACGGGTGGCAGGTAACCCGACCCGCTTTGATATCCTCTGCGACTCTTCATGTCGTTTGGGGTATTCGAGCAACGTCTGTCCCTGGCGTGCATGGTGCAATATGGGAGACCCCGTCACGTGGTCTAAAACGTGAACACGTAACTCAAGGCGTGTTTGGCTTGAGAACATCCGGGCGAGTGATGACGGCCGGGTGTACCAACTGTATGGATTCCGGGCTCGGTGTGCAGCCGAGTCTGATGATTGTTTGAATTTCTGCAGGTAGCCTTACCACGAAACGGTAGACGTGTAGCATCCGTGTGCGAGTGACGAGTAGTGCCACTGAACTAACGAAGCCGGCTAAGTTCGGTATAGGTTTTTCTTTGCGAGGACGTAGTACCGACATGATCTGGTGACGCATCGACGTCACACCCAACTAAATGAACAACTTCATTTAAAAATTTGAAGGTTTTGATCCAAAGTAGTAAAACTTGATGTAATTCCTTCCCTTGAACAGGATATTCAAAGCTAATAAGTTTTCAACTTATAGGATGTTAAGGACAGAGCACTCTGTTTTCAGCTAAATCAAGGCTGAAGTTAATCAGAGGTTAGAGGTTGAGTTCTTTCGAGGTTGGGGTCGTATGATACATTTCTGGAAAGCTTTGGAGGAGCTTTACAACTTTTCTGTTGAGTTCCAGAGGTGTTTCATCCCTTAACCACTCGAAAAATGCAGTAGAGTTGAAACTGTCCAGAAAACAGGACGGAGCAAAGACTCTCTATAGACTCTCTGTAAATTAAGCATAACTTCCTGCATAAAAATCCAAAAATAGAAAATGAGGTAGTTCTGGGAAGCTTATGAGATGGGTTACAACTTTGTGACAGAAAGTTTTGTCAGATTAGGAACAGAAGTAACTGAGATTGTTGGATCAAATCAGTACCTAAGGCAGGGAGGTGCTGTCCAATTGTTTCCAGAAATTCTGTTAACTTTGACATCTCATAACTTTTGAACCAGGACAGATCTTAGGCCAACCAAATACTTTCTGGAAAGCTATTGAAGTTAAGTTTAACTTTGATGTTGAGCTCCAGGACTGGTTTTGCATTTAACCTGGCCTAAATCAGATTGATATGGAAACTGGTCAGGGCTGTCATGGGAACAGCAGATCAGCAGTCAAATTTGCTTAAAAATTTGAACTATGTTTCCAAGTGTTAGGGGTTCAATGACATATCTTATGTTATAACTCAATGGTTTACTGTTCAAATAAATATTTGACATTTCTCAAATATATTTTTACAGATGGCAGCAGATAAACGGTTGGAGAACGGGTGGGTAGTTTCCCACTGTTCTGACCGTAGCGGCTACCCGGAAGCATTGTGGCAAATGCTCCAATATTTCGGGTACAACCAGATGCCGCAATACTTCGCCAAGGAAGAAGGCGAATAGGAGAACAAGACGTGGACGATCCATGTCGAGGTTCCTGCAGGGCCTACGCCACCTGGTTGGGTGCCATTCACCGTCACGGTGAGAGGAAGACAACTGGAAGGGGTGTGGCAAGTGGCAGCCCGTGACACTATGTCACGTTTCTGCCAACTACACGTGCAGGCTATGGAGGGCACACCATACGCACTCGTTCCGGTGGAGGGACGAGCTCAGCATGTGTGGGAAGAGAGGTACCTGGAGGCAACAGACCCGACTTGCCCAAGGTACAACCCCGCGGAGGCAAACCTCAGCCTCCAAATGAGGGCGGGAAACGCTGTGATGGACAGCCAAGCTGTTCATACGGGGCATCTCGCCACCAAGATCAAGGAGAGCACAAGCCGTGGAGATCATTTCGAGAGTGCTCACAGTGCACTCCGCAATGTGCTCCTTCCGACGATCAAGCGACTGAATGAACAACACAATCAGTTGCGTCGTCTGAAGAAGGCAAAGAAGAAGAGCCGTGTTGACATCGCGGCGTTGCAAGAGCTGGTGCAGACCCTAACCCAGCAGAATGCGGACCTTGCTCAAGAGCGGGACGACGCTATTGAGGAGGGACAAGGCTGGGAAGAGGACTACAACCAGGCTATGGACGAGGTGCATGCATTGCAGGACCTCGTGCCCCCGGTATTGGGCGTACCGGTAGTCTTGGGTCTTCCAGCCATGGGAGAACCTGGAATGGGAGAAGAGGTGGTAGACCCCGAACCACCAGCCGAGGTACCGGAGGAGGACGACCCACAGGAGGTCGAGTTCTACTCCGAGTAGGGGGTTACGGTTGCCAAGTAGGGCAGCTAGGGTAGCGTAACCCAACTTTTGTAATCGGTGACATGTCGTGTAGACAGTAGCGCATGTATAGGTAGTGACAACATGAGCACGACTTCTCGGAGATCCGAGAATGATGTATCTTGTATAAAGTTTATGCTTTATCAATATATGTGAATGTTGTGCAAGTTAATAATGCGTCGCTTCAATACTTACTGCTGTTATGGAATTTTGAGTAAGACATGTGCTAATTGCTGCTGTGCTGAATTTCAGAATGACGCGTACTCGTGCCAACCCTGATGTTGGAGGTACTAGCCAAGGGGGAGAGACCTCCCAACCGCCTCCCGAGGACTCCTCGGGCCAGCAGCAGCAACAGCAACAGCAAACACCGCCACCGCCACTGCCAACGGTTACATTGGCCGACATTGTCGCGGCAATGGCGGGTTCACATCAGCAGCATACAGAGCTGCTGCAAACGTTAATTGCGAATACGTCTCGACCAGAGAGACGTCAAGATCGTGAGGAGCGCCAACAGAGCTCCTATTCCGACTTCTTGGCGACTCATCCCCCTGTATTCTCAAGGGCGGATGAACCACTTGACGCGGACAACTGGCTCCGCGCCATAGAGATGAAGTTCGGGCTGCTCCAAATCAGCGAGCAGCGCAAGACTCAGTTCGCGGTCCAGCAGCTCCAAGGATCCGCGAGCGCGTGGTGGGCCAACTTTTGTGCTTCACAACCCACCGACCGAGTGATGACCTGGGCGGAGTTCCGGACGGCCTTCAGGGCCTATCATATACCGCCCGGTTTGATGAAGAGGAAGACGCAGGAGTTCCTACACCTGCAACAAGGGAGCCGAAACGCGCTGGAATATTCCAGGGCGTTCAACGATCTCGCGCTCTACGCGTCGTATCACGCAGATACGGACGAGAAGCGGCGGGACCACTTTTACCAGGGGCTTAACCCGCTCCTGAAGGACAAGCTGGCGATGTTCAATCGCGGCAGACTCAACGACATAATTGATGCTGCGATTGTTCAGGAGGACTCCGGCAAGGAGTTGGCGGCGGCAGAGCGAAAGCGAAGCGCGCCGCAGAGCAGCGGAGAAGGAGGCAGTCCTTCTCAGAAGTTTCGGATGGTGAATCGCCCACCATCAGGCCCGCGCTGGCAACCACCACAGCGGTCGATGCCGTTCCGCAGTCGGCCGTACTCTTCACCGGCATTCCGGCCGGCACTGCCAGTACCACCGCAACAACAACAGCAGCAGCGGGCGATGCCGCGTGCGTTTGCACCTCCGCAACGCATACCGGGCTTTCGTCCCCCGAGTACTCCACCAGCAGCGGCCACATGTTACAAGTGTGGTCATCCAGGACACTTCGCGAGCAGTTGCCCGGAGAGGCAAGGCGGCGGAGTGGCACCACAGTTTCCTGCGAGGAATCAACCCCGGAACCCTACTAATGCGCGGCGGGCAAACCCTAGGCCCGGTACCGTCCACCAGCTTGCCATTGAGGACGTGCCGGAGGGCGAGCCAATCCTTGCGGGTATGTTCCAACTCCACCAGCATCCCGCCATAGTACTATTTGATTCATGCGCCACGCATAATTTTATTAGCCAAGCTTTCATTGCTAAACACAGCTTACCAATACTACCCACCGATAGTCCATATCTAATTTCTTCACCGGGTGGGAAGATTTCAGCAAGCGTAATGGTCTCCAAAGCACCATTATGCTTAGCGGGTAGAGTGTACCCCACGTCTCTCATTATCTTAGAGGGACAGAAGGTCGATGTCATCCTAGGGATGTCGTGGTTAACCCGCCACGGCGCTGTTTTAGACACCGTCCTTCGAGTCGTGCACTTAAACTCAGAGGTGCACGTTTCTCACTCATTATTTCTGGACAGTCCAGAAATAAAACTTCCAAGTGTCTATCAAGCCACAACCATCAGTTTGGAAGACATTCCAGTGGTCCGAGAGTTCCCGGATGTGTTCCCGGACGATTTGCCGGGAATGCCACCCGATAGAGAGGTGGAGTTCAAGATTGAACTTGCACCGGGAACCATGCCAATATCCCGAAGGCCGTACAAGATGGCGCCCAAGGAGTTGTCTGAACTGAAGACTCAGCTCACGGACCTTCTGGAGAAGGGTTTTATTAGGCCGAGCTCCTCGCCATGGGGTTGTTCGGCATTATTTGTCAAGAAAAAGGATGAAACGTTGCGGCTTTGCGTGGACTACCGTCCATTAAATGCCGTAACCGTCAAGAACAAGTACCCGTTGCCACGGATCGACATGTTGTTTGATCAGTTGGTCGAAGCAAAGATCTTTTCCAAGATGGATTTAAGATCCGGGTACCACCAGATTAAGATAAGGGCGGAGGACATTCCAAAGACAGCTTTCTCGACAAGGTACGGACTTTATGAGTACCTGGTCATGTCCTTTGGCCTCACCAATGCTCCAGCTCACTTCATGTACTTAATGAACTCGGTGTTCATGCCGGAGCTGGACAACTTTGTCGTGGTCTTCATCAACGACATCCTGGTATATTCCAAGTCGGAGGAAGATCACAAGAAACATCTGCGTATAGTCTTGCAACGGCTGCGGGATCACAAGTTATACGCAAAATTCAGCAAATGCGAATTTTGGATATCGCAAGTGCCTTTTCTTGGGCATATCATCTCAGCAGAGGGTATCGCTGTGGACCCGAACAAGATCACGCAAGTGCTGAATTGGAAATCCCCGAGAACTGTTCATGAGGTACGGAGTTTCCTCGGACTCGCGGGATATTATCGGAGGTTCATTCCGAACTTCTCGAAGATTGCCAAGCCAATGACAGAGCTGCTGAAGAAAGCTACCAAATATGTTTGGAGTCCAGCATGTGAAGCAGCATTCAAGGCTTTAGTCAAGCACCTGACATCAGCACCGGTTTTGGCGCAGCCAGACACAACAAAACCGTTCGATGTGTACTGCGATGCATCCGGCATTGGGCTCGGATGTGTGCTGATGCAAGACCGAAGAGTGGTCGCGTATGGATCACGGCAGCTTAGGAACCATGAGCAAAATTATCCAACTCACGACTTGGAGCTCGCTGCCGTGGTACTTGCACTGAAGATGTGGAGGCACTACCTACTCGGTAACCTCGTACATTTATATACCGACCACAAAAGCCTCAAGTACATATTCACTCAGAAGGAGCTGAACATGAGGCAACGAAGATGGTTAGAACTGATAAAGGATTACGAGATAGAGATCCATTATCATCCGGGCAAGGCAAACGTTGTGGCAGATGCGCTGAGCCGCAAGTCACACGTCAATAATCTGACCATCACACCGTTGGAAGAGAGCGAACCACCACTACATGTGATTCCACACGGAGCTCTCTACAACCTAGCCTTGATCCCCACCATCCGTGAAGAAATAGCGGCAGCCCAGAAGAATGACAAGGGCATGTCACATTTACGGAGACGAGTAGACAGTGGGGAGTTGAAATGTTTCCGGAAGGACGGAGACGGCGTCCTATGGTTCAAGAACCGGATCGTCATACTCCGAAACCCGGAGTTACGGAAGAAAATCTTTGATGAGGCTCACTTATCAAAGTTTTCTATTCACCCCGGCAGCAACAAAATGTATCAAGAACTCAGAAGAAGGTTTTGGTGGACACGGATGAAGCGAGAGACTGCCAAATACGTGTCCGAGTGTGATACATGTCGAAGGGTGAAGGCAGACCATATGCGGAAACCGGGACTGCTGCAACCACTAGGCATTCCTGCCTGGAAGTGGGAGGACGTGAGCATGGATTTCGTCGTCGGTCTACCCACCACCTTACAGAAACATGATTCGGTGTGGGTGATCGTCGATCGGCTCACCAAAGTTGCCCATTTCATCCCGGTCAACACCAACTACAACGCCAAGAAGTACGCTGAACTGTACATCTCATGGATCCTATGCTTATACGGCGTACCCCGTACCATCATATCGGACCGGGGCACTTTATTTGTGTCCCGTTTTTGGGAGCAGCTACACGCTGCCTCGGGGACGAAGCTGATCCGTAGTTCGGCCTACCACCCGCAGACGGATGGACAAACCGAGCGGGTAAATCAAATTCTAGAAGACATGCTACGAGCTTGCGCTATCGACCACGGCAAGAATTGGGATGATCACTTGCCGTTAGCCGAGTTCTCGTACAACAATGGGTACCAAGCCAGCATCAAGATGGCGCCCTACGAGGCGCTATACGGAAGAAAATGCCGCACACCATTGAACTGGTGTGAGTCTGGCGAAAGGGTTACCTTCGGGATTGACCTTGTCAACAACGCGGAGGAAAAGGTTCGATTAATTCAAGCGAACCTAAAAGTCGCTCAATCCCGACAGAAACAGTATGCGGACAGGAGAAGGCGCCATTACAATTCGAAGTTGGAGATCACGTATATTTACGGGTGTCCCCAATGAAGGGCGTAAACAGATTTGGGGTGAGAGGAAAGTTGGCACCCCGATTCATCGGTCCATTCCAGATTACCGAAAGATGTGGATCGGTGGCATACCGGCTGAAATTACCAGAAGCACTTTCCGGTGTGCACGACGTCTTTCATATTTCCCAGCTGAGGAAGTGTCTCAAGCTATCAACCACCGTTCAGCTGGAAGACATTGAAGAACTGCAACCGGATCTCACCTATCGGGAGGAACCGGTGCAGATTGTTGATGAAAAGGCCCGAACCACACGCAACCGTACGTTGTGGTTCTACAAGGTTCTATGGAGTAATCACTCCATGGACGAAGCGACATGGGAGAGCGAAGAATTCCTTCGCGCTAACTACCCCGACTTTTTCACGTCGCATATCCGGTAATTTTCCACCGTCCTCTCTCTCATTTTCACCTTATAATCTCGGGACGAGATTCTTTTAAGGGGGGAGGAATGTAAGGGCCTCAGTTTTTGACACATATTTGCAGTGTTCATCACCACACCACACACCTCATTTGAGGAAGAATGATGAACACAAATGAAGAGCAAGTAACAATTATCAACATGCTCATTAGAGAACAAACTTACACATTGCAAAAGTGGTATTTCCCACATGTGATATAGATGGGCTGGACATATGAAAACTCCTACACTTTGTTAAGGATGTCCATGCCAAGTTTCACCCAAATTAAAAACCTTTTTGAGGTCATTTTGGGTATAGATAAGAAGAGGGCAGTTTGAAACCATATTCAAATTCAAACTGTTTTTATACCATGAATTTGAAAGTGGAAGGCATATTCTTGCTCAGCACATTTTTGTGAGCTCACACACCAATTTTCACTCCATTTGGGGTTGATCTTGACATGAGCTAAGGGGGAGAAATTCAAACTTTATTTGAATTTCAAACTGAACTTGTGCTGAAATTCATTCAAACCAAACCTCATTTGAACTTTGATCAATTCAAATGGCTCTTGGGTGAATAATTTGAATTGCCAAGGGTAGAATAGGGTTCACTGTTTACCACAGCTGTTAGGAGTAAATTTCAGAGGTTAAAAGAGGGGTGGGACCCACATGTCAGCCTCTGCCTCAAAACAAACCGACTGAAACACAGTTCAGTCGGTTCCCGGCAGCTGTGCGCGCGCGCCACCGAAGGGGGGCAGCCGGCGCCAGCTCCTGCTGCGCGCCCCAAGCCGGAGACCAGCCGCCGGGCTATTTATTCCCTCCCCGGCGTGCTCCGATCACTCATTCCCCGAGCTGCCGGCATACTCGGCCGTTTTTCCACTGCCATCGCCGCTGCTCGAGCTCCCGCTTGATCAAGCCGATCGCTCGTGAAGCACAGCCTCCTCCACAGCAAAACGGCAACAAGGGATCGTGAGCAACCTCCCACACTCCGTGTTGGCCAGTGAGCAAGCTTCCTCGAGCTGTACGAGCCATTTCTCCGGCGAGCCGAATATCGCCGCCGATCGGGCTCCCGTGGACAGCACGGCACAGCCGTTGTCACGTCATCTTCTCTACACAAGAAAGGTGCGTGATTGTATGTAGATGGAGTAGCCGAAAGCCGTTTGGCGATTGATCAACCCTCGGCCGAGAATTTCCAGATTTACTCTTGATCAGTTCATAAGAACCGAGCTCACCTTCGGGTGAAATTCGTGCTCTATGCACGAAGGTTGGACGAGCTCGTTACCTAGTAGCTTCTATGCACGCTAGCGCCCGCGCTCGAACTGGAATTAGAGAAAACCATCGAGCATCGGCCATGATATGGCCGTTTTCCCCGCCGCCATGGCTGAACACCTCGGCTCACCGTCGAGAGCCTAGTTGCCGGTACTTCTAGCTTCCACCCAGCCCTAGTTCGTGTTTCCCATGCCCTACTGATGCTCTCCGACCGATTTCCGGTCGATTTGGTGCACGGGAGAGCGGGACCGACCTCACCGGAACCCTAGCAGGTGCTGTCACCGGTGCGCACGGGTTTCCGGTCATCGCCGGCGGCCGGCGACCCTACCATCGAGTCCAGGGGGTCGGAAAAGGGGCAGGCGGCAAGTTTCGGGCCAGGGGGTGGCCGGGAACTCAGTTCCGGCGAGGGTCGCCGGAGAACGCCGCCGCTGCGCAGTTGGCGCGAGGAGGAAGACGACGCACTGTGTGCGGGGCCCACAAGCCAGAGTTTAAACTTTTCCCCGAATTTCAGTTTTAGTTCAAACTTCAAATCTTTATAACTTTGGCTAGAAAGCTCCAAATTGAGTGAACCAAATTTTGCTGGATTCAGCTCTCTGAGTACTTTCCATAAAATCAAGTTTCACTTCATGAAATTCCTTAATTCTCCAGAATTAATTCCTTAAAGTTTAAACTGTTAGGAATTTTAACTGGAGAATCCTTTGGAGGAAAATCCTGAAATTTTGCTGAGATGTTCACCAAAATATCCTTGAACTACCATAAAAATTTCAGATCCATTTGAGCTCATTTAGTCCACCTAATGGTGTGATTAGTAAAACTGTTCCAGAGAAAATAGAAAATGTTCAGAAACATTTTCAGAAATTTCTCTGAAATTGTTTAGCTCATATCTTTAGTTAGAGACTTCCAAATTAAGTGAGACCAATTCCATTAGAACCCTCTGAAAATCTAGTTTTCAGAAAGTCATAGTTTGTCTCATGAAAATTCCTAGAACACCCTAAGACTCCCAATTAAGGTCAAGGACATAATTATTTGTGGAGGGCTCAAATGAGCTTTGCTGCAACTAAAACTTGACCAAGTCTCTGTTTAGGTTGTAACCAAGCCACAGTAAAAGTTTCACAGTCTTTAGGTCTGTCTAGCAAAGATTGTAGACTTCACAACTTCAAAGTTAATACAAATGCATTTAAATTAATACATACATTGTTCTTATCATGTAGTCGCTAAGGTCGAGGAGGAACCTGAAGTCCTAGACTTCGTTACTCCGGAGGAACAGCTAGCCTACGACCAAGAGCAGCAAGGCAAGCCCCGGTTTGCATTAACCTTTTTACAAATTTTATTGTCTTGAGCACATACTTGTTTCCTTTGTTCTGTGCATTACAGTCTTGTTTGGAAATCCAACTGCATAGCCAAGAAAACCACGGGTTGGGTTTAGGATTGCAAACCTCGTTAGCCACTGCATTGCTAGGATAGAGTAGGATTTGGTACAAGTCGAGTAGTTGGAACTACTCGCGAGAATAGGCTAGAGGCACATTGCTCGGGTAGAGATAGCACATGAAACACATGGCAAGAAAATGAGACCGAGCGGAGAGTAAGGGCAGCAGAACTTTGGGGCCTGTGTGCTGTAGCCCCGCTTGTGTCGATTGAGGACCGAGCCGTGTGCGGGCCTGTTGAACAAGCTAGAACAGTACCGAAGACCTACCGGCTATATGGGAACCGGGAAACTGATGTAACTCGGGTAGCTGGGTATTGAGGCATTGCCCGTCGTTCAGAGGGTAGGTTGAGAGCTCGAGGTGTAAATCAGCTGGCGGCACAGAGATGCGCGTGCAGGGACCTCTTGCTCGGGACGATGGGACCGGTTCAATATTTGGCTAACGGGTGAAAGGTAGTCGCGTACGGCGTCCGTGATGGTTGTTGTAGGCAACATCGAGTACGGGCGTACGTGACGGGTTGTTCGGGTAACCCTGCAGGTGTAAATCGATTATAATCGCCGTCCCTCGCGGTCAGTGAGTACCACTTGTTCACTGTACCATGACGTAGAAAGAACAGGCTAGTTACATGTTAAAATGTTGCTGATTGAAAGCTGGACATTGATTGTTAATGATATGCTGTAGCTTAGTGCTAACTAAAGTTCTTTTCAACTTTGGGCAAAGTACATGAGAGAAATGCGTTTCTTGTTTGATTGCGGCTCTCTCATGTGCCTTAGCGTAAGGTTCTCCACAACCGGCTGCTAAAACTTGAAAGTAAGGTTCTACTAATTAGGCGAGTCCTTGCAAATGATTTTTACCTCATGCAACCCATTACCCTCATGTAGAAGTTCCATGTTTAGGTGAGACGGGTCAGACTTGCTGAGCCTTCGTGCTCACTGCTTGTGTTTGAAGCTTTCGCAGGGTTCTATGAGGAAGGGACTCCCGAAGAGGAGATGGAACCCCAGGAGGGGAACTCCGTCGAGTGGGAGTCGTGCACGCCGCAGAGTTAGTGTGCGTGTGTGCTAGCAAGGACACGTTCGAGGGCTGAACGTGCACTTGATGCGTAGTCTACGCCCGCGAGTGTGGACTAAACTTATTTTGATGTAAGCATGTGCATAAACTTGTTTATGTAATAAAGCTTCCGCTTCCGCTTTGCACCTTTGACGTGTGTTATACGGTGCTGTGCAACGCAGCACCCCTCAGCGTGATCCTGGCTCGACAGGACCAGTGGGGTCGTGTCAGGTGTCATGGTACCTGTAGTGGTGAGTGGGTGCCAGTGGTAGAAACCGTGGAACCAAACTCAGAATGAAAATTGAGGTCAGTTAGATTGGGCGAGGCAGCTATGGGAAAGCTGTCCTCATCAAAAACCACATGTTGAGAGACGATCAAGCGGTTTGTGGAGAGATCAAGGCAGCGATAGCCGTTGTGATCAGATGAGTAACCCAGGAAGACACCGGGTGGATCGAGGAGCGAGCTTATGAGGTGCAGTTGCAGCAGTGTTAGGGTAACATGCACAACCAAAAACCCGGAGATGCTCATAAGAGGGTGTGGAACCGAAGAGAGCGGTGTGCGGACATGCAACCTGAATGGCTTTTGTCGGAAGACGATTCAGGAGGAGCGTGGCGGTGTGCAGTCCTTCAGCCCAATAGCGCCCATGAAGGGAAGCCTGAATAAGCAAAGTGCGGATGACATTATTAATGGAACAAATTATATGTTTGGCTTTACCATTTTGCGGGGATGTGTATGGACACGACATCCGGAGCTGTGTGCCATGTGACAGGAGGAAGGTCCGGGTGGGAGAGTTGTCAAACTCACGCCCATTGTCCCACTGGATGGTCTTGACCTTCCTGTTGAACTGAGTAGACACATAGGCAAAGAAATGTGATAATGTGGTAAAGGTATCAGATTTATATTTCAGAGGGAAAGTCCACACGTAATGAGTGAAATCATCAAGAAGGACCAAGTAATACTTGTAACCCGACACACTAATCACAGGAGATGTCCAAAGATCAGGATGTATTAAATCAAAGGCATGTCCCACACGATGCGATGAGCTACAAAAGGTTAACCTGATGTGTTTTCCTAACTGACATGCATGACAAAATTCATGTTTATTACTGGTGCACTGGATTAAGGAAGATCTAGATAGACTAGATAAAGCGTCAGGGTTGGGATGACCAAGAAGATGGTGCCACTTGGTTGCAGTAACAACGGTAAAAGTTTGAGGATGGTCAGCAAGCTTGGCTGCAGCACTGGAAAATGTTGTGATTGACCCTGGAACACACATCATGTACAACGGGCCAGTGCTATTCGACCTGACGATCACGTTCTTGGTTGTGAGATCCTTCACAGACAAACCAAACGGGTCAAATTCTATTGAGCACCAATTATCAGTTGTAAAACTACGAACAGAAAGGGGACTTTCAACCATATTAGGGGCAAACAAAATATTGTTTAGGTAGAATGGACCATGAAGAACCGAGTCGCCTACTGAGGTGATCGGAAGAGATGATCCATTACCTACAATGATAGATGAAGGGGTATATGAGGTCAAAGGACGAAGAGTGGAAATATTACCAACTGACGGAGTGGTGCGGTATGCGGTGCCGGAGTCTACCACCAAGTCCTGGACCGAGGATGGGGGTGGTTGGAGCGTCATGGTGCTGAAGGAGTTGGCCAGTGACTGCTGGTACCATCCTGTGCCGATCCAGGGATGCCAGCTCGAGGCTGGGGTGGTCTGCTGGTACGGCAGCTGCTGCTGTGGTCCAAACATTGGACCGGGAGGCCCGTAGAGTTCTGGAGTGGCCATGAAGGCCTGCAGACACTGCTGTCCAGTGGGTATGGGGCTGGGGTACATAGTCATGTGCCCCTGCCATGGGTGGCCATAGGTCGGCCAGGGTATGCTGGTCCTGCCGTTGGGAACAGCAGGGGAGGTGGTCTGACCGGAGGAGTCACCACGACCACCACCACCACTGTTGTTCTTGCGGTTTTTGTTCTTGTTCTTGTCACCACCGCTGCCACTGTTCCCACCATTGGGTGGCTGAGATGGTGTGGATGCTGGCAGCTTGGTTGTTGCAGACGCGACATTGGTGTAGAGCACCGTCGGGGCAGTCGGATGTCTGGTACTGTCCATGTGGATCTCCTCCAGCAGTAGATCATCCCGAACTTTGAGGAAGTTCGGAAATGGCGAGTAGCGCTGAATGATGGAGCCAAAGTGCTCAAAGCGTTGGTTCAGTCCCCGAAGAATGTTGAGGACGAGAATACGGTCTTCAACAGGGGCACCAAGGTCGGCCAGACCATCAGCCATGGCCTTGAATTTGCGGCATTACTCATTACCTGAGTGGTCACCCTGAATAAAATTGCGAAAGGCAGCATCAAGGTGAAGAATACGTTGTTCACGATTACCAAGAAACTGATTCTCGATAGCGAGCCAGAGGTGGCGTGCTGTGCAGCCGCGTTCCCGGACCACTTGGTGAAGATCTGTCGAGATGGAGTTGCTGATCAAATGAAGGACGATGCTATCCATCCGGATCCACCGCAGATCATTGGACGGGTCATCGTCCGTGATGTCACACCCTGTTTTTCCGAAGAACAACCGAGTGAATATCACATGTATGCCAGGATCATTTTCTCATACATGTGATGACAAATAGTGAAGCATCATTTATTACAAGCCAGGTGTCGAATATAAATAAGTCTTTACATAACATATGTCTCGATGGACGATAATAAGTTCATAACAAGTAAATAAAATAGCAGCGGAATATTATTCTTTTGGGCTCCGTCACAGGCGTTGCCCGGGGGTCTCCGTGAACCTAGAAACCTTCTTCGGGTCCAAAGTCTTGGTCATTATACACCACCTCATTATCTTGACCTGAGCAGAAATATAAACCAACAAATATGCAAGGTTGAGTACCGATGGTACTCAGCAAGTGTGAGAAAGTTATGTCATGCATGGCTATAACAAGGAGAGGTTGAACTCATGGTTAAAGCACTATGCGATTAATACCTATCACCTTAGCTTTTTAAGCACCTACATTACTACACAGGTAAAATGGTCCAAATCTCCCATCCCATCATCATAATCAAATAACCATAACATCATTTCCAATGTTAAGCACCCCGCTTAACATCCACAACTTCCAAAACCATCAATCCTCTAATCATGAATAAGTCCAAGCTGCTCTTGACCGTGAACACGGCTGTCATGACAGTTTTGACTCTGCAGAGTTCGTACCACTGTACCCACATGTAGTGATTTCATCCCCCGTTGCCGGGTGGACTAAAAGAACCTCCATTATGCTAGTGGCTACGAACCACATTCACACTTCCCAGGTGTGTAGCCAGGAGATCACTACAAAGCCTTTACAAAGGGATTCCCGACGAGCGTGGGCCCACTGAGGTTTCACCCCTAACAGCATACAAGAGGCTCCAACCCCGCTGCAGTGGCCCCCTCTTGAGCCTTGCGGTTCATATGGTAGTCCAGCTGACACCTATTCCCCGCACCATCCAACACACCCATACTACGCCGGGGATACACCTAATTAATTGTCCAAGCTGCCCCATCTCAGCATGTGGTTGGCACTGTAAAGCCAGGTTACATGCTCCATGAACCGGTCCTTAGGATCCAGGCAAGTACTAAACACAAACCCAAGTCTCGTGCACCCAGCACACAACCAAAACATCCAACTTGCCTTGATCCCTACCTCTACATAACTCAAAATATCTCATTCAAGTGTATGGTAAAATAAATGATGATCTCATATCCCAAATATCCCATTCTAAGCATGGCTAAGCATATGCATAATAATAAATGACATGATAAAATAAATCCCAACCCAAGCTACAAGGAAACAAGGTAATGCAATTCTAGGGAAACTTCCTAACATGGGTTTCATATTTAAATTGACAATGCAAATAGTTCTAACTACAGATCCTAGTATAGGATCAAAATGGTCAAGAACACTTGCCTCCTTCTTGCTGCTCTTGAAATGGGTAGTCCTGATCTTGGAAAGGAATAACTTGCTCTTGAGCAGGTTCTACATCATACCATCACACATAGCAAAAGAAAAACAACAATCCATAAGACATAGTTCACACTTCCACTTCATACAAACCACACATTCATATTCATGAAATTCATTCACCATTATATGTGTTGTGGTTATTCTATGTATGTTGATTTGTGGCTTGCATACACTTTTATGTATGGGTACATGATTCCTACTTTGGTGTTCACATTTATTCTTACATACTATGTATATATATATATATATATATATATATATATATATATATATATATATATATATATATATGTTTCAAATTTAAATAAATTCCTTATATTCAACTACTACACCTTTTCACTACCAAGTATGTATGAAAAGTATTTTTCTTCTCCATATGTGCCTTCAGAATTTCTACCAACCCTAAACTGAATTCTTTGGATTTTAGAAACTCCATTTATCATTTACTAGTTGCTATATTTTTAGATTTATTCCCTATGCCTAAATGTGAGCTTTATTATGAAAATAACAAAATACAACATCTAAACAGAATAAGTTCTGATCTAAAGTATTTACTAATATATTTTTGACCTTTACCTCTGATGTAAACTATTTTACAATTATTTTCCCTATTTTCTAGAACAATTCTTTACTTAAAAATGTGTCCCTAAATGTGAATAATAAATTAAACAGATTCATTTCAGCCCAAAATATATTTTTATCTCACTCCAAAGTTTTCTAATTACTGAGAAAGTTTTTAATTTAATTATGACAATATGTTTGTCCCACTTTTTAATTTTTAAACACTAGCCACATATTCAATTTCCTAAATTAAATACTAAACAGGGCTAAAAAGTTAAACTTACCCCACTACAGGGTCTATAATATTATTTTCAGAATTCCCAGGGGTCTAGCTACACTTATCAGAGGTGTTTTTCCTAATTTTGATTAAGTCCAGGGGTTAAAACTGATTTTTAGATGAATTTACATGATTTTCTGGAGTTCCAGGGGCTAGATCAGAAGTTTCCGGGGCTAGCTCTTATTTCCCGAGAACCCCCGGGGGTAGCACGTAAGATTTCCAGTCTTTATAACGCGGGGCTGACGTGGACCGTCCGATTTTAAACCGACGGCCGAGATTATAACATCGAACCGGTACGAGGGGGTTTAAACCCTACCGTGCGATTTAAAATAAACGGCGCACAAGCAGCCACGTCGCTCTGATCGAGCGCGGGCGGCGCTGCCGGCGGCGCACGGCGGCGGGAAGCGGCGGTCTCGCCGGAGACTTTCGGATCTTCGAGAATTCTTCCCAGAACTGTGATTTTATGGCATAGATCGGTGGAGGGGAGGTCGGGGATCTCACCTCTGGGGTTTTCTTGAGCTCGGAGGTCCTGGAAAGTGATCGGCGACGAGGTCCAAGGTGAAACCACGGCGAGGCTCGTCGGCGCTGTGTTTACACCGCAAGTCACCGAGTTTTCTGCACCTGCAAGGTTCCCCGGAGGCGGTGGATCAAGACCAGCGAGTTAGATCGGAATTTCCGAGCTTAGATCGGCCAGAATTCGCCGGAGAAGTCTCGGTTCTCACCGGAGGAAAATCGGCGGATCGCGTGGGAAAAACAGAACGAGGCCGGGGTTTTTATAGACGGGGAAAGGCGGCGGGGTGGTTTAGATCAAGTCCGCGTCGCCTACGAACAGAATTCAGCGGGGATACGTAGAAATCCCGATCGGTTTTGATTCGGGTGAGAGGGAGTCCGGCACGGCGCGAGGTAGAAGACGAGCTGGCGGGTCCCACCTGTCAGCGGAAGGAAACAGCGCGCGCGGCTGCGGGCTGGCGCGGTTGCTGGGTGGGCCGGCTGGTGGGTTTCGGCCCACTGACCGGTTTTTTTCTGTTTTCCTTTTTCTTTTTCTATTTCTTTTCTGTTTTGAGTTTAATTTGAATTCCAGTTTGAATTTGAATTTTTGCAAAGCATGCAACACGTCCAAAAAATTTTAAATTCCCCTCTTAACATGATTTAGGTTCTTAACAAGATTTTTGGGGTGTTACAGCTCTACCCCCCTTAAAAGGAATCTCGTCCTCGAGATTGGTGGTTCTAAGAAAACAATTCCGGAAATTGTGCCTTGAGCTCATCTTCCCGCTCCCAGGTGGCTTCCTCTTCTGAGTGATGCTTCCACTGCACCTTGCACATCCGGATTCTTTTATTTCTGGTGAGGCGTTCCATTGTCTCCAAAATCTTGTATGGTTGCTCGGCATAAGACAAATCCTCAGCTACGTTCACTTCATTCATGGGTAACACCTCCTCAGGCGTCCTCAGGCATTTCTTGAGTTGTGACACATGGAATACATCGTGCACATCCGATAGATGAGCCGGTAACTCTAGTTGATACGCCACTTCACCTTTCCTTTCCAGAACTTGAAAGGGTCCGATGTATCGAGGTGACAACTTCCCCTTCACCTTGAACCGACGAAGTCCTCGGATAGGGGAGGCCTTGAGATAGACATAGTCCCCCACGTTGAAGATGAGCTCTCTTCTTCGTACATCAGCATAACTCTTTTGGCGTGTCTGTGCTATCCTCAAATTGTTGCGAATTTCCCTTACCTTCGCCTCGGCTTCTTGTAGTACTTCTGGACCAAACACTTTACTTTCCCCTGTTTGGTTCCAAAATAGGGGAGTTCTGCACTTCCTCCCGTACAAAGCTTCAAACGGTGACATCTTCATACTAGCTTGATAGCTGTTGTTATAGGAAAACTCCGCATACGATAAGTTCTTGTCCCAACTCCTATTGTTTTTGAGTGCACATGCCCTCAGCATATCTTCAAGGATCTAATTGGTTCTTTCCGTCTGCCCATCAGTTTGGGGATGGTAGGCAGAACTAAAGTTCAGATGGGTTCCCATGGTTTCGTGCAACTTCTGCCAGAACCTTGAGGTGAACTGTGTCCCTCGATCCGACACAATCTTCTTTGGCACTCCATGGTAACACACGATCCTTGACATGTACAACTCTGCCAGTTTGGATCCGTTGTAGCTTTCCTTCACGGGGATGAAGTGAGCTACCTTAGTTAGCCTATCAATGATGACCCATATCGAATCATATCCTGATTGGGTCCTAGGCAATCCCACGATGAAATCCATGCTGATTTCTTCCCATTTCCATTCAGGCACTTTGAGTGGTTGCAATAATCCCGCGGGTCGTTGATGTTCTGCTTTTACCAACTGACATGTGTCACATAGAGCAACATGTTCCGCGACATCTCGCTTCATGCCATACCACCAATACCTGCTTTTGAGGTCCTGGTACATCTTTGTACTCCCAGGATGAATGGAATAGTCAGAATCATGAGCCTCCTTCAAAATCAATTCACGGATCTCCTTTACTTCTGGCACACCGATTCTTTTCCCGTGCCACACCGTTCCTTGTTCATCCTCTCTAAAACCAGGAGCTTTATTTTCCTTGATGAGTTGTCTGATCTCTCGTATCTTCTCGTCATTCTTTTGACCCTCACATATGTCTCGCTGTAGTGTGGAGTCCACTTCCATGGCGATGGCTTCACCACTATTCACAAGGCATAGATTGAGCCTTATAACCTCGTTTTTCAGTTCTGCAGGCATGTCCTTCAAGCTCAACTTATTGACCTGCACTTTCCGACTCAAAGCATCGGCCACGACGTTTGCTTTCCCGGGATGATAGTTGATGCCCACATCAAAGTCATTGATTAGCTCTAACCATCTCCTTTGTCTGAGGTTGAGATCTGGCTGTGTGAAAATGTACTTCAAACTCTTATGATCCGTATATATCTCGGTCCTCTTCCCCATCAAATAGTGCCGCCAAATTTTCAACGCGTGTACCACTGCGGCTAGTTCTAAGTCATGTGTAGGATAGTTTTTCTCGTGCTTCCGAAGCTGCCGGGATGCATAAGCCACGACATGCCCTTCTTGCATGAGAACACATCCCAACCCGTTTCCAGAGGCATCGCAGTACACCGTGAAATTCTTCTGCATATCTGGCATAACCAACACTGGGGATGTTGTCAATCTTTTCTTTAGCTCCTGAAAACTCGTCTCGCACTGTGGCGTCCATGTGAATGTGATTCCCTTCTCCAACAGTTTGGTAAGGGGTCTCGAGATCTTAGAGAATCTCTCAATAAACCGTCGATAGTATCCAGCTAATCCCAAAAAGCTTTGAACTTCCCCGACATTTTCAGGGGTCTTCCACTTCTGTATATCCTCGATTTTGGCAGGATCCACGGAGATTCCTCCCTCCGAGATTATATGTCCTAAGAAGGGAACTCTCTTCAGCCAAAACTCACATTTGCTCAACTTGGCATATAGTTGGTGTTCTCTTAGCCTCTGCAACACCAACCTTAGATGTTTCTCATGTTCTTCTTCATCTTTGGAGAAGACGAGAATGTCATCTATGAAAACCACCACAAATTTGTCCAGATATTCCATGAATACCTTGTTCATGAGATACATGAAGTATGCCGGGGCATTAGTCAGCCCGAAAGGCATGACGGTGTATTCATACAGTCCGTACCGAGATACGAAAGCTGCCTTGGGAATATCAGATTGCCTTATCTTGAGTTGGTGGTAGCCCGACCTTTGATCAATTTTCGAGAACACACAAGCGCCTCTCAACTGATCAAACAAGTCCTCAATGCGGGGTAATGGATACTTGTTCTTGATGGTTACCTCATTCAAAGCACGGTAATCCACACATAACCTTTGGGTTCCGTCCTTCTTGGGCACAAATATCGCCGGAGCTCCCCATGGTGAGGAACTAGGGCGAATATACCCCTTCTCCGTCAATTCTCTCAAATGATCCTTGAGCTCTTCTAGCTGCTTGGAGTCCATCCGATAAGGTCTCTTGTATATCGGGGCTGTTCCAGGCACTAGCTCAATTGCAAATTCCACTTCACGATCGGGAGGCATACCTGGCAATTCTTCCGGAAAAACATCTGGATATTCCCGGATAATCCTGATCTCCTCCACTTTCACCTCATTTAATGTCCCTCCTAGGCTCCTGTATTGTTATAAAATTTACTCTTGTGCCACTAGGGTGAGTTTGTTCCACCGTTCTGGTCGAGCAATGGATGATTCCCTTATGTTTGGTTAACCAGTCCATGCCCAAAATAATATCGATCCCTTGGGAATCTATCACTATGAGGTTGGCAGTAAATACCACCCCATGAATGTCTAGGTTCACTTTGGGAAACACTTGTCTTGTCCTTATTTCTCCCCCTGGAGAGTTTACGGCTAGCATATGGTTCATTTGTGTTGTTGCTAGGTCATGCTTCTTAACAAACCCTTGAGCAATGAACGAGTGGGTAGCACCAGAATCAAACAGCAGGGTTGCAAGGTGTAAATTGGCAGGAAACTTACCAATTACCACGTCGGGTGCCTCTTGCGCTTCCTCCATAGTGACGTGGTTCACCCGTCCTCGCATCACATTCTGCTGTTGTGGCTGTGCGGGCTTCTTCTTTGGGTATTTATGGGCGTAGTGCCCCACTTCACCGCAGCTAAAACATTGCACCCCAACCTTAGGTGCCTGGCCTTTGCTGTCTTGGGGTTGGTTTGGAGGTCCCTGTACTGCTGGTCGAGGTGGATATGCATGGCAAGGCTGCTGTACAAACTGACGTTGTGGCTGTGCTAGTGCTGCCGGAGGCCTGTAGTTCGGGTTGTACCCTCTTGGTGCTGAGTAGGGTACCACAGCACGGTTCGTCTGCCCTGTGGGTTGCTGCATCAGACGGGGGCGGGTGTTGCTACCCGAGGCTTGATGTGACCAACCGGCCT